>JAJKFI010000089.1:5916577-5953539 GCA_029204185.1 Lerista edwardsae
AAGGAATATCGTTGGGCCTGGACAGAAATGCTCAGAAGACCATTCTTTGTCACCAGTCCCTCTTAACTGCTCAACCTATCAGAACAAATAGTGACGCATCACTCTACCTGTGACCGGCTTAGAGATGCCACATCTCTTGATAAACACTTGATAAACACTGAGAAGCTGATGAGGATTCTTGGTGCCCAAGTTGGCATGGAGTCACACATCAGTGACTATGACAGCATGACATGGTCTTGGGAAATGAGGAGTGGGCACAGTTAAGAGTTGACAGCCCTGATTTCCCACTGGTTCTCCAGATGTTCTCCAGATGTTCTCCAGATGTTCCTTCTTCCCAGAATGTTGGGTAAAGCTGAGATAGGATTTCGATGAACTGCTGCATTGTGTGACAGCAGGAGAAGAAGCGGTGGAAGGCAGAGACCATGGCCAATGCTGTTTTTCAAGTACTACACCTTTTCTACTTTTTCTTTTTCATCCCTCTATTCTTCCAACTATCCATAGGCAATTGAAATGGGAACCAGGGTGAGCCTGGAAGATTTATCTTGATGCAGGTTAAAATGGAACATAGGCCCTCTTGGCCACAACAAATTCTGCTCCTCTTCCCCTACAAAGCACAGTGGCAGTGGCTAGCAATTAATTTCAATGTAGCAGATGGACAGAAAAGCAAATAAACATGGCATTTCACTGGGTCAGAAATTTGCTGTGAGTCCCGAGTTCCACCACAATCAATCTGAGAGCTGACCTTCTTATGCATCGCAATGTAGTCCAGCCGAACTCCTGTCTCTCCAGTGAAAAAATTGGTTCCATTGTAGCAATGACTGAGCAAACTCCAGCATATTGGGGACTTTGGCAGGGGGTGGAAAGAATCTCCAGGGCCCCCAAGTTTCAGCTGAGGACTGGCTTGTCTTAGTCCTTCAGAACAAGCATCGTAGTAGTTGAGAAATCCTGGAAACAAAATGTGGCAGTAATAGGAGGCTCAGTTGATTTTTATAACATTTTGCTAATGGCAGAAGACAGTATCTCACTGTTCAGAATACAACCCTGATAGGCCACAAAACATGATCAAAATGACATACTGTATATCCTCCTGTATTTGCAATAATCTCACACGAAGACAACCCACTAACCAACATTTCAGTCTCCCAGGACAATTCGCTGATGACCTGATTCTACAACAACAAAAACATATAAAACAAAATTTTTGATTTCACTATGAAACAAAAAGTTATACTATTTCATAGAACGCCTTCATTCTAGATTGATTCCTTCTCAGCCTGGTATCTTTTTGGCTACATTTGCCTCCCTTGCTTGACTGACAACAACTCTGAGATGGCGGTCACCCCCACTCCTCTTACCAGCTGCAATGACTCAGCTTGTCAGAAATGTTATCAGCAGCTCTCAGATACTGCCAGTTGTTTAGAACTGGCAGCCCCAGATGTTCAGGCTAGAGGTAGCAGCTGTACCACTAAGCCAGACCTCCTGTCCTTACGTATTTATCTCCCTGTAAGTCACCTTTCATGGATCACTGCCTTGTCGTGGCGAAGGGGCTTGAGTAGCTCAATGAAGCTGTGAGCTATGCCATGTAGGGCTACCCAAGATGGACAGGTCACAGCAGAGAGTTCTGACTAAACGTGGTCCGCTGGAGAAGGAAGTGGCAACCCACTCCAGTACTCTTGCCAAGAAAACCCCATGGATTACAGAACAAAAAGGCTAAACGATATGACACTGGAAGATGAGACCCTCAGGTCGGAAGGTGTCCATTATGCTACTGGGGAAGAGCAGAACACGAGTACTAGTAGCTCCAGAAAGAGTGAAGTAGCTGGGCCAAAACTGAAAGGAAGCTCAGCTGTGGATGTGTCTGGAAGTGAAAGGAAAGTGCGATGCTGCAAAGAACAATACTACATAGGAACCTGGAACGTCAGATCTATGAATCAAGGCAAGCTAGATGTGGTCAAATGTGAGATGTCAAGGCTGAACATCGACATCCTGGGAGTTAGTGAACTAAAGTGGACAGGAATGGGAGAATTTAATTCAGATGACCATTATATTTGCTACTGTGGGCAGGAATCCCTTAGAAGAAATGGAGTAGCCTTCATCATGAACAAGAGAGTGAGAACAGCAGTACTGGGGTATAACCTCAAAAATGATAGAATGATTTCCATTCGGATCCAAGGCAAACCTTTCAACATCACAGTAATCCAAGTCTACGCCCCAACCACTGGTGCTGATGAGGAAGAAGTTGACCGCTTCTATGAAGACCTAGAACAGCTTCTAGATTTAACACCCAAAAAAGATGTCCTTCTCATCATAGGGGATTGGAATGCTAAAGTAGGCAGTCAAGAGGTAAGAGGAATAACAGGCAAGTTTGGTCTTGGAGTACAAAATGAAGCAGGGCAAAGACTGATAGAGTTCTGTCAGGAGAACACATTAGTCATAGCAAACACCCTTTTCCAGCAACACAAACGGCAACTGTACACATGGACTTCACCAGATGGTCTACATCGAAATCAGATTGATTACATTCTTTGCAGCCAAAGATGGAAAAGTTCCATACAGGCAGTCAAAACAAGACCTGGAGCTGACTGTGGCTCAGATCATCAGCTTCTTCTTGCCAAATTCAGGCTTAAACTGAAAAAAGTAGGGAAAACCGCTAGGCCCTCCACGTATGACCTAAATCAGATCCCCTACGAATATACAGTGGAGGTGACAAATAGATTTAGGGGCTTAGATTTGGTAGACAGAGTGCCTGAAGAACTTTGGACGGAGGTCTGTAACATTGTACAGGAGGCAGCAACTAAAACCATCCCAAAGAGGAAGAAATGCAAGAAGGCAAAGTGGCTGTCTGACGAGGCTTTACAAATAGCTGAGGAAAGGAGAGAAGCCAAAAGCAAGGGAGAAAGGAAAAGATATACCCAACTGAATGCAGATTTCCAGAGAACAGCAAGGAGAGATAGGAAGGCCTTTCTAAATGAGCAATGCAAAGAAATAGAGGAAAACAACAGAATGGGGAGGACTAGAGATCTTTTCAAGAAAATTGGAGATGTCAAAGGACAATTTCATGCTAAGGTAGGCACAATAAAGGACAAAAATGGCAAGGACCTAACAGAAGCAGATGAGATCAAGAAGAGGTGGCAAGAATACACAGAGGAACTCTATAAGGCCAATCTCAATGTTCCTGATAACCACAGTGGTACAGTCACTGAGCTCGAACCTGACATCCTGGAGAGTGAAGTCAAGTGGGCTTTAGAAAGCCTCACTAACAACAAAGCTAGTGGAGGTGACAGCATTCCAGCGGAATTACTCAAAATCTTAAAAGATGATGCTGTCCAAGTGCTGCTCTCCATATGCCAGCAAATTTGGAAAACCCAACAGTGGCCACAAGACTGGAAAAGATCAGTTTACATTCCAATCCCAAAGAAGGGCAATGCCAAAGATTGCTCGAATTACCGCACCATTGCACTCATTTCACATGCTAGCAAGGTCATGCTCAAAATCCTACAAGCTCGGCTTCAGCAGTATGTGAATCGAGAACTACCAGATGTACAAGCTGGTTTCCGAAGAGGCAGAGGAACTAGAGATCAAATTGCCAACCTTCGCTGGATCATGGAGAAAGCAAGAGAGTTCCAGAAAAACATCTACCTCTGCTTCATTGATTATGCTAAAGCCTTTGATTGTGTGGATCACAACAAACTGTGGCAAGTTCTTGAAGAGATGGGAGTTCCAGACCACCTGATCTGCCTTCTGAGAAACCTTTATGCGGGTCAGGAAGCAACAGTTAGAACTGGACATGGAACAACCGACTGGTTTAAAATTGGGAAAGGAGTACGACAAGGCTGTATATTGTCACCCTGCTTATTTAACTTATACGCAGAGTACATCATGAGGAAGGCAGGGCTGGATGACTCACAAGCTGGAATCAAGATTGCTGGGAGAAACATCAACAACCTCAGATATGCAGACGATACCACTCTACTGGCAGAAAGTGAGGAAGACCTAAAGAACCTTTTGATGAGGGTGAAAGAGGAAAGTGCCAAAATTGGCTTGAAGCTCAACATTAAAAAGACTAAGATCATGGCAACCACTCCCATCACTTCCTGGCAAATAGAAGGGGAAGAAATGGAAGCAGTGACAGACTTTATTTTCCTGGGCTCCAAGATCACCGCAGATGGTGACTGCAGCCATGAAATTAAAAGACGTTTACTTCTTGGGAAGAAAGCTATGGTGAACCTAGATAGCTCAATCAAAAGCCAAGACATCACCCTGCCAACAAAGGTTCGCATAGTCAAAGCGATGGTTTTCCCAGTAGCCATGTATGGCTGTGAGAGCTGGACCATAAGAAAGGCAGAGCGTCGAAGAATCGATGCTTTTGAATTATGGTGTTGGAGAAGACTCTTGAGAGTCCCCTGGACTGCAAAGAGATCCAATCGGTCAATTCTCCAGGAGGTCAAGCCTGATTGCTCCCTGGAAGGACAAATGCTGAAGCTGAAGCTCCAATACTTTGGCCACCTGATGAGAAGAGAGGACTCTTTAGAAAAGACCCTCATGCTGGGAAAGATTGAAGGCAAAAGGAGAAGGGGGCGACAGAGGATGAGATGGTTAGATAGTGTCACTGAAGCAATGAATATGAAATTGGGCAAACTCAGGAAGCTAGTGGAGGACAGGGAGGCCTGGCGTGCTGTGGTCCATGGGATCGCGAAGAGTCGGACACGACTTAGCGACTGAACAACAACAACAACAAAGTCACCTGGCCACCAATGGGGCTCCTTGGCCCTACACTGCCTAAATAGCCTTTTGCAGCTTTGCACCAGAATTGAAAGAAACGTATACAGTAACTATGCATTATTAAAATTATTACAAAACACTAGATTTCTATACTGAATTATATCTAAGGGACATTCCTGAAGTAGATCTTGAGCGCAGTTTGGCACTTTATATATGTTGAGCACTTGAATGGGAACTGCAATATCTCTTGCAGATGAGAGCTCTTACAGAATCACAAAGGGCAAAATTAATTTAAGTTGTTTTCATCGGCTCTGAGTGTGCTTCTACCCTTCCCATTTCATTCTAAAGGTTTAACAAAGAGGAAAGATTTAAATGCAGCTTACCATTGACGGTCATCGACACATTGTCAAAGTCACGGTGGTCTGGTTCATTCCAAGTTTCAAAATTCCATTTAGCAACGTGTTTTAACCCATACCGCTCTGGAAATCAAATTTCCATTACGTTTGTGACGTTATACAACACTCGTATCAAAACCAAACAATCTCAGCTGAAGGACTGTTGTTCTGAACCAATCTCTTTTTCAAATGGAACAAACTCTGCCTTTGAGGGCATGTTCACACATGACCAGGAGATCTGTGAGCATTCACAATTATTCAATGGCAGAGCCCAACATCTGACCAGAAACCTTATTCTAGAGCAGCCCTGCAAGCCGCTCTTACAGGGCCAGATCTTGCAATCTGCTGCCATAAGTTCCCATGCAGCACTGCAAACGCCATGCTGTTGCACGCGATGGAGCTGCTGGTCAAATGGCTGGAGGCTCCGTATGTGTGCTAGCAGCTCCTGGACCCTGCTGGACCCTGGCAGAGACGGTGGTTTGGAGAATGACTGGAGCGGGGAGCAGGCTGAATCAGGGGTAGTTTGGGGGCAAGAGGGGGGAGGATCTCAATGCTAGCAGCACATACCAATATGCTATCCATCTTCCCTTCCCAAACCCACCCCAAGAAGTCTCCTTGGACCAGCAAAAGAGGTGGTATCAGACCACCGGAGGCCAGGCAGCCTATGGAGAAGTTAAAAAGTTTTTTACTTATTTCTCCTGCCAATTCCTTATGTTTACAATGTGCACTGCCTTGGAAATACTGCCAATTTTCTCCCAGACACCTAATTGCTACCATACATAGTCTAGTATGCTATAGACTATCATCCAAATGTCAGGTTAATTATATTAGACATAAAAGTTCAGCTGTAATGCATAAGACTTGTAAGATATTTGAGTTTGTGCCAATACTGAACGGGTCATTTTGTTAACTCACCTATGTATCTTTTGGCCAACTGTACAATCAAGTTCTTCCATAGTATCACCTGCTCTTTAGCTTCGAAGTCAGTGAAGAAACCTGAAGGACTGCCCATCAATTCAAATCCTTGGTACAGTACAAAAACATGAAAATTGATTGGATTATGAATTAGCAGTGGTTTGGGGTGGGTGGGTTCAAAAATACTAAGAACCTGGTGAGGCATTGCATATAGAGAGAACTGATATTAAATTAAGCAAATTAATATATTAAATTTGTTAAATGGTATGATTTGCAATTTTATTTGTTAAATGGTATGATTTGCAATTGATTTCTTCTGTTTATTTTCTGACTTTCCTCTGATGATCAGCCAAAATATATGCGATTCCTAGGTGGTTTTCCATTGAGGCACTCAGATTCTGCCTTGCTACATTACACCATGCCCTGATTTATTCTGACTGTGATTTTTGTAGCCATCTAAATCAATGCTTTATGTAGTATATAAATGGCTGCTTTAGCCCTCACCTGGTGTGAAGGAAGGGAAGGGATGGAAGGCTGAGCACAGGTATCACAGTTAGCACAGCCCCCTGTGTACTATAAACAGGGGAAAACAAGGGATTTTCTCCACTCTTGGACATTATGGCTCAAGGACGTAAGTGACAATGTGCCTCAAAGGACTTTAGATGTGTGCGAGAGATGATGGGGGACTCTGGCAGCAAGACCCAGGCACTTTGCCTCTTGTGTCACTGTAGCAGCTTGAAGATAGAGTCTGTCCGGGTCCAGGTCCCAGGTCTGGGTCTGAGTCCGTCCGTCCTCTGTACACCTGAAGTGGCTGTTGGGAGCACAGACCATACGAATGCATACAGCTACTAACAGCCTTAGATGTGGCTTTCTCTATTGGTATCCATATGGCAACAGCACCAGAGTATGGTATTAGCAGTACAGGGTCTGAAAACAACAAGAAGACTTAAAGCCCAAGCGGATGCATTATAGTCAATGGAACTTACTCTCAGATAAGTGTGGATAGGATTGCAGCCTTAATTTGCATACTTAGGATTTTAGCTAGAGCTTCTCCTAAGTGCTCAAAGGGCGTCACAGACAATCTTAGAAATCCTTGCAAGAACCTGTTCCCTAAGGGGAATGAATTTCAAATCTTGTATCCACCTTAAATAATTGTTTAATGAAATGTTGTTCTGAAAATGGCATAGAGATGATATGTGTCACATATGATCCCAAGAAAACATGGGTAGCCTGTACATCTGCTCAGTGACCTTTGAAAAGCTATTTATGTGGCCATGCATCTGTCCAATATAAGCCAAAAGGCACCCATTTGGGTGAATGGGAAACATACACTTCGGTGTTAGCGTTTTTGCAGAGATTGCACAAACTTGCAATTCCGCCTTTGCTCTTGAGGCATGACAAATTCCTGTTAGGGTTGGTAGAAGTTTAACTGAAGATAAACTGCACCATTGACTTGTTAAATTCCTGTTCGTGGAATAAGACAAACTCTAGCTACTCTTAGCTAAAACTGTCCAACGGAGCTTAGAATGGGCAGATTATTAAAAAATGGCTAGGCATACCTGGGTATAGCTTGTTTTCCCAAAGAAGGTCCATGAAGTTATCCAGACGGGTGAAATTGTAATGAAGCGTCCCATTTGCAACTCTGAAGAAGAAAATGAAGCTGATTTTCCATAAAATGTTGTCAGCTGGGTCGATACATGGATATTCATCAATAACTAGCATCAGACAAATGCTTGGGAAACACTTCCGCAATGTGTTCTGGGCAGTGGCATTATTCACCCGGTACGCTGGGCGGGACTTACCTTTGAGCGGCAGTCCGCCCGTTGCGTCACGTCGCATTCCGCCACTTCCGCCAAGCAGCGGAACGCTTGTTCCGCCAAGCAGCGGAACGCAGCGTGACGCAACGGGCCGACTACCGCTCAAAGGTAAGTCCCACCCAGCGTACCGGGTGAATAATGCCACTGGTTCTGGGGCAACACAGGGCCAAGGGAGCAGGGCCTTGGAGTTATCTAGAAAAAGCTTAAGCGAGTGTTCCAGACTGCCCTTTAGCTCTCCAGTTTGCTTCACTAGGGGAAAGGAAGCTTTTTTTCCACTTGTTTTTACTTCTTCAAATGTTGTTAAAGGGATGAGGTTTTTTTTAAAATTTAATTTAATTGAAGAATTTATACCCTGCCTCTCCCTTGAGCAAATGCCCAAGATGGCTTACATGGGCAGGCTAGTCTAAACTATTTTTTTTAATGGCTTTTTTTTTAAACAAATATACAATATTTTGTGATTCATTGAATCCTCAGTCCCAGTTGTAGCCTTCACAGTGTGGTTCTGGCTGCGTGCCAGAGAGCTTCAGCAGGGAACTGTAAGTCAAGCCTGGACAGATCCTCAAGTTCGTAGTCTGTTCTTTTGCGGCCTGCGACACACTCCCTCAAAACTCTCACTTGTAGTGACTAATCAGCTCCTTAGCTACCCCGTCCTGCCAGAATGGGTACAGCAGCTTATTTCAGCCTGACATTCCATCTCCCATCCAAAAATAAGACCGCAGATTCTCCTGCTTAGCTTCAGGTAGCACCAACAGCTCAACCAGCAGTCCAAACCTCCTGCAGTTTTAAGAAACCTCCTGGGTTTTTTTAAAAACCACAATTAGATTAAAAACTTGTGTTTGCATCCATGGGGGATTCTGGAACGGACCCCCTGCAGATAACAAGCGTTGACCTGTATTAATGCTTTTGAGAATATAACTTTTAATTTTATTTGTTCTCTGCAGGATCGTCTGTCTCCCTCCCATTCCAGAGATGGACACACCTTTCCAAATATCCAAGCCTAAGCTCTCTCCTAGTTCTGCCATGAATTTATAACATCTTCCCCAAGACAAATGCCTTAGCTGCAAGGTCGTCTAGGTAAGCCAGAATCATGCAATGGGTTCAGGTGTCCCCAGTTTTCTGAAAATGACCAGTCATTAAAATTGTGTTTCTAGAACAATTTTTTTGGCTCTGAAGCAAAAATTTAAGGTTGCTCAAGTTGGAGGCAAAAGGACAAAACTAGGTCTGCACACTTAAGGTGAGTTAACTTGTACCTCCATTAAAAAATTTGCTTGCACAGCAATTATTAACTGTTGCTTCATCTCAACAGAATGAAGTAGAGATCAAGCAACACAGAAGGTGGCATGTTCACTTGTATTATGTTGGAGAAACCAGAAATCCAGTCTTCAGTTTGTACCCTGACAGAAGGTACTCTTTCAATATTATTGTTATCAATGAAAGAATCAACTGACATCAATTATTGGACAAGAGAAGTAATGTGTCAGGTCCTTAAGTCACATGATGCTCTTATGTATGATAGCAATAATGTCTTGTCAATGTCACTGAACACTGTATGAAGCCACAGCACAAACTGTATGGCCCAGTTACAGCTTTTCTACTCAAGCTAAGATCCTTTGGAATGCTAAGACTCAAATTCTCCAGTAGAGCCATGAAAGTAAGCAGATCTAAGGTAGCATAAGAACATAAGAACATAAGAAGAGCCCTGCTGGATCAGGCCAAAGGCCCATCTAGTCCAGCTTCCTGTATCTCACAGCGTCCCACCAGGTGCCCCAGGAAGGCATGAGACTACAAGATGCTTGCATCCTGTTGCCACTCCCTTGCACCCGGTACCAGTAGCCCATCACCTTTGTAAGGAGGTTGCACAATCCATCATTGCCTATAGCCCACGATGGACCTTTCCTCCAGAAATCCGTCCAATCCCCTCTTAAAGGCATCAAGACCAGATGCCATCACCACCTCCTGTGGCAAAGAGTTCCACAGATTAACTACCCGCTAGGTAAAAAAGTACTTCCTTTTATTTGTTTTAACTCTCCCAACCCTCAGCTTTAGTGGATGCCCCCTGGTTCTGGTGTTTTGAGAGAGGGAAAAGAACATCCCTCTATCGACTCTATCCCTTCCATGCATAATTTTGTATGTCTCAATCATGTCCCCCTCAGGCGCCTTTTTTCTAGACTGAAGAGCCCTAGCAGAGTTAGGGACAGGCTCTGCACGATCAAGGAGAGCTACAGATAAAGAACAATGTTGCTTCCACAATGGCCAAGAGGCGACTGCTTTGCCAAGTAATAGTGTTGGCCTTCTGAATGTTCAAACCCTCCAGCTCGGTGTGATGTGCTACAGTGTGGCCAACACACACTGAAATTCAGATTATGGCAGGCCTCACTCCCAACCTGTGCAAAAGGTGTTGCCGGGGCTGTATTCACTCGAGCTCCTTCCCTGGTTCTGGCCTGGATTCAAAAGTGACAGGAGTACTAAAAGTGCAGTCCTATACACGTTTATTCAAACATCAGTCCCAGTGTGTTCAATGGAACTTATGCCCGGGAATGTGTGTACAGGATTGCAACGTACAGGGCTGCACCGCTGGCTCTGGATGTTGCAAATGTGCTGTAAAGCACGTTCACAGCACCCGGGGAGGAGGAGCGCTGGCACTGGGCCAGTGCCAGTTAGCACTGGACCTCAGTGCCATGAAGATGTTGGCGAAGAACGGTCAGCGGCAGTGGTGTCATTCAAATGATTTAGGAACAGGAACTCACTTTGGATTGGCACTTGTCGGGAACCCGGAACCAGCCACGGAGCCCGTTAGGATCCGGAACGCCCGTTCTGGTCCGTTCCCCCTGAATGACATCACTGGTCAGCGCTAAGTATTACTACCAGCCGCCGGAATGGTGTTTTGGGGAGGGAAGGGCAGGGCATGGAGAGAGCAGAACTGGCCAGGGGATGACAGGGGAAGGTGCAACTGAGCAGGGGAGGGAAAAATAAGGCTTGGGAGGTGGTGAAGGTGGTGACAGCCTTTGCCGTCAGATGTTGTGTTCCCATCCTAGCCAGGAAGCCTGACATGGGCCTCCTCGATTCTGTGCCCGCTCAATAGCGGGCAGAGACCACAAAAGAACCTGTTGGAGGTGCAGGGGCTCACCACGGGATAAGGAAGCAAATGCTCTCGCAAGCTGCCTTGTCGCTCAAAGGATACAGCGGTAGCATTTCCTGTTCCTCTGGGCGTCAAGGCATCATTGGATTGGGCTGCCCATCTCTTAAAACAGAACCAAGCCTCAACAGTAGAATTGCCAGGCTAAGGAGCAGCAATCAAGTGAAAATGTTGTGGTATTTGAGTCTAACTAATCTGTCCACCCATCTAAGGCCTGAGCAACCAGTCTGGCAATATTTAATTTAAAAGCAGAAAGCACAAAACAAGGCACTGAAAGTGAGTCCTTAATAAACATTCCTTCCACCTATCAAAATGGTGAAAAAGTGATTAATAAATAAGCTACACAGGAAAGTCTCACGGGAATATTTAACATCAAGCAGTCAGGGAAAGATTCTGATTAAATTTCACACAGTCTGCAATATCCCCTCACTTTACAAATCATATTTCTGACCACTGAAATCCCAGCAAATTGCTGTTATGGCAGGCCTGTGAATAACCAGGGCACGTGCAGGATGCAGGATTGTGAGCAAACAATGATAGTCTTTGAGCCGCTAAAAACGCGGCCTGCGGTTTCCCACTCCTCAGTCAGCCTGGCTCGGTTAGCCGATTCTCCGTTATTCCCACAGCCATGCGTGTGCTGCAGGAATGAGGCTGACTGCGAGAGGCAGGCAAAAGAGAGATGCACACAAAGAGTCATTCGCTCCCTGCTTGATGGAGGTGAGTGCATTTTTCGGGCAATGTTTACGGCATGGCGTAAGGTTTTAAGGCTTCCATTTTTGCATTTATTTTTTTTTTGTAAGCGAAGCAGGGAATTGAAAGACAGCAAATGCCTCATAGGCTCTAAAACAACAACAACCTTAAAGAAAAAAAGATCCGTATTTGAGAGGATTCAAATCAGAACCCAGCATCAGAGCATGCAATTTAAACTGTGCCACAGGAGACCACATTAACTCTGTCCTGGCAGGTTTGACAGCAAGCTTATAATGGAAATTCGGCACAAACAGAACGCTGCCATTTGTACTGCAAGCCCTGTACAGGCTCAGGCCAAACGGATACTCCTTCCTCTACTTTCATATACTACACTGGCACATTAGATGCTGAGCAGATCTTGTCTTAATGGGTAGTGCCTGCAAGGCTTTACAAAATAAATAAATAAATAATCTACGAATAAAATACTCAATAGCCTTTTTAGAGATTCCTGGCTAGCATGGGAAGCAAATAAAAGCTCCAAATGATAGCTAGGCTGAACGCTGCAGTCATTTAATCTTAATACAATTTTAATTCAACTTTATCTTCATGTAACAGGTGCTAGGGAGCTTTTCAAACCTCTACTAGGTTTGAAACAATGCCTTAGGCTACCCGTGAAGGCAGAGCTTCTCAAACTGGGGACAGGGGTTAGGCTCTGTCGAAAGCATTAAATTGACCCGGGTTTACTTCTGCAGACAGAAGCAGTTAGATAAGGAATACATATGGCTTGGCATCCGTGGGTTTGAAAGCACTTCCAGCTGCATCCATGACGCTGTCTGAGACACAGAAAGGCCATATGCCGCTTCCAGAGGGCCAAGCACAGCCCCTAGAACCTTGCAGGCTGCCCTTCCCCCTTCCGTGGAAATCAGCGGGGACTCCTGGAATAGATCCCCTGTGGATATTGACAGCCCCTGGTGAGTGGCGTTCCAAGGGATGGTGAAACGCTAAATTTTGCAGAAGCCTGAGCTCCTGTGAAAAGCTGCCCCTCCCCCTCGCCTTCAGAGCCATTCATGGCTCTGTGAGCAAAACCTCCGAGTCAGCTTTCCAAGCTGCGAATGGCTCTGGGGGTGAGGGAGAGTGATCGCGTTACACAGGAGCTGCAAAAGCTCCTTAGCGTTTTTGCCCCTCCTCTAGGACCACCTCCCACTGTACTGCATATAAGAAATATGTGTTTCAGTTTCAAATGGTTTCCAAAGTGGCTATTCAATGAACAAGCATTATTAAGGAATAAGAGTTCATGAGCCAAATGTATTGATTGGAAACTCAGTTCAAAGTTTGAAAATACACTTTTTATGGCTAATCTCCCGTGAACTTTGTATTGGTGCCCTCATCTTTTCTCTCTCAAATTAATACCATCAATCAGCCTGCACTGTACAGAATGTGCAATATCTGATTTCCAGGTTGATCAAGTTAGAAATGTAAACTCATTAATGGAAACAGTTTTATGAGGTATTCTGAAAGACAAAAGAAGACCTGTTCATTTTTGGCCCGTTTGGGGGTGGGGCGAGGGGTGTACGAAAGCAAATACTGAGGAGCTACATTCACGGCCATGGGTTTGTTTCACTGTATAATTAATTCTGTAAGGCGGTGGTTCTCAGACCTTTTAGACTGGGACCCACTTTTTAGACTGGCACTCGTATCAGGACCCACAGGAAATGATGTCATTAACCTAGCAAGGTTTGGTCATGGCAGGAAGCGACATCATCAAGCAGGAAGTGCTATCATTGTAACATAATAAAATGACACTCTTGAAATGCAAATTGGCATTCCTGGACTGCAGCAATTGTACAACCATGAAACATCCCTGACAGAAAGCAAAATTAGGACAAAATATTATGTAAAAGCTCTGAACTAAAAGCAAAATTTAAAAAACAAACTCACTTGAAAATACAAACTGTTAACACTCACAAAAGGAATATAGCAAGCGTGAGGGCTGCAGCTATCATGATGGCTGCTCCCAGCTCTCCATGACCCACCTGACATGTCGTGACCCACCAAGTGGGTGCCGACCCAAAGTTTGAGTAACACGGCTGTCTGGATTAAAAACAAAAGATCTATTGCTGAAAGGTTAGTATAACACTAACTATAATAAGCCCAATGTGGTTTGGATTCATTATTAGAGGAACTAGAACTAGTACCAGGATCCTACACAACTGATGGTGGTCAGAAGGAACAAAATGGTAATGCCTACTAGTCTTCCTTCAGAAAGCTTGAAGCACTAAATATAAATTAAGCATACAAGCTGATTCACAGTGCAAGCCTATACATGTCTACTCAGAAGTAAGACCCACTGTGTTCAATGGGGCTTACTCCCAGGAACGTGCACAAAGGAGTGCAGCCTCATGCTATCTAAATTACCTTTAAACCAAGAATGAGAGTCTTGGGTATTCTAGAGCAAAAGATTTATATGACAGTAGAAGAAAGTTTCTTCAGAAATGCCACCCGCTGGTTGACTAGAAGCAAGTGAGACACATGGATCATGCCGACTCCAGTTAAACTTTTCAGGGTGTCCCTGATTTATTCAAGCAAAAGCATTTGGGCTTTGTAGCTGTAGAATTTGCGACCTGGAAAAAAAACCCTGCATTGTAAGTCACCCCACATTTGCTCATGCTGCATCCTGCAAGGAAATTTCGGGTGCTGGAGGTCTCCTTAGAGTAAAGGGACAATAGTAAGGCTCAGCAGCCGCAGTGGGTAAACTCAGACCTGCACCAGTGATACTGCTGGCACAAGGCCAAGTTGATCCGTGTTGGCAGTTCAAGCCCAGGAAGGGGGATAGGGTACGATGCATAACAGTACTGCTGATCCTGCCCCCTCCCGGTCCTGATCTGCCCACTGCTGGTCCTGTTGCCACACTCCCCCATCCTGTTCCACCCCCTTTCCATCCTCCTCTTGCCCCTGCACCAGATGTACCTGGTCTGGGGGTGTCCCTGCAGCCACTAGAGCCAGTGGAAAGGCTCGTGCCTTCCCACTGGCGTGCCTACTAGAAGCACTGTTGAACTGCCCTTCCCTTCAGGAATTTCTTCCAACAGTGGAACAGATTGCCGAGGGAGGTGGTAGAGATGTGAAGGCCTGGAAAAAAACTGGAAAAAGTTGGGGAAAAACGGGGGTTTTTCCATTTTTTTCCTGAAGCATTTTTGTTTTTTTCTGAAAAATTGGAAAAATTGAAAAGAAAAAAAGAAAAAATTGATTATGGAATATTTTATTTTAACATGATGAATAAAATATTTTAAGACGAGGTATTCAAATATTTTCCAAATAATTTCTAAAAAATAAGAATCTGATTATTCTAATTATTCTAATTTCTGTGCACTGAGGATAAGCAAGTCCTAGATGACAAACTGAACCCTCCAATGTAAAAACTGGTTTTTTTTCTGAGCTTCAAAATTTCCAGGAATTTTACATCTCTAACACAACCTCTGACTCCTCTTGCTTCTCGCGTTCTTCAGACTCCTCCATCCTCCGCAGCATGTGAAAGAATCTGGTCTATGTTTGGAAACACACTAGATCAAGAAATAAACTGATATGTGAAAGGGTAGAGAAGCTTGTTTCAATCCAGGCAAATCTTCGGTTTTTAGAAGTCCATAGTAACTGTGATAATGACACACACAACAGAGTAGCTGCAGCAGCAGAGACTGAAACTGATACTGATAATTACAGCTCAGAAAATGATTCTGATTAAATTTCATGCCCATTCATTGAAACTTAGTCCCACTTCTATACACTTCCCCCCTCTTCAATTCTTTTTATGAGAGTGAGGTTTTTTTATTTCTATTTAATACTGGGGAGAGGAAATATGAATAATGGTTACTTCTGGATTTTTAAAAATTGTTTTGTGGAGGGTTTTTTTTGTTCCACATAAACTAGTAAACAGTTCAGGAGATTGTTGTGCCATTTGTTACAATTACAAATAAATAAAAAAACAAGTAAATTCTGTTTGTAATAAGTGTTTGGATACACTATATTTTTAATACGCTAGTTGTGATAATTTTATGCCAAGTCAAATTGTCCATAGTCATATTTTATGTTCCTAAAGTAACAGAATGACTTTCAAGCTAGAAAAGGAAAAAAAGTGCTAATGTAGCAATTTTTTTTAATTTTTCCAAAAATTTCTGTTTTTTTCCAAAACAAAAAAGGGGAAGAAAAAAACCCTTCAAAATTTCTGAAAATTTTACATCTCTAGGAGGTGGTAGAGTCTCCCTCACTGGAGACCTTCAAGCAGAGGCTTGACAGGCACCTGCTAGAGATGCTCTAGGAAGATTTCTTGCTACAGGCAGGGGGGTGGACTAGATGACTTTGTAGGTCCCTTCCAACTCTATGATCCTATGAAAGAGCTTTATGGTGGTTTTCTATAGTGTGCACTGTCAGAGCCTGCCCTCTGTTGCCACAGGCCCAGGATAGGATTGGGCCATTAAACAGGTCACAGTCTGCAGCGTTCTTAGAAGCAGATTCCTAACTTTTTTTTTAGCATGCTGTGCAAACAGATCCAAGCACACTTCCTTGACATCTGAAACGTTTCCTCAAAAAGGGTTACAAACTAGAAAACACTTTCTCACCTTAGGCTGTATGCTATTGTTACACTGTGGAAAGTGTAAGAAATGCTTTACAAAATGACCAGGGATGCCACAACAGCAATGGGAACATGGCTGCCAACAGTGGAGACAGTGTCACACTGCAGACTCCCGCTAGGCAGAGAGACTAGCACAGCAAGCAACAGTGACACAGCAATGGACCATCACATACTGTGGCATGTTGACTGGTCAGTTTTATTTGCTCTTGGCAGAGATCTGAGGACTTTGTTCTTGAATGTTGGCAGCATTTGTATTGCTGAGTGCATCTGTCATTTTCTTAAGAGCGGGCATGGTTACAGTATTCCTCAGATTTGGGACAACTTCATGAATAAGTAAGCAAGCAGCTGTGTCAGTCTATATCAGGAATGGCCAAATGGCAGTCTTTGGGTGCAACCTGGTTCCCAAAAGAACAGTTATTTGGCAACACTCCCAAATCTGAATCAACGTTTTTACCCAGCTGGTAATTAATCTGTGGAACAACTTGCCACAGGAGGTGGTGATGGCATCTGGCCTAGGTGCTATGCCTTTAAAAGGGGATTGGACAGATTTCTGGAGGAAAAGTCCATGGTGGGCTATAGGCCATGATAGTGGTGCAACCTCCTTACATTAGTAGGAGGCTACTTGAGAATGCCAGGTGCAAGGGAGTGGCAACTGGATTCCAGCATCATGTTGTCTCGTGTGCTCCCTGAGGCACCTGGTGGGCCACTGTGAGATACAGGAAGCTGGACTAGATGCGCCTTTGGCCTGATCCAGCAAGGCTCTTCTTATGTTCTTATGTAAAACACATGCCCTCAATTTCACAGGTAAAGAAAAGGAAAAGTAAAGGCATTTACATCATTGTAAATGTCACAGCTGCCCCCGCCATTGGAATTATAGTTTCCTGGGTATCAGTAGTGCAGTTATCATGAGGCTGAGGGGGGAAACTGCCCCTGTGGTGGAGTGGTGATTTTCTACCATCTCGGCTGGGGGGTGATGGCCTTCCCATCCACCCTGGCTCATGTATGGCTCTAAATGCAGTCATTTCCAGGCCAGGGTTGCACATGCGCAAGGTAGAGGGGTGACTGTGAAGATGTGGAGGGTGACTCAATGATATGAGGGGGGAGTATTATTATGTCGCCTGGCCCCGAGTTCCCAGCCCACCCATGCCCAGCTATGCCACTGCTGGGAATTATAGTTGAGGTATCCTGAGTAGTACTAGGTCAATTTTTACACACACACACACACACACACACACACACACACACACACACACACACGCCTACTTTTGTTGAAATGTGATATGCTGAGGTTCCTTGGCAGGCTCCTTTCCAGAGCCTTGGAAAGGCTCCTTTCCAGAGTTCCTTGGCAGGCTCCTATGTATATTTATTCAAACATAAAACTGAGAATGCAATCCTAACCTGGAGTTAGGCCGGCCTAGTTAGGCCAGCCAAGTTTCTCTGGCGTAAAGCACAGCATCCATCCACCGTAAAGCATATTTGGACCACTCTCAGAGTCAGGGAGGATGGTGTTCTGGCTTCTCTGACTTCGAGAGTGGTCCAAACATACTTTTATGGTGGCCCTTGTGCCAGCCAAACTGTGTTGTGCCGGCCTAACTCCAGGTTAGGATTGTGCCCTCAAAAGGATACATGATGCTTATTCTCTGGGATGCGTGTGGAGGCTTGCAGCCTTAGAGATTTCTGTGGGACAAAAGGCAGCTGTTTTGTGGGAAGGTGGCCGTTACTGCAAATAAATGGAGCTACTTCCTCACCTTCAAACCCTGTAATGCTCATTCTTGGTAACCAAGTATTTACAACCTGTCATATCTTATTTCCTTTCATAAATCTCTCTTATTTGGATTAGCCCTTGCTTCTCAAGCGTGTTTGTCCTTCTCAGACCCCAACCCTCCACGACTCAGACCTGGAGTCTCATTCATACACCTTGCTCCAGCTAACTCACCTAACGGTGCTAGGATTCTCAACAGGCTCTTATGGACAGACTGCAGCCTGTACCTCCAGCTGGGCAGAGTTCCAGGCTGCAAATGGAAAGGTTCCCCTTGCATCGGAGTCTTTATTTATTAAATTTATTTTTAATAAATAAATTTATTTTTATTTATTTTTAATCTAAACCTTTTGTATCCTGCCATTTCCTACCCCTGAAGAGAAACTTAAGATAGCTCACAGGACAAAAAAAAAAATCAACAAAACAACCACCATTGAATCTAATACAGGGGTTCTCGACCTGGGGGTCACAACCCCCCAGGTTATGCATTTTAAAAATCCTCGCCCCTCAAGGGGGTGGCGAACAGTGGAAACAGCGCCCGTCACTTCTGGGTTCTCCCTACCATTGCCGTCACCAACAGGGAGATGGGAAATGCATGTTAAAGGGCCTTCTTATCACCCTTTCGTTTGCAGCAGTGCAGAGAACCCAGAAGTAATGGGTGCCATTATCTATGGGTCCTCAGAAGGTTCTTAATCCTTCATTAAAGGGGAAGGAGGCTGGGAACCACTGATATAATACAACAACAACAACAACAAAACCCTGAAACAATACAAATTGAAGCAAAAATCCAAAAAAAAACTGCACAATAGACCCCAGCAAAAACAAACTTAAAGGCCAGGCCAACTAAAAATGCCTTGACAGCTACCCCTCACCACACCTGAAATATCAGCTAAGAGGAGCAGGTGCGCCCGGAGGCCGCAGCGTGCCCCATAGCAGGCGCTGAGACCGCGCCCCCCCACGTCACCCCGCCCCCGCACGTCATGCAGACACGCCTCCCTTACCCCGGAAATGCGATATTTCAGAGCATAAGGGAGACGTGGGCGGGCGGGCGAGCGAGCCAGAAACCGTGCGGTCTCTCCCAGACCGTGTGCACTGCTACCTGGCGCCCCATGGCTCATGCCATAGGGTGCTACAGGTAAGATACTCAACTGAAGAGGAGGCAGGTGTAACAGGAGGAAGTTTCAGAGGCCAGGTGCCACAATGAAAAACTGGCAGTGGTCTGGCCTCGTCTAACAAACCCTCCCTCGACACTCTCGTCTGGCCACAACTACTGGCCAGTTTCAAATTTGCCACTTCTCACATTTTTATCATTAACCAAGGAAGTTAAAATCCTGAACTGATACTCACCGAGGACTAACAAGCTGAAATTAAATCCAGACATGAAGGAGACACTATTAGTGTGGACACCTGTGATCAGGGAATTGGATTGTCAAATTGTTCTGGATGAGCTTGTACTCAGACTTCAGGAGAAGGGCCAGGTTCAGTTTGGGGGTGTTCCCTGGCCAGACTTTGAAGCTGGGGGCTTACGTGATGGCTGTGATTAGAAGCAGTTGGCACACCAGCCAAAGCCAGCAGTGCCCTTGCTTGGAATAGCCAGTCTTGGCTATAGTTATCTACGCACTGATGACACTCAATTTGAACTACTGTAAAGCACTCAACCTGGGACCCACCCATGGAGATGGTTTGAAAATTGCAGTTGGTACAGACTGCAACCATTAGGCTGTTGATCAAATTATGTAATTAATACACCATCTAAATTGGCTCCCTCTACATTTCTGGCACAATTGCTCTGGTAACCTATGGATCCATAGCTCACCAGAACTCGGAATTATGCTGTAAACTCAGAAAGGGCCTTCTCTGTTGCTATGCCCAGGCTCTGAAACTCACTCCCACTGGGGATCAGAACTTCTCTTTTTTTGCTGGCATTCTGGAAAAAAAATCTAGGGAAGGAGACTTGTGTTCACTGAAGTCAACGTTACAGTATAACGTTATAGCAAGAGTCATGTTTGGCTAATTTAGCAGAAGCACCGAGTATGAATATCAGACGAAAAATAAGTGCAGGTCACAGCTGGAAATGGTTTCAGCCCAGACAATATCTCATAGCTGGATTGGAATCTTGTCTGTCTCAGGGCGCAATCCTAACCTGGAGTTAGGCCACAACAGTTGAACCAGCGAAGTTTGGCTGGCACAAGGGACACTGTAGAGTATGTCTGGACTGCTCTCGGAGTCAGAGAAGCCAGCACACAGACATGTGCCATCCTGAGAGTGATCCATATGTGCCTTACAGTGGCCTTTGTGCTGGCTTAACTCCAGGCTAGGATTGAGCCCTCAGTTACCTAATGTTTTGCTGTTCATCTTAGTATGCGAAGCTGTCAGACTAATAACTATAATGTTGATGGGCTAAAGCCATATTTTGCTTCATGGCAGGGCAAATATTTCAGACAGAAAACAGCAGATGTCTCTCAGTGGTTGGTAGAGCCAGCTTCTTATCATAGCCTTCAGCGGCAATACACAATCACCTCATCTCTGCAGTTCAAATGCATCAAAGCTTCTCTCCCTATGCATTACCGTAAACCAGCTGCGTGCATTGTAAAAGAAAAAGGAGAGGGGGGGAAAATGCAGTTGGATTTGGCTCCACTGCCAAAACCCAGTTGTCCTTAGTTTATTTTAAATCATTATCTCTGCTGGAACTAAGGTTGCCTCGGATCAATTATTATACCAGCTACAATAGTTTAATGTTTGTCCCTGAAAATTGAACGAGTAAACAACTGAGGTCAACTGGTGTCTCACTGGAAACAAGACAAATGGAATCAGAGGAGAGGTTTGTGGTTCCTTGATTATGCCCTTCAATGTTTACCTAGCACAGTCTATTGCTCAATTATGGGACTGCCCACAGGTATTAAAAGCACATCCCAAGCATTGATCCGCTCTGATGCATTTGGCTGTAAAGACTGCGGAAGCGCCACTGGTACTTGCTACACACATCAGACACAAGATAGGTAAGTAAGAAAATAACTTCTTCTATTACTACATGGGGTTATGTTTCTAGACTGATGTAACAGGTGCAAATGGAAGCACCACAACCCTGTGTGCTGCAACACACACACACACACACACACACACACACACACACACACACACACACACACAAGAAATACTTTCTGTTCAAAAGCAGAGGTCCCAATGTATGCTGATGGCTCTCTGCAGCCCTTTGCTGGATGCATAGCTTAGCTGTTCTAGGAGAACATGAAGAGTATCTTTCTAATAAGAGAATATTCTTTCGTTCAGCCACTAGTGCTCAGAATTCCCTGGAACCCACTGTACCAGTGATGTCATTGGTGGGGAACGGACCAGAACGGGTGTTCCGGATCCTAACAGGCTCCGTGGCTGCTTCCGGGGATTTTTGGTGTTTTTTTTTTCAACATTTGAATTTGAACTCAAAAGTGAGTTCCTGTTCCTAAATCATTTGAATGACACCACTGCACTGTACACTTGGGACAGTAAAACACTTGGGCTCATTTTTTTATGCAGTAATTTTTTCATCAATAAGGGGTTCATGGCATTTTCTTTCGCACAAGCTACTTCTCTTTGTAATGGAAAACAAGCATGAAAACCTTGTAGAAGACAATAAGTGAGCAATGAGTGAAAAGAATACATAATTGCATCAGGGGTGAGCAGGTTTATTCAGGGGTGGTGCTGACTCGGTGAAATGCCCTTGCACTAAGGATCAGTTGGCCTCCACCCTGCGCTCCTTCAGGGGATTAGTTAAATCCTGACTTTTGTGTTTGGCTGTGTGTGCGCGCGTGTGCAGATTGCGGTGATAGCTGAGATTATCTTCAATCTGGATTTTTTTTCTTAACTTTATTGGGATGCCCTTTGGCAAGAAAGGTGGGATAAGAATGTTTTAAATTTTTTTAAATAAAATACTAAATATGGCACTATATGTAATAGGTGGAAGGACGTAGTGGCGCAGTGGATTAATCCGCTGCTGCTGGGCTTTCTGACCGGAAGGTTGACGTTTCTGCGCGACGGAGTGAGCTCCCGTCGCTTGTCCCAGCCAACCTAGCAGTCAAATGCCAACCTAGCAGTTCAAAGCACCTAAAAATGCGAGTAGATAAATAGGGACCACTTCGGTGGGAAGGTAACGGCGTTCCATGCGCTACGGCGTAGTCATGCTGGCCACATGACCACGGAAGCTAGTCCTCAGGACAAACACCGGCTCTACAGGCTTAGAAACGGAGATGAGCACCGCCCCCTACAGTCGGTCACAACTAGACCACTCAGTCGTGGGGAAACCTTTACCTTATAGTGGGTGGAGGGCAGCAGCAGGCAGGTAGATGATCAATCCCACAAAGGGGATTAGCAGCACCGGCACATGCCATATCCTTTCCTTCTTCCTGGACCTGATCCGCCAGCATAGATCAACTTGGACCTGCGCTAGCAAAATCAGGGTACTATCCCCTTACACCAAGGAGACCTCCAGCAGCAGCAGAGCCTGCACTGGCCCCACTGCACTGCTGCACAAGAATTTAGTTTGGATTGGGCTGTCAGTACAGGCATGCCCTGATATCCACTGGGATTCCGTTCCGGATCCCACCGTGGATACCTGAAACTGCGGATACTAAGGATGCCTTTTTAAAGATAGGGGAACATCAATGGTTTTGCTGCAACAAGGTTAAAAAAAGATTTGTTTAATGTCCCCCTCTTTTTAATAGGCATCGCCGTATCATGGTATCCATGGATAACTGAAACCGTGGATATAGAATCAGTGGATACTGGGGGAAGCCTGTATGTTCATGGGTGAAATAAGATTCTGGAGGAGGTACTAAGAGCCGCCACCGCATCCGAGCGGTCCCCTGAGAAAGCAAACAGCAGTGGAGCTAAAGTGATCTGGGAAGTGTGATAATCTACCCCCTCCCGAATGAACTTGGTAAAACTGTCAAAAAATAGAAGAGTGCATATTAAACAGCTGAAGGAACAAAGCAGTAAAGCAGGGGCCAGTGGATCAAAACAAGGCATGTTATCAAAATATGAGTATGACAAACAAGTGGAATAACAAAGAGTTATTCTCCTTGTTATTCCACTTTGCAGTTAACTGAATGGGAATCCCCATTTCCTAATGCAGTTAACTGAACACTGTTCCTGATCTTCATTCATGCTATTCCAGAGTCTGGTCCATACACCTACAAAGTGACAAGGTGTGTGTGTTCCTTTCACTGAAACTGCAGCTGCACTCTAGTCATGGCCTGGACAACACAGCATCCTTTGGGCATGATCTTAAAATATCGTGGATCCTTCTGAAAGGTGGATTTATAACCACTTTATTTGCCCTTTGACCTGGTCAGGTGGGCTTGAATAGCCAATGAACTATTGCTCATCAATTCCAGCAGGAGGGCTGGCAAAGATCTGGGGAAAGCCAAATGGAAAGAAAAGCAATCCACTAGTGGACCTGCCTGTCCCAACAGTTGATGGGCTGTTCCATAACGGTGTTGAATTCAATGCGCTGGCAGTAAAAAGGCACAGGCACCTGTTGTAGCACGCTGAAGCATCACAGAAACCCTCAGAGGCAAGGAGTTTAGGGTCCAAAAATAAGGGAAAATATATAACAATTGGGGGGGGGAGAAATCATGGATTTTTACTACACCAAAGCAGCTTTCAGTGGATTTATGATGTGCCAGGTGCTATCTTAATTGAAAGGATGAAAAAGCATGAAAGGATGAAAATCATACTGGTTGAGCATATAATACAGCGGCAAGGGGAGCTTCACCAAAGGGTGATAGTCTATGGCGGGGAAACAGTCGGCTATAATGCCTGTACAATGTCTTTGCTAATGTACAATGTCTTTGTATAATGTCTTTGCTAAGAACAGGGTATTTGAACAACTGGTATTGTTACTGAGCCAGGACTGAGTGCAATTATTTTCAACCACTGTGCTGTGAATGCAGGTGTGCAGTGAGAGTTGGGGGAAGGTCATTTCTTTGGAGAGCCACTTCAGTGTGGTGTGCCTTGTCAACAGTAAAAAACAACAACCTAATGGTGCGATGACAATTGCCTTCTCAATTGCCATGCGATTTAAAAAAAAAAACCTGGTATAGTGGTTGGGGAATTGCACTTAGACCTGAAAGACCCAGGTTCAAATCTCCACTCAGGTTCTAAGCTTCCTGGGCCAGTCACTATCTCCTAGCCTGACCTACTTCACAGGGTTGTTGTGAGGGTAAAAACAGAGAAGGAACATTGTCCAGCACCCTGAGCTTCTTGGAAGAAGGGTTGTAATAAAAAAGTGAAAAATAAATAAATATTGGGTCTCATGAGGATATAATACAGATCTTCCTTGGAGGATCATGTTATTTTGGTAATTCTGCTAGTATTCTACCCAGCAGCGGCAACGTGCCTACAGTTTCCTTTGCAAAAAGTTTTCTTTTCAGCTGGAATGTTGCTAAGTGTTAACAGTTCATCAACCCGTCATTCAGAAATTATCATTCAACACACAGCACGAAGTCTACAAGCAGGCAAATGAGGTCAGGGGAATGTTCTGTTTTCACGTTTCTGTAGTGTTTGGCATTTTAATTGCCCTGTTCTTAGTCTTTAACAAGAACATCGTTGCACAATGTCGTGCCGTTCCACAGAATGCTATAAATACAATTTATGGCCCAACAAGGCAGTACATGGGTGGCAGAAGGAAAACAAAAAATGCTATGAACCCGCAGGCTGAAACCTTACTCTTCCTCAAAGTCTCAAATAGGAGCTGCTGATTGAAGCATTGCTCTTTCAACAAGCCACCAACATAGTCAAAACGCACTGCGGCAATTGTGTCAATAGTTAAGGTTCTAGAATTATATTTGGATTAAAGAAAAGACTTCCCCATTATCTCCCTCTTCAGGGACTAAGGGTCCAATCCTATCCAACTTTCCAGCACTGATGCAGCTGTATCAATGGGACATGTGCTGGGTGGGTAGGGGAACAGATGGGTTTTTTGAATTGAAAAAGCTACATTTGGGACTAAGTATTTGATGAATCACATAACACTGTACAGTATATTTGTAAAAACAACAACAACCACCATTGAAAAATTATGGTTTAGACTAGCCTGCCCATGTAAGCTGCCTTGGGCATTTGCTTCAACTTGGAAAAGGCAGGGTATACATTTTTCAAATAAATAAGTAAATAAAATGATTTTTGTAGAAACACCATCCTTAAAAAGTTAAATCTCAGAACTCTCTATTATGGGCTGGAGCTAGATTCACTATTACACTTTGTTGTTCTTTTAAAACAGGCTCATTTCACTTCACACAAGCGCCCCCTGCTGAAACAAATATTTAAGTATTTTAAGAGGCACTAAAGGTTTTAACAATCTCGTGCTATGTCAAACCTAATATTGTATATAATTTTTGTCTGATGTATTGTTTATATTTTTTCCCATTTGTTTCCAACCTTCTGGGTGAACTCTGCTAAATGACAGAGAAATATATGGCAATATCCCAGGTTTAACTGAGAGATTGAAATAATTGATTGCTCTAGCTGCTAAATTCTTTAAGCTTTTCGCTATTGCGGAACTAGTTTACTTTGAATGTGGAAGAGGAATGCATCTCCTGGGATGTTGTACGAGTCACTGTTCAGAGTGTATCTTTTGATTAAACGTATGGAATTGCCATCTTCCAAATCAGACAATTTGTCCATCTAATTCAGTATTGTATATACGCTGACCGACAGCAACTATAGACAGAATTCTTGACCAGTCCAGCCTGGAGAGCGGGACTGAATCTTGGACCTTCAGCTTTCCACCATGCCTTCCCCCAGTGCCACTGAACTAAGACACTATCATATAGTATGACAACAACAAGAAGAAGGTAAGCTCAGAACAGTGATTCATGAAGATGCAACAGGCAACATTCTATGTGGATCGGTAATTGTAGTTGAAAATGACAATAATTTAGCAAGGCCCATTGCAGATGCACCAGAATCACACACCCTCACATTCGAGGATAGTTATAATGCTGAAAAGACATGACAACCTCGAATGTACTAAAGGTTCTGTTAGAACTTGGACAAAGATGCAGAACATAAATCTGACAATTCTGAAGTCTCAAAATGAGAGCAATGCAGCATAATGAAGACAAACTTGGATAAGGAGAACTGGATTCAGATCTCTGCACAGCTATGAACCCTCAAAATGGTATTAGTCAAATCATACCTGTAACCAACATCAAGGGGACTTTTTAGGATAGAAGGAGATATATGTGAGCTTCTTGGGGGAGGGCTGCAGAAAAATGCAAAAAATCCTATCCTAGTTAACTTCTTGATGTGAATAACATGCAATTTGGTCCTATCTACATAGCCTAACATGAGGATCACTGACAATTCAAGTCCTTCTCTTCTTTGCCATTTTGACAGACTCCTAATAGGGGCATGTCTCGGTATCTGCTGGATTCCGTTTTGGACTCCACCATGGAAACCTGAAACCGTGGTTTTGCTGCAACACGATTTAAAAAAAGAGATTTGTTTAATGTGCCCCTATGTTTTTAATAGACCTTCCAGTATCAATGGTACCCTTGGATATCTAAAACCATGGATTCAGAATCAGTGGATACTGGAGAACTCCTGTAATATTAACCATAGTTAGCTCTGGTCATGGGCGCCAGGGGCTTTGGGTTTTTCAGCCCCCATGCTTTTTTTTCGTGGGTGCTTGCGCACCCCGGCCTCGGGAGAGGCAGCTATCAAGCCAGCAGACCCCTTCCTCGCGTGCCCCGGCCTCGGGAGATGACAGGGGGTGTGGCCACCCCAATGGTAAAAGCAGGTCGGCGCCACTGGCTCTGGTTGTCACGCCTCTAGTTAGCTCTAGTAAAGTTCTGGTTGTCACACCTCAAGAAAGACACTGTAGAGCTGGAAAAGGTGCAAAAGACAGCCACTCAAATTATCAGGGGCCGGAGCACTTTTCTTTAAGTACGCGCATGCCCCAGTATCCACTGGGGTTCCATTCCGGACCCTCCTGTGGATACCAGAAACCATGGATACTGGGGGTGCCTAGGGGAACATCAGTGGTTTTGCTGCAGCAAAGTAAAATAGATTTATTTAATGTTTCCCTATCTTTTTAATAAGTGTCCCAGTAGCCATGGTATCCGTGGATGACTGAAATCGTGGATACCAAATCAGTGGATACTGGGGAATGCCTGTACAATGAATATTCTTTTCAACCCTTCCTCTGACTTCTATTAAATACTTTAAAATACCATTTTAGATTAAAATTGTGCTTTGCCATTGAATAACTACGCAAAGGGTGAAATCCTAACCTGGAGGATAACCTGAACCTAACCAAGGGACCTGTGCCGGACTAGGAGTGCTGCAAATGTGCAGTAAAGTGCGTTTGCACCACTCTCTGAGTCAGGGATGTGCACAGTCCTTGGAGAGTGGTCCAAAATAATACAGTGTGATTGCAACACTCCTAGGCCAGGTTAAGATTGCACCCACAGTTACAAATTGCTCCTGCTCATGAAGGCCAATACATTATATTATTCTACTTTAATATTTGCAATATATTGTCGTAAACAATCATGAAAGCAAATGTATTGATTACTGCATGAATTTGTGTTCTCTTCTATTATAGAACAGTTAGAGGGGGTTAGAGTTTTTTTTTTTCTTTTTTCAAAATCACATAATCCCACGAAACCCTATTGTTTAACTTGGCTTCCAATACAAAAAACGAGCAGATCTGTCCCCTGATCAACTTACAGTCTGAAAAATTCATTGCTTGACATTACAGGAACTGAGTAAGATTGAGCCAGCATGGAAAAGACAACGGAGGCCGTCGGAATGGAGAATGGGTCCCCGCTCCAGTTTTGCATGGAAAGAAAGACTCCCATCAAGATCCCCAAGACCAAAATGATCCAAAACCAGCTGAGAAAACATTGCTCCTGCTCCGCAAGAAGTACCAAAAAGACCATCGTTGGCTTCTTCCCAGTGCTGCAATGGCTTCCCAAATACAAATGCAAGGAATACATCTGGGGGGACATCATGTCCGGCCTGGTCATTGGCATCATTTTAGTCCCTCAAGCAATAGCCTACTCCCTGCTGGCAGGCCTGAAGCCAATTTATAGCCTTTATACATCCTTCTTCGCCAACATCATCTACTTTCTCATGGGCACTTCCCAGCATGTCTCTGTTGGCATTTTCAGCTTACTGAGCTTAATGGTTGGACAGGTGGTGGACCGAGAACTGCTCTTGGCGGGATTTGACCTGAATGATGATCCTCAGGATGCCATCAATGGCGGGGGCCCATTGAATGTGACAGCTTACAATGTTACCCTTGGTGCGATGAGCGTTGAATGTGGGAAAGAATGCTACGCCATTGGGGTGGCGACAGCACTGACTTTTATGGCTGGAGTGTATCAGGTAATCCCTTCCCCTTTCAGACACACCTTTTCAATTTAGTCAGTGCTATCTTGGAGGGGGACGAAAGACATGTCACTTTTCATTGTTACCTGTAAAAGGGAGAAGAAGGGTAGGGAGGGGGAAGGAGGGGAAAGGCGAGAGTCCTAATCAAACGCAACTTCGCCTAGGTGGAGAAATGGTGAATAACTGGGACTGGGGCTTCCCCACTGTCTCCTGAAGTTCTGAAATTCATTAGATCTCTTCTGAAGTTCATTAGATCTCACATCAAAAAAAGGAATCTGAGCTTAAGCCGAGGGTAAACAATCTGACAGGGCATTGCTGAAAGGAAATAAAACATTTTTTTCCCGTTTTAGAAGTCTTCACCAGGGGACGTGTGGATATAAGCAGTCACTTTCATGTACAGGTTGAGTATCCCGTATCTGGACTGCTTGGGATGGGAAGGCGTCTGGATTTTGGAATAACTGCATGAATCAATGAGACGTGCTTCCTCTTGCTCTTTTCACTGTTACTCATTTGGGTGTCTGTTCCCCTCTGACATCCTTCAACCATGGCACATACCACAGAGCAGAGAATAGAACATACAGAGCCTGTGGGAATGAGCACAAGACCTTCTAGTGTATACACTACAGAAAGTTTTTTTTAAGTCTTGGACAAAAATTTATGGATTTTGGAGTTCGAGATAAGGAACCATCTACCTGTACCTTTATTGTGCTAAAGCTCTAGATTTGCCTGTTCAGCTAGCTTGTAAAACTGCATCTTTATCTTCCATAAAAGACACATTAGGGCAACGGTTCCCAGAGTTTTGGACCAGTGGCTCCCTTGACCCACGGGGCTAGTGGCCACTGCTCCCTATTAGGTCTGCAATCCTATACATGTTGGGGGGGGCAGGTTTTTTGCAAGGATTCCACAGCTCCCTATCCCACAACACACAATCTGGGAACCATAGGGAAAATTGAGACATGGGTAAGAAATCACAGAGGCAACCCCACAGTGTCAGCCAAAGCATCGGCCTGCCCTTCTCCTTCTCTTGACCCTTTATTCTGCTTTCCTTCTAGGTTCTCATGGGGATCTTTCGCTTAGGCTTTGTGTCAATCTACCTTTCTGAGCCTGTGCTGGATGGCTTTGCGACTGGCGCTTCGTTAACCATTCTAACCGCTCAAGTTAAGTATCTCATCGGCATCAAGATCCCTCGCGCCCAAGGATACGGCATCTTAGTAACAACCTGGGTGAACATCTTCCAAAACATTTCCCAGGCTAACCTCTGCGACTTGATCACGAGTGCCGTCTGCATCACGGTGCTGGTCACAGCCAAAGAACTGGGGGACAGGTACAAGCACAAGCTCAAGTTCCCGCCACCCACAGAGCTGGTGGTGATTGTTGTCGCAACGCTGGTTTCCCATTATGGGCGGCTGAACCAAACGTATGCCTCCAGTGTGTCCGGTGCCATCCCCACTGGATTCATCTCTCCCCAGGCGCCCAGTGTTAACCTCATGCAGAGAGTGGCCTTCGATGCTCTGCCCCTTGCCATCGTGGGCTTTGCATTCACCATTTCCCTCTCGGAAATGTTTGCCAAGAAGTACGCGTACACCGTCCGGGCCAATCAGGAAATGTTTGCCATTGGCTTCTGTAACATCATCCCGGCTTTCTTCCATTGCTTTGCCACCAGTGCAGCTCTGGCAAAAAGTTTGGTCAAAGCCTCGACAGGCTGCCAAACCCAGGTGTCCAGCATCGTGAGCGCAGTGGTCGTGCTGCTGGTGTTGCTGTTCTTTGCGCCCCTCTTCTTCAGCTTGCAGAAGTGCGTTTTGGCCTGCATCATCATTGTCAGCCTCAGAGGAGCCCTCCGGAAATTCAGAGACATCCCACAGCGCTACCGCCTAGACAAGACGGACGCGCTGGTGTGGGGCGTCACCATGCTCTCGTCCGCCTTGATCAGCACGGAAATGGGGCTTTTGGTTGGGGTTGTTTTTTCCGTCCTGTGCATTGTCGGCCGGACCCAGCGCCCTCATGCGGCCTTGCTTGGTCAAATTGGGAACACTGTCTTCTATGAAGACGAGGAGGAGTACAAAAACCTCTTGCCTACTCCAAAGGTCAAAATATTCCGTTTTGAAGCGCCCCTTTATTACGCAAACAAGGACTTTTTCCTGAAGTGCCTCCACAACAGGACAGGCCTGGACCCAGCTGTGGAAATCGCCAAGCGGAAAAAAGCCAAGAGGAAACAAAGTCTTGATAAGGGAGAGACAACCTCGTGCTTGGTCCCGAAATGCAGTGACTTCCAGGCCATCATCATCGACTGCTCTTCCATGCCGTTTTTGGACACCGCAGGGGTGAACACGTTGAAAGACACCATCAAGGACCACCAGGAGCTCAAGATCACAGTTCTTCTGGCTTGTTGCAACCCCTCCGTGGTTGCCTCTCTGGAAAGAGGAGGTCACTTGGGAAATGCCAACAAAGACATACACACATTGCTGTTTCACAGCATACACAGCGCTGTCCAGTTCTTAAACGACAAGGAGACAGCGGCCAACTCTGTTGTATAGCCCAAGGTTCTTTTGCACCTCCACTATATGGCAGGTCAGGGATTCTGCATTCACTGCATATGGGTTGTGGCACTCAACTTGTCCAAAGCTGGGACCCTCCTTCAACCCCAACTTCCAACATCGGACCCACACTTAAACGTTTATCTTTTTATGGATACTCCCTGAGAGTAGCCATACTGCAAACTTATTTTAATGTCGGTGGCAGGCAAATTTACACCCAATCCACTGTGCAGCACTCAGGCTGTCACTCTTCTCTTACGATAGAACTAAAACCAGGAGACCATTTTGGCTTATAAATGAGGGGCCATCGCTTGGTGGCCAAGTCATGCTTTGCATGCAGTGGGTGCCAAGTTCAATTCCCAGCAGCACAGGAGAGGGCTGGGAAAGGTCCTTGCCTGAAACCCAGGACAGCCACTGTCGGTTAGTATAGACAGCTGGCTGGAGCAATGGTGTGATTCAGTACAACACAACTTCATACGAATATTTCTTGCCCAGTTCATCTCCTTTAGGATTTCATTCAGAAAATAAAAGGGGGATCTGCTAAGAAGGTGCACTTGCCAGCCAGTTTATTACTCTTGTTTTGAGGGCCATCATTGTTGAGAAGTCCCGCTTAAAGGGGCAACTTGTCTCAAATTGTTGCCATAACAACCACAACTCCACATGCGCACACCCCTGTCCAGTACCCATAGCTATGCTCTCAATACTGGATGGAAGAGTCCTCTCTGCTAAAGCAATGGGACTGTAACATAAGCCTCCGTTGCATCAGCCTGGGTTGTTTGCACTGGCTGCAGCATGCTGGAGCACTTAGCAACCCAGCACGTCCTCTGAAAGAGACTATCAATACATGCAGTGATGTCATGCAGGGGGAACGCGGGGGAACTCAGTTCCACTAGTTAAAATTAGGGCTGACTCCGCCCACTTCACTCTCCCTCCTCCCCCCTCCCAATTCCTCTGCAAAGAGCTTTTCTTCTTGGTTGGCCGGCACTCAGAGAGTTAAAGGGAGCGACTCCGGATTCCTAGAGGGGCGAAGGCAGTGATGTCATTCAGGGGGAACGAACCAGAACAGGCGTTCCGGATCCTAACGGGCTCCGTGGCTGGTTCTGGGTTCCCGACAAGTGCCAATCAAAAGTGAGTTCCTGTTCCTAAATCATTTGAATGACACCACTGAGTATATGCGCCCATATGTTTAGGCTGGGAACCCACCTACATGCTGCTCCTGCCATGCTGCAGTGTCCCACAGCAGCTACTATTTAACATAGCTAGTTTGCAACCAAATGGTTGCTGCAGCAATTCTGTAAACTTTGAACCCAAAGCTGTTGGATGTAGAGTCCAGACCCACCAGACCAGTGACTTGGAATGCACTCCTCAAACGAGATCCAGAAATGACGGAAGGCAGGGCAGAAACAGCTGGCCTCCCAGTTGAACCACTAACTAATGCTTAAGGGACCATGCAGAGAATTAGCTGGAGTATCATATGATATATATCATGGTGCATCATAACTACCTCTTGAAAAATGAGCATATAAACTCTGTGGAACCATCCTCTGCAATCATATCCTTTATTCTGGTGAGTGAGCCCTTGCTGTTCTCTCACTTTGGTTGCGGAAGGTGCTACATTTCTGACCTTGTGTTATGCTGCTTTCACGTTTATTGGAAGCTCATCATGAAGTCATAGACAAGCCCCTGTTCCGCTGTGCGGAACAACAGGCACACTTTTTTGCCCCCCCCTCCTTTGCACTTGCATCGCTCCTTAATGGTGATTCTGGGTGCAGAGAGACGTGGCCAGGCAACACAGGGGGCGCGGCAGGTGACGTCGCCCTGCCCGTGGGCGCGCTCGGAGCTGGGAATGGCTCTGCTCAGAAGTAACATTAAGGACTTGCATTTCCTCCTAAAAGGCTGGACACAGGCATGGACAATTAAGTGCCTTTTGTTTCATGGATGTTTCTTCTTTTTAAATGTTGTGTCTGAGTTGAGCTAAGAGGCATTTAGTTGGGCAAGAGGCACTTTTTCAAGTGGTGTTCCTCTTATAGTCAGTAGGGGGAGAGTAATTGTCCCTCTTCACCCCTGCGCAGTGTCTTTTCCAGTGGCTGTTGCAGGTGGTGTTCTGCATTTTTTTTTTTTTGTGAGCCCTTTTGGGGCAGGGAGCCATTTAACTTTATTATTATTATTATTTCCCTGTAATTATTTCCATTTTGTGAACTTTGTGTTGAAAAGCAGTATATAAATACTACTGATTGATGGATGGATGGATGGATGGATGGATGGATGGAGTGCATGTTGCAGAATCCTTTTAAATCCATAATAGAGAAATGCATTTCACTTTCAGTTGAAATTAGAGAGAATATATACAGTATATATTCTTTGTTTTGACCAGATACACACACAGAGCGCAATCCTAAACTGGAGTTAGGCCAGCATAAACTAAGCCAGCAAAGTTTGGCCAGCACAAGGGCCACCGTAAAGCGTTTTTGGACTACTCTGAGTCGGGGAGGATGGTTCATGTCTGTGTGCTGGCCTCTCTGACTCCGAGAGTGGTCCCAACAAACTTTACGGTGTCCCTTGTAATGACCAAACTTTGCTGGCTTAATTTATGCCGGCCTAACTCAGTTTAGGATTGCGGACACACACACACACACACACACACACACAGAGAGAGAGAGAGAGAGAGAGAGAGAGAGAGAGAGAGAGAGAGACTTGTGTGTGCGTATATGGTTCCTGGAACTTGAGAAAAATGAGGGAGATTAACTAAAACTTGGTCAGTAAATTACTTTAATCGCTCTTTGGTGGCCATGCCAGAACTGTAGAGTGAGGAGGCGTTGGCAGAAACGGGGGGGGGGGGAAGATATTAGTGTCTCTAGGAGTTGGGGACAGACCACGTGAGAGAAAGGAGAGAGGGAGAACTAGTAACCAGGAATGGTATGGTGGATGTATTCATTCTCTGGAACTCACGTTTCCCCTTAGAATTAACAAGTTTGGACTAGCAAGACACAGTGGTGATACAGACCGAGGGTGCAATCCTAACCTGGATTTAGGCCGGCACAGTTAGGCCAGCAAAGTTTGGCCGGCACGAGGGACACCATAAAGTATGTTTGGATCACTCTCAGAGAGGCCAGCACACAGACGTGTGCCATCTTCCCTAACTCCTACAGTGGTCTAATAGTGGACGCATGCTTTTACGGTGTCCTTTGTGCCAGCCAAATTTTGCTGGCCTAACTGTGCCGGCCTAAATCCAGGTTAGGATTGTGCTCTGGGAGGTATAGACACAAGCACATTCTCTATGCTCAAAGCTGCTTGCAAAAAATTTAAACTTTATTCACAATATGAGCTTTCTTTTCAATCACCCGATTATGGACGCTGTTGGATTTAGGGATTTGAGAACAAGAAAAAAACACTGAATCTGATAACTTGATACATAATTGCCTTATAGTTCACTGAGATCGCAATCCTAACCAACTTTTCAGCACCAGGGTAAGGGCAATGCAGCTTTGAGATAAGGGAGCAAACATTATAAACATAAGAACATAGGAGGAGCCCTGCTGGATCAGGCCAAAGGCCCATCTAGTCCAGCTTCCTGTATCTCACAGCAGCCCCACCAGGTGCCCCAGGGAGGCATGAGACAACAAGATGCTTGGATCCTGTTGCCACTCCCTTGCACGCGGTACTCTGAAGTAGCCTACTACTAATGTAAGGAGTAATGTAATGTGATGTACATTCCCTTACCTTGAGGAGGCTCTGTTACTACTACTAAAGCAGAACATGTCCCATTAGCACAGCTATGTCAGTGCTGGGAAGTTGGTTAGGATTGGGCTCTAAGATAAATGGACATGGCCTCAGCTTGGCTTCCATTATCACACTAAAAGTCCTGGGGACCAAGCACAGAAACTTCACACTCACTTTACAGGTTAGCACTCACACTGAGGTTCAGACCAGACTTGCCAAAGAATGAAGGCTGTTCTATCTCAGAATGAAAGAGAGCTAATGCCTACCCCGTTAAGAAATATCTTCTTATTTTAAGAGTGTGTTGAAATGCTAAACAAATGCTTGCTGTGAAAGACTTGTTTCTTCTATTATGATAGAACTACTACCAATTTGTCTTAAATTTTATTTAGTAACTGATTGCGGGTTTATGTTTTTTTTATGTGTGCTTCTTCTTTTTATATTCTATATGAAAATGGTACTACCATGATACCAATATGAGCACTGTACAATGAAATTGATGTTATTTTTCCCTTTTCTTCTTATTCTTTAATTTATTATATTATTAATTTTACTAATGTTATAAATAACCTAAAATTGCAAATAAAAATTACCTTCATATAAAAAGTTAGCATCTCTGAGACATGGGTTCTAGAATTGCCTTCTTTCTGATGTGCTAGCTTGCTATGTTCTCTCTCTCTCTCTCTCTCTCTCTCTGTGTGTGTGTGTGTGTGCGCGCGCGCGCATACACAAAGAAGCATCAAACATACCACAGCCTCACCAACAGCAATCTGAAGTGATACAGTCTTCTCCTATCTTTGGGAAGGTGATTCCCTATCCAGACATCCAAAATCCAGACATCTTTGTCCAAGGATTTTTTCAACTTTCTATAGAAAGAAGGTCTTATGCTCATTCCCAGGCACAGGCTATAAATTCTATTCTCGGCTCTGTGGTATGTACCATTGTTGAAAAATGTCAAACAATGCCAGCAGACACCCAAAGGGGCGACAGATACCCAAAGCAAATGGGCAACAGTGAAAAGAGCAAGCCTTTCTTATTGTTTTTTATGCAATTATTCCAAAATCCAGAAAAATCCAAAATCTGGACACCTTCCCGTCCCAACCAGTCTGGATAAGGGATAATCAGCCTGTACCACGTTGGAAAATTCGACTCAATCAACAATGCACTATCATCTTACTGATTTCACGGACCTTGTATTCTACCTCTACTGTCCTGTTTTAACGTTCCAAGGTGAGCAGTCTATTGTCTACTTTCAGGCAAGTGTGCATAGGATTGCAGCCAAACACACTTTCTAGGCAGCATTTGTAGTTATGCAGGGGACCGGGTAGCCATTTGGGTCTCGTTGTTGCCCAGGCTGACAATATGGCCAATGCTCTGGAGAAGATTACTAAGAGAGGAAGAATCATATCTCAGTGAATCTTGTCAGCCATAACTGCTCTGTTGACAAGATCGCAAGGCAAAGAGTTTACAGCTTTATCAAAATCTGATCTCCTTCCTCATCCTACACAGAGAGGGAAGGAGGCAAGGAACATGTGTAGCAAAGATTTGCCAAACTAAAATGAACATTTCAATCATCCCTTGCACCAACCCCATTTTATTTACATCTTGCGCTTCTATTCCAACTTTCTCCAAAGAGTACAGAGCGCAGCTTACATGCCCTTCTGAGGCAGTCTCTCTTCTGTGCTGCTTACATGGTCAGATCTGCTTTGCTTCAGATATAGAACTGCATCATTCGCTTTCGAACAAAACCAAGTCAGCCACAAAGGATGAAATATGGAATGTGACTTACCCAACTTGAATGAGTTCCAGCAGCCAGTGAATTCGAACTTGTTCGATGCCATCGTGTGGCACAGAAGAAATGTAGGCCAAGTTAAGTATTTGGTCTTGACTCAGGTCAAACAAATCCGCTCGATTGTGGGGTAGAGGAGGACTGAAAAGGACCATACTTAATATTTATATAATATATTTGAGTGTTCGGAGACCTTTACATATATTATCTCACCAAGCCTTATCACAACCTTGCAAGGATGTTCAGTATTATGATCCCCATATCATAAGGAGGGACTGCACCTGAGTCACTTTGGCTTGCCTAAGACCCCCTGTTGAGTTCATGGCAGATTTGAAACAAGGACCTCTTGGATCAAACTTCAGTCACTTAGGGCCAAACTAGATGTGCCATTAATTGCTTGTACTGTGATCCAGGAGGGAAGTTGTGTGTGTGTGTGTGTGTGTGTGTGTGTGTGTGTGTGTGTGTGTGTGTGTGT
>JAJKFI010000089.1:5953549-5995175 GCA_029204185.1 Lerista edwardsae
TGTGTGTGTGTGTGTGTGTGTGTGTGTGTGTGTGTGTGTGTGTGTGTTTTACTTTGTGGAATATCTGTTAATTACCAAGACAGGGTCTTGGTTATAGGTCACCTGAGCTCTGACTCAGTGACAGTGATACTAGCAACCTGATGGCTCCAGCCCTACTTTACCTTCCCAAGGTGAAGTTGAAAAGGGTTGCAAAATATGTTTCTTCTACACTTCTATGATTAGCTGGATACTGCCTCCAGTTATTGTATCCTTTTGCTTCTCTTAGGAGAAAAGCACCATGCTTTCAGCTGCCTTCCTTCTTCTCCTACACATGTTTTCACGCATGGTTGGAACCATGAGGGCTGGAAACTTAATTTTTAAAAAGATGAAAACTAAGATTCACAGAAACTTCTTCTTGTGAAGTTTCTATGGGTCAGGGCTGCTTGCCCTCTTGGATGGGGAAAAAAATGCTGTTCTTGAGTAATCCAAATTCTGTAACATGGAACTAAGAACTGAAATCTGCATTCATTATGCAAACTGATCAAATCTGCAAGCATTCTATTTTTATCGAATCTGTTCTGTAATATTTACTGTTTTTCATAATCTGGTTTTGCTGATCATGGGGAGGGACAAGAAGCTATGCAGGGTGCTAAAGACCTACTCTTAACCCATGGATAACTTTTCCAGTCACGGTTCGACTCATGGGAGTTCAGCAACTATAATACGCATGCTTTCAAGCAAATGTTTGGAACCATGAGGGCTAGAAACTTAATTTTTAAAAAGATGAAAACTAAGTCACAGAAAGTGGAATTTTGTACCCAATATTTCACTACATGCTTCCACAGAATCTCAGCATTTGTAGAGTGCACCATGACCTTGAGAGATACTTTACTTTCTCAAACAAAAAAGGCGTATACTAGGAAATACAATGACACAGTACATATACGGGCATCAGAAAAAAAATACAAATACTTAATTTGCTTTAGGGACAACTGATGCTATTTAAAGACTAGCAGTTGTTTATTCCTCCATGCTTAACTTGTAACCTGGAAACAGGCAGATACCAGAAAAACTGTTCAAGTGAACAATACTTCCTCGACTCTCTTCGCAGGGAGGCTGATCGAAAGGGGCTGATCCCTTTGAAACTTCGTTCCGCTTGGCAAAGCGAAGAGCCCTGAAACGGGACTACCATTAACTCACGCCGCACAAAATGCGTGCTTTGCACAACATCGATCCGTTACAAATGCACAAGAAAAATGCATTCCTCACCAATATCCTGTGCTTTTCCAGAAATGCTTCAATTCTCTTTCCGTCTTCGAGACGTCCACATTTATCACGACAGTCCCAAGGGCTACTTTCATTATCACGCCCAGCAATACCGCAAGGCTCCACGTCTTCTGCATCCTCATCACAAACAGTACCCGGACGAGTCCAAGAAGCTACCGCCATGCCACCCCGTGCTGTCAAAACAGCGCACAGGCATGCTCCAAATCTCATACAGGCGGGGGTGGGGAGCCACATTAGATACCCTGCCTGAGCCTCTGCGGTCTCTTGCTGCCATCTGCCTTTAGATCGGTGGTACTAAACTTTGATCGGAGGCATGGACGCCTGAGACACACCGTACAATGATGTTTTTTTCTCCAACGCAGCAATTGCTGGATTCAATCCACCCCTCGTCGTACAGCATATGGTCCTTCCTTTTTTTTTCTTAACTTCCTGCTTTTCCCTTCGACAAAAAAGGGATACAGGAAGTAGCGTTCTCCCAAAACGAAAAGCTTAACAGTGCAAGTAAGTCCCACTGTCTTCCATGGGGCTTACTCTCAAGGAAGTGCGTATCGTATAAGATTGCAGGCTAGTAGTCCCATCCACTTCATTTTACTTGGAAATAAATCGCAATTCGATTGGCTGGGATTTCCTCCCAATTTCGAAAGCTGCAATCCTCTAGGCACGTTTTCTTGGGAAGCAGCCCTATTGAGTTCAATGGGGCTTGTGTCCAAGATAAGCAAAGGATTAGGGTGTAAGAATGAACAGCAGATTGCTCTTAGTTAACACACTTGTTTTGAAGGAAGTTTCACGAGAGTTCGTGTGCCTTCAATCCAATTGAACTCTCATTACAATCCAACACGTTTGCTCAGACTGTAGCCTCAGTAGGAATTCCGAGCAAATTTATATACGTACGCATCCCTTAAACGCACACTCCTAAACACAGTTCTTAGGGAGGCAATTGCATGAAACTGAATACGGCTTCTTTCTAAGGAAACAAGTACAGAATCGCCCTATAAACGCAGAGGTTCCGCACGCACCCTTAGGCACAAATGACAACTTTTGCTTGTTTTCAAACCGGCCAAAGACGGGAAGGCCCAAGAGCCAACCAATCAGCTGTCAGCTCTCCCTCCAGGCGCGTCGGCTCTTAATCCAATCACGAGAGAGCACCATCCGTTCTCCGGTTCTTTTAGGTTCAGTCTGTGGAGCGAGCCTGAAGGCGTGCCGTGGACACTGGCACATTGTCCAATCAGGAAGCGTCGTGGTGGGAGCCCGGAGCTTCGTTGTGGTTCTATTCTTGGTTTGAATTTTGGCGGCGCCTCATTGCTTTATTTCGCGATTCGTTCCTGCGGCGGCGAAGAGGTTTCCTTGCATCCTGGAACGGCGGCGGCTGCCTCGCTGCAACTGAGGATGCAGAAGCCGCCGAGAGAAAGGTAAGAAGGGGAGCGTTGGAGGGCCAAGTCGCGGTGGCTGGAAAAGTCAAGCGGTTGTAGCTCGCTCCTAAGCCGGTTCCGTGTGCGCATATTGGGAAGTACGATCCCGTGGGCTCCAATGGGAGCCGCTTCCCAGCAAAACGCTGGTAGAATTGCAACTTTCGGAGTGGTGAAAAGGGAGTTGGCGGGCGGGGCGAAGGTTCCCGATACAAGGTTTGGGGCCCCCCGAAGTGCTGGAGTGGTGGTGGCCATTAATGTGCGTTAATGTGCCTTCTGTTGGCCCGAGTCGGTGTGGCTTCCAAAACAGACTTTTGTCTTTTATTCAACAAAGGCCGCTGCACAGCTGACTTTTCTTTCCTCAAAAATACTGTCCAAAATACCCCGCCTAAAAATACACTGTCTTAATACAATTTGCCTTCAGAAGCGTTATGAAATACTAGGGTGTGCGCTGGAGGGGGTGGGGTCAGTCGGACAGAAACCTTGATTCAGGTTGGGGCATCCCTTGTCTGGAATTCTGAAATCCAAAGTTTTCCTGAACACCGTAACTTTTTTGAGAGCTGACATGGCACCACAAGTGGAAGCTCTCACATCTGATTTCATGTGATGGGTTGCACAAAGTGCATGGAATTATTAAAATATGATTTTCACCTTAATTACCTGCAGGCTTTGTGTATGAAGTGTACATGAATGGTTTTTTTCCCTTTGGACTTGGGCCCCACCCCTCAAGGTATCTCATTAGATATATGCAGGTACTTCAAAATATGGAGGAAAAAAATCCAATGCTCAAAGCACCTTTGGTCCCAAGCACTTCTGATAAGGCATGCCCAACCTTTATTCTAAAGTTTTAAACAAAAAGGTAACTAGTGAGGGATTTCATAGAGGTTTCAGACTATTGTGTGTGATGAGGAGACAGAGAATAAGGTCGTTCTAGAGCTTGGGGTCATCCATGGCAACTGTTAAGTGGGCAGGAGATTCTGGAAAGATGGAAGCGCTTGTTGGCATAACCGTTATGGCATTCATAAGTGATGGCTCAGCTTCGTAAGCCTTACATGGTATTAAAAGAGGAGGATGCAAGTTCATAGAGGTTAAGGCTATGCTGACCGTTGATCGTGATGGCTGGGGGATGAGTATCCACCGCTGCTAAAAAAAAACAGTTATTTTGTTCAGTTCCTGCTTGTGACTTTTTAGAGGCATCGTGTAGGAGATGGAACTTGGCCTGATCCTGCAGGGCTCTTGTGTTGCGTAGAGACAGAGGGAAAACACTCTAGTGAGCCTTAGGAAAGGTACACCTGGCCCTTTCCTCTCCTTTGCCTGTAAGAGGAGGGTAATACGCACCTTCTAGATTTTTGGAACACCTTGCCTTGAGTCATCCAGCTCCTTGTGTAAGCACAATGGACTTGCGCTGACTCCTTTTGCAGAACCCAGTGCTGTCTGACCCCAGTCTTCCACAGCAGGTATGGGGGAATAGGTGGAATTCTCCCTCATCACCCCATTGTGGGTTGTTTCCAGTGTCTGTTGCTTGTATCTCTTGTGTCATTTTTTAGATCCCTCTGGGGACAAGAAACTACTTAGTGATTTGTTAGCTATGGAAACTGCTTTATACAGGTTGGGTGTCCCTTATCAGAACAGCTTGAGACCAAAAGCTTTTTTTGGATATTGGATTTTTTTCATGTTCCGGAATATTAGTGTTGTCGAAGCGGGTTCCTATGGATGACCTCGCGGTGTCCCTCCAAATGAAGGCTACTGCTCTGCGCGTAACCTGAAGGAAAGAATCTAGTAGTTAGCTTTCCGCAATGCAGACCCTCTAACAGGACGCCGAACGAAATTAAGAAAACACCAGCGCTGGATTTGATGTTAAATTGAAGCTTCAAAAAGCAGACTTTAATTAAAGGACACAAGCAGCAAAATGCTCTGTGAGAAAAAGGTCTCCGGACTTGTGTAAAGCTCTTACATTTGGCATTGCATTTTATAGGTTTTTAACAATGTAATCTGTTATCAATTCTTCCTCCCAAGGAGCAAGGGGATTACAAAGGCACAATTTCATGTTACAAGAAGTCTACAGAAATGCAAAAAGAGCAAACACTTAATTTCATCAAGCCATACAGATACAATGGGGTGTAGCAGGGTGTGTGTTGCTTCAGATTCAGGGTGGGAGGCTTCTTAGCTGAGTCTGAAAAGAATTGTCCAGGTGAGCCTAGCTCCTGGGCAGATAAAAACTAGATTTAATTTCAGGCAGGACTTGTCATTGTATATACCTTTTGTCAGAGACCAGATTTGCATTTCTTAAGACACTGAGGGGAAAGGAGACTTACAGATGTCTCTGGCACCAATTCTTAATAGCTTTAACTCTCAGGATGAGACCCCAACTGGAGTCAGGTCTGTACATGTGTTTGGGAAAGGGAGGGTGTCCTCAACCTTCCCTCCCTTGATGGGGTCCTATGATGTCCTGGTCTGACCTTCCCCTTTCCAAGTCCTGAATTATGTGCCTCTGACCACTACACTGAGCATAGCAATGCAAGTGTTTCCTGGAGGGCCAAAATAACCACAGTGGGGTACAGAGCCACATTTGAGAGGCTGCCAACAGTTGGACTCCAGCCAAGAAATGTTTCCCACCAAGAATTACTGCTGGCTGCTTACTAGACACTTGAACACCCTCTACAACACTTGCATATTCACAATGAGAGAACTTGGTGAATGGTGCCCAAGTCGAAATTAATTGGTTTCATATACCCCTTATGACCTGAAGGGAATTTTTCACAGTATTTTTCAATTTTGGGCATGGAACACAGTTTGTCATTTTATTTCTTTAGACAAAAATGGTTTTTTAAAAGTCATGTTAGTGCTGAAAAAAGTTCCTTATTTTGGAATTCCAGATAAGGGATACTCATCCTGTATATAAATATTCTTATCAGTACTTGTTTATCAGTGCCAAGGTTGCAATAATATGCATACATACTTGGGAGTTTAAGTCCCAATCCTAGGTAAGATTGTCTACAGGCACGGGATACACTAGTCTTGCTAAAGCTAAGTGTACTGAGTGCTGATCAGTGACTGGATAGCAGACAGCCTTTGTATACAAGAAAGTAAGATATACTGTATAAATATTTTAAATGGGACTTGTATAAGAAAATGTTCATAGGTTCAGCCTCTATGTTTAGACATCTCTACTTTTGGTATGGTTTTTAAACAGGTTAATAACCAGGGGGTGTTTTAAGTTCATTCCGAGTTTTCATTTTTATTTATTTTAAAAGTATACTAGTTAGGTGACATAGTGTGAGCAGATGTGACTGCAGTAGTATTTCTAATTGACAAAGTAATCCCTTTAATTTCTGGAAATAACACCAAAAAGGTGGTGTTTTGTGTGTGTATGAATTTTAACTACAACAAAACACCTCACTAATAAAGTCTAAATGATGTGAGAAATTGTTGGGACAAAGGCAAAAATTTTCAGTAACTTGTTTGTTTTTTATGTTCTTGTCCAGTGAGGTCTTGGCTGCTTCGCTAGTGAATAGTGTGACCAAGGCTCTGTCACAGCTATTAGACTTATGGAATGAAATGGGCATTGGCAAAGAACTGCAGTTGGAGCGCACGCAGGCTGCAAAAGCTCACATTGAGGTATGTAGTAGTTTGGTACTGCAGTGTCTATTTTATTAGTGAATGAAAAGAAACAAAGGAGAAGTATGTAATATAAATGAACTACGTGAAGATTACAAAGAATATTAATAAGCAATTATGCATACATCTCCAAGAAAGGCTTCCAAATCTTGTATGATGTATCCTAATTTAGTTACGCTCCATATGACTTCAGTAATTCATACGCTCAAATAGTGATGAAGCTAAACGGTTTCCAATCCATTGAGTAACAGGTGTGTGTGCTTATTCTTACAATATTTTAGTATGTCTTTTAGCTACAGCTGGGCAATCCAGATTCTGGCTCATGGACTGGCTCCACTGCCTGTCTTTCCATTCCCCTGGTGAATGGCACTTACTGTTCTGTTGGGGAGCCGCAGCAAAGCCCCAATGATTGCTCCCAATCATTGTGCTGGCCAGCCACGTCTGCCTGGAAATCCAGGTGCAAAACCTGTTAGGACAGCAGAACCTGAAAACAGCTGGACTGTGCAACAATTGGTGGCTATCAGAGGAGCTTTGCTCTGGCTCCCCAACGGAACAGTAAGCGCCATTCATGCCAGAGAAGATTTTGGCAGTTTGGAAACGGCTGAGCTTCAGGAAGGGTGCAGAGAGTACATTTCTGCAATTCTGCAGTTCCATTAATTAGGTAAATAATTCAAAAGAACCACGTATCAGCAAAGATCAGTTTGTGTTCTATTAATATAAATAAATTCTGAAGCTCAGAGTTAAGAGAGCTGATCACTTCCCAAAAGAATTGCATCATTGAACAAGGCCACTTGAGTGATGTTTCAGGCAAATTACAATGTCAGCAATTAGATTTAGATAACTCGTTAAAATAAAGACATTGTGCTGTGCAAAACTCTTAACACGGTGGTTCTCAAACTTTTTAGCACTGGGACCCACTTTTAGAATGATAATCTGTTTGGGAACCGCCAGAAGTGATGTCATGGGCAAAGTGCTGTCATTGTGACACCAGAGCCTGCTGCTTTCCTGAGAATTCAGCAAGAAGTTGGGTTAGGTGTCCTCTTATATTTAGCAGGGGGAGTAGAGAGCAATTGTCCCCCTTCACCCCAGCTCAGTGTCGTTCTCATGGCTGTTGCAGGTGGTGTTCTCCATTCTTTTAGATTGTGAGCCCTTTTGGGACAGGGAGCCATTTAACTTTAATGTTATTTGTCTGTAAACCGCTTTGTGAACTTTGTGTTGAAAAGCGGTATATAAATACTAGTGATTGATTGATTTCTCGCACATTTTCTAATAGCAATCAGAAAGCAAAAAAAGCCTATTTACGACCTTGACACAAGCAAAACAACTATGCAGCCCTCCCCCTTTCCAGCTCCCCTCATTTTCAATATGGCTGCTCTAGGTATTTTATGACCCACCTGAAATTGGCTCCAGACCCACAGTTTGGGAATCACTGCTCTAATAAATTTTGTTTCATTTAAGATACATAGATGTTTCAGCTGACCATTTCCACTGATCATATAAGATAGTTCAGTGTTTCTCAAACATTTTAGCACCAGGGCCCGCTTTTTAAAATAACACTGTATTGGGACCCACCTAGCTTTATGAGACTTCAAAAAAAACAAAACGTGATCTAGAAAGAAATAACAGGCATGTACCTGTGTCCACTGATTCAGTATCCACAGTTTCAGTTATCTACAGATACGATTGATACTGGGAAGCCTATTAAAAAGATAGGGGAACAATAAATCTTTTTTTACCTTGTTGCATCAAGACCATCAATGTTTCCCTATCTTCACAAAGGTGATCCCAGTATCCATGGCTTCAAGTATCCATGGTGGGGTATGGAACCAAATCCCGTCTGATACCGGGGCATGCCTGTAATATTTTTATTTATTTACAAGTAACTTTAAATTTAAAAGTACCTATCTGCAAAAAAAACAAACCCCAAAAAACCCTGAATCCATTTCTTGTAATGAGTCAACCCTAATGAATAGTCTCAAGGCTTGATGGCCTTAGTTGTGTGACCCAGCCATCACTTGCCCCCAGTACCTGTCATTGGTCATTGATGTACTTGGGGGGGGGCACACACACAAAAAGAAAAGACACTCTAACATTTACTTCCCTATATTTACACAAGCTTGCAAACTGCAGGAGCTCAGCTCTTCGCTGGCATTTAGCAGCTGTCTGATTTTTTTTGATTTTTTTTTGGAATAACCTCAAGGCTTGAGACAACTTGTTACCAGATCTTTCAGTCACCCGTGTTTTCGTTGCAGGCTCTGCGGGACCCACCAGAAATCAGTGCGGTGCAAGTTCTAAACTTTGGGATGGGCACAATGTTTTGATTGCCGACGGTTTTATTAATAATTTTCATAGACGGCTATACTCACACTTTTTGTTTGGTTTCTGGTCAGGCTCTGTTAAATGACATGATTGAAGAAGAACACAGCTTGAAAGAAAAATTGGAAAATGATATTGAAATACAGAAGAATCAGTTGAAAATACTCAGGTGTGAACTCAAGTTGGAGCCCTTCCAGGTAAATTAGGTTTAGTTTTCAGCAGCCTATTCCTGATAATAAAGTGCAAGATGTCACTTACCCAGGATAGACTGAAGACATCTTAGTATAACTCTTGGGTCATGGTTGTTTCTCATTTTTATTTATTTTGAAAGATTTACTGTAGGGGCTACTTCCTATGACGACGTTTTTTTTTAAAAAAAGTACTGTCCATGGACTCTCTCTATTATCGAAACTGACATTTGCTTTCCACCGTATGAGGAAGGTGCTGCTATGAGAAATTACCAACCACTGTAATTGTCTGGATCTCTATTCCTTCCTTGCTGATTGGTGTATTAAATTATCTTTCTAATTGCAACCTTGTGCAAGTTGATGGCAGACACTGGAAGTGATAGGATTGACTTTGGGGAAAGTGTTTCCGTATCGGGGTCTCATCCCGTCCCTGGTTGCCTTGTAGCTGAATTAGAGCCCAAGCCTATGCAGGTCTACTCATAAGTAAGTCCAGTTATAGGAAATGGGGCTTACTGCAGGTTCTCGCGGTTAAGGATATCAGCATCAAATGGGCTTTGGAGGAAAGGACTTTCTATGTGATTGACCAGAGTGCCTTGCAAAGCTTTTGGAAGGGCTGGTGTTATTGGACAATAATTCTTATAATTAGCATGATCGTCTCTGCTGGTTCTTGCAGGTCTTATGAATTAATGCTTTAACTATTTGCCAGGACAATTGATCAAAAATAAAAATGTACTTGGTCAAATGCCAACTCTGTTTCAAGAGACCTTGCCTGGAATCCTATGTGCACTTACTGGGAATAAGTTCCAGTAAACTCAGTGGGACTTCTGAGTAGACATGTAAGAAGTCATTGTTAGTCTATTGAAACATGAGTGGCGGTAATTCATAGACACTTGTGTTTCAGATACATAAAACACTGTATTTGCTACATTCAAAATCTCCTTTCAGGTTGATGAGGGCTTATCCATCCTTCAGTTGGAGAAAGAGTTTCGTCGGGCTTTAGAAGCTGCTCGCGAAGAGAAACAAGTGAGGTTGAAGGAGTTACAACAGCTGCAGGAGGAGGACCAATCCCTGTGTGCTGAACTTTGCGCTATCCCATACTACATACGTACTGGGAGTGTTCCTAGTGTCTTGGAACTGAAAGAGCTAAAAGAGCATGTCCAGAAACTTGTGGAAGTTAAGGTACTTTGGGCAACTTGTAATAAACTGACTTTGCATAAGAAAAATGGAAACCTCAAAGTAAAAAATGTTTTTCTAGTTTTTATGGGTTACCTTTCAACACTTGTCCTGCAGAAGCTGGATATCATTCAGTTGGTTCATCTGGAGGGAATTAAGAAGCAATTACAATTAGTTATCTTCTTTTTATGTGAATTAGCTATTTGCTAATTTGATTTGTCGGTAAGGGGCAGAATTTCTACTGACCTTGTTATCTGCTCCTCATTATCCACTAGGCAGAGTCCTTGTGAAGCCTGCGTGAACCTTCAGAATGACACCTGTGACCAACGTTGATCCCTTTAAGATGGCCGGTAGAAGTTCCTCTGATCATGTTTGAGGGGTCCATGCTGGATGCAGATGCCATTCTGAAGATCCCTGCAGCCTCTGGAAGGTCTCTTTTAGCACTTCTGCATTCTGCTAGCTTCCTGACGGTCTCTGCTAGATTCTTCTGATGGCAGATTAAGGTATCCCTTGCACCTAACCCCATTGATCCCATAGGATCAATGATGCACTATCTGTGAATTTGCTATACGTGAGGATTTCCAGAACATCTAACCCTAGCGAATAATGAGAACTGACTACTTGTAATGATAGAGTTTATGTACAGTGGGCCCTCAGTATCTGCGGGGGATCTGTTCCCAGACTCTCCATGGATACCAATTTCAATGGATAATCAAATCCATGGGGAGGACCTCAAGAACCTCCCAGCTGCAACCAGAAGTGCCTTCCGGTCATGTCCAGGAGGTCCTTGAGGCCCTCTAGACGCAGGGATCAGCACCTGCATTGAGAATGCAATCCTAACCTGGAGTTAGCCTGGCACAGTTAGGCCAGCAAAGTTTGGCTGGCACAAGGGCCACCGTAAAACACGTTTGGACCACTCTTGGAGTCAGGGAGGATGGTGCATGTCTGTGTGCTGGCCTCTCTGACTGAGAGTGGTCCAAACATACTTTACAGTGGCCCTTGTGATGACCTAACTGTGCCAGCCTAACTCCAGATTAGGATTGTGCCCTGGGTCAAATCTGCATGTGCCAAACCCGCAGACAAGGAGGACCCACTGTAGTCTCTTCTGTTCATCTTATTGAGTTGATGAACCTTGTGTAGCATGTAAAGTTGGGCACTATTGTGAACCTTCCCAAGTTGTCCTGGGATGAAAATACATGTTCTTGCTATCTTAAATAACCTGCGTCCCCTGACAGCATCTGACTTGACTCGTTTGTTTAAACAGGAACAACGATTGGAACAGTTTTTCAAATTGAGGAGAGAAATCAGACAGTATAAAAAAGAAATTGGACACGCACCAGATGGGACGTTGGAAAATGATATGTTATCTGATGAAGAGGAATGTATTTACCTTACAAAGAACCAACTTGCAGATCTCCAATTACTTGTTGAAAAGGTTGGCCTTCTAAATGTAACTTTCACATGAATGAGACCACTATTCAGGTAGTTTCGCCCCAAATGCATGCCACGAGCAATTTGCATTAAGCTAGACACGTGGAACAGGTGTGCAGTTCATAGGCCACCAGTAGAGAAATGCGTGGTCTTGTGGACAGTCCTTGGTGCAGATTTATTCTGATTTAGTTAAATTGGCATATGGAAGCTCTCTGTCAGTGAAGTGCAGAGCCTGCACACAGATTGGAAAAAACGTCTTGGACCAAGAGCTTGGAGCAACAGAACACCATTGGGAGATCCTGATTAAATGGGATGTGTGTGTGTGGATGAGGAAGAGATTTAGGTTTCAAATTCTGCGCCATTTCTAGTTTAAAATTTGGGAAGGGGTTGTTACTCAGTGGAAGAGCCATTGCTGTGCATGCAGAAAAAAATCCATGTTCAATCTCCAGGTGTGTTGGGAAAGATTGTTGCCAGTTGAGGTAGAGATGAGTGACTTCAAAGGGCTAATGGTGACTTAGATCGGGGATCTCCAAATTATGGCCTGGAGGCCACATCTGGCCCACCACACAATTGAATTTGGGCCGCAGTAACTGTTTTCTTCAGAGCATTTGCTAATCTTTGATATTTTTTGCTCATTATATATCATTTTGCAGTTTAAACATGGCACCTTCTTTGTAATTGTCACCAAATTATCAGCAAATCGTTCCAAATTATATCATGCTGGTTACAAAAAAAGGTGCAAGTTAAAGGTATTCACTTTAATTTCATTCTTTTATAAAATTGATTTTTTTTCAGCCTGCGAAAATGTGTAAAGTATACTATGTGGCCCTTGTACTGAAACATTTGGAGACCCCTGACTTCTGAAGTTGCCTTGTATCTCTTAAATTGTTTTTCGCATTGCTGATTTCTTTAAAAAAAAGATTATCTCCCCCCAAGTGAACAATTGTGTGTTATGTTTTTGGGTACCTCTTTAAGGCAGTTGTTGAATTTTTTTCAGAGGGGCGTATGGTGGTTCATAAAATCACATGACCCTTGTGCTTAATTAGACTTGCCTTTGTAAAACCTTCAGCTGAGAACAAAAAAATGATTATGCAATTTTTTCATGTAGAAATTCTGTTCTCCCCTTTCAGTGTTTAAAATCTTTTCTATATTAATAGCTTCATCTTTTGATTTTTAAAGAGCTAAACTGCAAGGTTGATAGTTACGGTTGATAGTTACCAAGACTAGACATAATCAGTGACTGCATCCAAATTAAAATTTTACCCATTCAAATTCTGTGACCAAATGGAGCGGAGTTCAGTTGAAATTTAAGTTGAGCACATCTGCATAACTTGCTTGTACGTAATTCTGCTGTTAACCTGAGGCTGCGTAAAGAGTGATAGAGGATAATGAAACCTCTTCCCATGACTAGAAATCTTACTGAGCAATCTATGACTAAGGCTTCAACAGGCATTGTCTACATCTTTTGTTCATGCGTGTCTTTGCAGACCTAAGGGCTTTCAGAACAATCCACCTGGGCTTGCTGGTTGTTGGAACAAGGTGTTGCCTGTGCCATAATTTATAGGAGTGGCACATACTCTGCATCTCTTAACCTTGGTTCAGGGACCTGTGGGTGCACTGCTCCCCCCAATGTCTCTTTAAAATGGATTTGATGCTAGTCTTGGGACTATCGCTTGTGCCATGTACGCTTCATGTGCCTTGCTATGGCCTCTTTCATGTGGCTGTCCTGTGCAAAGTTGTTCATCACACTGATTTGAATGTGCCTTCGTAGTTGCAGGTCAAGAAGGAGTCTCTGACTGCCACCAGAGAAGCACTGGAGAAAGAGGTGCAGCTTCTGTGGGACAGACTTCAGTGGCCACAAGAGCAGCAAGACCAATGCAGAAGGACTATGAGCCAATGCACTATTTCTGAGGCAGTGAGGAGGGTAATACGACTAAAATTCTGTGCTATTATAAATTAGCTGCATAAAGCCCTCATCTCTGCTTAAGTAGATTCTTACTATACCATACTTTCAGGATTTATGGAGTTCCTAAATGGTACCTGCAGATTTCCAGGACAGTTCAGTGGTGGGTCAATCTGTGCAAACCTACAGGTTGCAGCTTCCTAAGTTACTGAAGCTAGTGGCTTGCAAGCTTAGTGCTTTTTTAAGAAAGGTAATTCTTTCTACCTGTGGCATTCCTGGGGGACGATGACGCTAAGCTGTGCAGGAGCCTGAGCTCCTGTGTAAAGCAGCCCCTCCCCCCGTCTTAAGAACCATTCACAGCTAGGAGGCTTTGTTCTCCATGCTGTGAATGGTTTTCTCCATGCTTTACACAGGAATTCAGGCTCCTGCAAAACTTAGCGAGCTCCCCGTCCCCTGGAGGAACACCACTGCTTTCTGCACTGGTTTGTCAGTAGAGGTGTTTGTTTTAGAGCACAGGTCTCCAAACCCCGGCCCAGAGGCCAGATGCAGCTCTCAGAGAGCCTCTATCTGGCCCGCCGCAAGCCTCTGGTCCCTTCCAAGCCTCTGGCCCTCATGATCTTACTGGCTTGGGCTGCACCCTTTAAGCTGTGCTATGGTTGCAGCCACTCTGGCCCTTAGAATGCCTCTGGAAGACTGAAAATAGTCACTTTCTTGCTTCAATGCATTCAGAGGAGGTGGTCCTTTTCCAGAGCTGCTCATCTGACATGGAAGAAGCATTAATTTAAGTCGTGTGCGTGAAAACGTTTACATGGGAACCTCAACATTTTAAAATTCATGTTCTATTGCACATGAACATTTCTGTTGAGGTCAGATTCAAGTTACAGAATATGTTGTCTCTACTCTCTTCTGGTAATTAAAGACAATTAGCAATTGTGTGCAAGTCTCAAATCATGGCATTTGTCTGGAAGCAATAAAAAAAATATGAACTATACTGCTAAACTTAGTAACTTCCCTTATACGATTTCTCTTTCATTAGTGGGAAGAGGAGTTGCAAAACCTAGAAGAGCTAAAGAAAGAACAGCTGAAAGAAATCATTGCTAAAGTCCGGCAAGACATTGAGTTTTACTGGCAAAAGTGTTTTTATGGTGATGAACAGAGAGCTGCGTTTCGGCCCTTCTGTGATGGTAAGTTCTTCTGTATTCCCAACAAATGGCAAGCTTGCCAGCTGTATTACCTATTTCAAGAGGCAACAGTCTTCTGAAGTAAGGCAGTTAAGAGCCCAGTCCTAATGTGTGCTGGCCTTCAAGTGTTGCAAACGAACCATAAAGTGTGCTTACATCATTCTCTGAGCCAGGGAGGCCAGTGTGTAGTGCCAGGTAAGGCTGGCAGCTGTCACGGGCTTGGAGAGGGTGGTCCTGTGGGCGGACCGGCCTGGGGAAGGGGTGGAGCCATGATCTGGTTCTTAAGCCAGATCCTAACCCTCAGCCCTGTTCCAGGCTGCTTGAATTTGTGCCAGCGATTTCTTTCGCACAGGACTGAGTAACCCCATAGGGGTGGCTGGGGCTTAATATAGTGCAAGGCAAAAATATCCCTTTACCCTAAGGTGATGTCTAGCTGCCACCTAACCTGTGCTGGATGCTACACAGCCGGCTGGCCTGTCTCGGCACCGGTTAGGATAGTGTTCTAAACTAGATGTGTCCTTTTAATAAAATACCATTGTTGCTGAGGGTGGTGGGAAAATGCTGTAAAGATCAATTGGGCTGGGTCGTAAGAGACATGCTGCTCGCAAGCTGAGTCCTTCTTGGTTTTGATTTAGATATGTCTAACTCAAGCTTGCTTTCTTGATTCAGACAGCTTTTCAGAGGAGCTGCTGAGCCAGCATGACGAGGAGCTTCTGAAAGTGAAAGAGATCTACATGAAAAACCAGCTTCTGTATGACGACATTCAGAAATGGCAAGTCACGTGGGACCGGTTCATGGAATTGCAGGTAAGCAATCCTTGTAGCAGGAAAGCTGGCAGTTCTTCTAGAAATGGGTAAAATCAAATGTGGTCCAGCAACATGTGTTCAGGTTAGCTGGACAGTAAGCAAGCTTCAGTAAGGGCCTGATCCTGAAAATGTGGTAATGAGCTACTAATATAATGTACTTTGCAGTGTATCTGTTGGCACCACTGGAAGCAACTTCCACCCCTATTGTACAGGAATGTAGACTAGAATGCTGCATAACCTAGCGCTGTAAAGTGCACATGGATCTATCTGGATGTGAAGATTTCAGATCACGCCTTCTTGGGCAGGGCACTTCATAGTAGGGTTGTGCCTAATTGCAGTCCCTTAGATTTGCAGAGGCAGAGGAAGCCAAATTGTAGGTTTCATCCTTGAGACTGATGGACACAGAAAGATCCCTGAGGGCTCTGGGGATCTTTCCATTGCCAGGGCTCATTGGAAGCCCTGGTCAACCTTTGGAATGAGGAAAATACTAGAGCGGTCCATTGGATAGCTCTACAACAAGGCAGAGGTCATCCAGGAGCAAAGGTGGTTTACAGAGGAGATGCATGCAATGAGACAATTGGGCAGAGACCTTGAGCAACGAGACCGAGCATGAGTTATTGGTAGGGGGTAGTGCTTGTTGTTGTTGCTGAAGTTGAAAACTTTTTCTTCAGAAAAAATCAACCGATCCAAGCAGACTTCTGAATAGAGGGGGTAACTTGTTGAAAGATGAAAGAGAACGATCAAAGATTCAAAAGCAGTTGTTAAAGGTAAGCACCAAGGCAACTCCTTATAGAGGCTCCCTGCAACAAATGTTGCTGTATTCACATCTTCATGTGAGCCAAGTCCCACTGGGCTCTGTGGGTCTTGCTTATGAGTAAACGTGTCCTGAATTGCCATGTTGGGTTGCTGTTAATCGTTTGCCATTCAATACTGGATGTTGCAGCCTGTCTTATTGTGTGCCTTACATGTTCTTCCCATTTCTCTCTCCTCGTTTCCGCTCTTCTCTGTGCCTTTCACAGTTGGCCACAAAGTACAACACAGTATAATTTCAAACCTTGATGTAGTAGAGTTAAAAATGAAAGTCTTTCCTGTCCACTCTGTATTTATTTTCTGCTGTCCAGCCTGCAAAGAGGCCGCCAAGGCAACCTTTAAAAAGTACAATATACAGGAGTGTGTTTCCCCCCCCCCCCGGTATCCTTGGGGGAATACGTTCCTGTCCCTGCTGCAGATACCAGAAACGACTGGTAAAGGAGGACCCTACCGCTGCTCGCCCCCTGGGCCCATTTCCTTTGTTATTACACTCTTGTAAGCTTTTACAGGAGGCTATAAGCAGACCATAGGCAGGCAGGCAGAAGCCCGCATGCTAGAAGGACGAATCGGAGAATGTTAACAGGAAGCATTCTATAAGCATCTTGTTTATAGCCCCCTGTAAAGCAAGTACTGATTGTGAGGGTAAACAACAATGCTTTATTGGTGCAGGAATCCTCGGAAACTAGGGGAGGCCTGTAGTAAGGCCGGTGCAGGTCTCTTTAGGAGTTGGTTGGTGTTATGAGTTTCCTGGACAATTCTGTTTGCCCTGAGGGGAAAGGAAGCAAATAAACCTACGGAAGGGCCTGCCCTAAGTTCAAAGACACAGTGATGTTTCTATAGGAATCCAGACTCAAAACATTAGCTACCTTGAATGCGTAGCAGTTTGGGGCTATTTCCCACCTTCTGGTTTTGGGGTTTAAGTTCTCATAACTTTGGAGTTCAGTGTGTACTTAAACATAGAGAAATTTCAGGCTTGTTAGATGGTCTTGTTGGAAGACGATCTGATTGCCAGTCAGTCTGAAACTTAACAAATCACCACTTTTTCCCAAACTAGTTGAGTGAAGAACTGAAGAAAAATATGGAAAACTGGGAAAAGGAAAACGGTGCTTGCTTCCTGGTTAATAATGAAAGGTTTCTAGACTCCATGACACGTCAACTGGAACATTACAGACTTAAAAAAGATCAGCCGAAAATTGTAAGTTTTTGTATGACTAAGTAATTCCCAAAGTGTGCATTGCGACACTTTAGGGCAGCCATTTTTCAACTACTGTGCCGTGGCACATTGGTGTGCTGTGAATGGTTTATAAGTGTGCCGTGGGCATTGGGGGAAGAGTTAATTATTAGTAGAGCCATTGGGGGTGGGGTGAGCTTTTTGCGAATTAACAAGTTTAGCACCTTGCCGGTGTGCTGTGAGATGAAAAGGTTATCTGCCTTAGGGCATGGTGACATACTTGCAGGGGCTCTGTGGGATGTCCCCCGTGGTCCCTTGTACCTGTTATCCTGCTGCTGCCATCTTGGATGTTGTAAGATTTCATGAGTTCCAAGATGGTGGCATCCAATTGATCCAAAAAAAGGGGCAAGTGGTAGCTTCATGCCCCTGGTATGTTTGGGACCCACTGAAGTAATCTCTTGGGACAATGGGAAGTTTGCAAACAACTGGAGCATATTATTTGAGACAAAATAACTTGTTTTGCAGGTGATGAAGAGGGATGATTCCGCACCTGTGAAAGTGGCGGTTAAAAGACCTGCAGGTGTGACTACGCCAACTCCCCAGAAGATTCGCAGGGTAAATAAATATCTATTTGTCGGCAAGGTTTTCTGTTATAGAGTGCATCACTTCACAAATCTAAGGGGCCTTTGTCTAAATGTTGTGGGGTACATCTGACTTGCTTCAGCCAACAGCAGGGTATTCTAACGCCTACTGCTAACTTGGCTTTTTCTTTTGCTGGGAGGTTATCCTTGTATAAGGTTGCTTTTACTAGCCAACTGCAATAATATAGCAACTAGTCTGAGGCAGAGCAGTGCAAAACCTTTTCCCCCAGGAAAAGGCCACCTTCCATTTCATCTTCCCATTGAGGTAAGAGCTGGGGGTTTTAAGCTATTTCAAATATACATCTGTTTTGTACAATTTTGTGTATCTTCTCCTTTTCCGCATCCCACCTAGGGTAATTGAGGCCGGGGAGAGGATATTGGATTGAGATGGATTCAAGCAGAACTTAGCTCTTTATCCTAGAGTCTTGGTTGCGTAGAAACGTTCCTGTAGCCAGAAAATCTAGGGATAAAGTTGCACGTCTTTCTGACTTGAAGTAATCATAACCTGCTTGGACCATTTACAATGCAAAGTGCTGTGTGCTGGGACTGGTTCTGTTAGCACAATTCACCCATTTTTTTGCTTTCTATTTTTGGTTTTGCCTACAATAAATGGGAAAAAAATCATTTTAAAAATTTCATATATTTGAAACATGATTTGTGGAGAATTCAGGGACAAATCAGTGTTGTTTGGTAGCAATCATTAGCTAGTGCCCATCATCACACAGTACTAACAGTTTTGGAAGGGTTTTTTGGGTGCACATTCAATTGGGTTGATGGCTGGATTTGGGAGTTTGAGGCAACCAGTAACTTTTTAGTTGCTTTCTAAACTTCATTATGTCATTTTTCTTAAAGCCCATAGTGCTCAGACTCGAGCTTGCCCAAGCCCAGAGAATATTTCTCATGGAGATGTTCTGTTTGTACTTGATTTACAAGCTCAGTCTGCTGTTTGTTGAAGTCTTGAAGCTCTGTATTTCCAGTCTTTAAATGTAGGCTGTTTTTTGCAGGTAAATGGAACTCCACATTCGACTGCGCTTAAACCAGCCAACTCCAATAATACCGGAACCTCTGCTTCTGTTGGCAAACAGTCTTTTCCAAAGAAGGTGAGTATATTCTGGAATTTCTTTTGATCATGTCACTTGGCACAATTTTGAATAGGTTGGCAAGCTATGATCTGAATAGGACAAACTTATTTTCTCTATAAAGGCTTCCTCTAACTACTTTTTTTCTTACCTTTATAGACTCTCTTGTTTGGCTCAGGCATTGAGGATGAATCATGCTTTCTGTATTTAAGTTTCCTAATATCTTAAGTCCTCTTTGACAAGATCTTATATGCAAAAAAGTGAAAGGGGGAATAATCAGACCCTCTTCTCTTTGTCTATTTGTGCAGAATTAAAATATTCAGTGCCTTGGCCTTATTTGACACGCAAATACTGATTGGACTATCTACTATAAGTCTATAGTAATACCAGTTTGGCTTTTGAAGACAAGCTGTGTTATTTACAATCTTACATTCCTAGATATAGAGTAATACCTTGTTCTTTTCAAGGTAGAAAGCACCAAGATTCCACTTTCCTGAATCCATCAAATTTACAATTTTCTTGCTGGCTGGTAAAGATGGAGCTCTATTGCTTACTGGTCCCAAGGGATGAGGTGTAAAGAATTATAAATTTATTCACTTCTGATTCTTAGATCTTCTTACAGAAGATCAGCCTTACGTGAAGTAAAAATGAGCATGTAATGTTTTAAGAAACCTTTAGAATGCAGGGGTCTAGTGAAAAGCATTTGTTTTGGTGGTTTCTCTGGGGGTGGGGGAGAAGGGATTTGTTGCTTGATTGTTTTGGGAATACTGTAGGATCATTTGTGTGCATGTGGTCATTCATAAAAGATTTATTGCGTATAACTATTTTAAAGACCCCTGTGTCTTGTTTGTGAGCATGGTAACTGTAAGGTGAGTGCTGGATAGCTCATGTAATTCTGCTTCTCAGAAAAGCATAGGTTTTTCAGTATCGGGTCCAAAAGACTTGCTCATGTATGCCTGTCACATGGGGAAGCAGCCTTCTGGCATAAGAATCTGTCCTGTCTAATACCCAGATTAAAAAAAGGGCACCTGGCTCTGCTCCTATTTGGTTGGGAACAATTCAGAATATGCTATAAAGGTTCAAGACCACACACCAGACATGTTGTTTAATAGTGTATTACTGTATCTATTTACCTAGAAGTAAATCTCATTATTACTTCTTGTTCAGTTGCTAAGTCGTGTCCGACTCTTCACGACCCCATGGACCACAGCACGCCAGGCCTCCCTGTCCTCCACTAGCTTCCGGAGTTCGCCCAATTTCATGTCCATCGCTTTGGTGACACTATCTAACCACCTCATCCTCTGCCGCCCCCTTCTCCTTTTGCCTTCAATCTTTCCCAGCATGAGGGTCTTTTCTAAAGAGTCCTCTCTTCTCATGAGGTGGCCAAAGTATTTGAGCTTCAGGATTTGTCCTTCCAGGGAGCAATCAGGCTTGACTTCCTGTAGGATTGACCGATTGGATCTTCTTGCAGTCCAGGGGACTCAAGAGTCTTCTCCAGCACCATAATTCAAAAGCTTCTATTCTTCGGCGCTCTGCCTTCCTTATGGTCCAGCTCTCACAGCCATACATTACTATTGGGAAAACCATAGCTTTGACTATGTGAAACTTTGTTGGCAGGGTGATGTCTTGGCTTTTTATTAAGTTGTCTAGGTTCGCCATAGCTTTCTTCCCGAGAGGTAAACGTCTTTTAATTTCATGGCTACAGTCACATCTGTGGTGATCTTGGAGCCCAGGAAAATAAACTCTGTCACTGCTTCCATTTCTTCCCCTTCTATTTGCCAGGCAGTGGTTGCCATGATCTTAGTTTTTTTGATGTTGAGCTTCAAGCCAATTTTTGCACTTTCTTCTTTCACCCTCATCAGAAAGTTCTTTAGGTCTTCCTCACTTTCTGCCATTAGAGTGGTATTGTCTGCATATCTGAGGTTGTGGATCTTTCTCCCAGCAATCTTGATTCCAGCTTGTGACTCATCCAGCCCAGCCTTTTCTCATGATGTACTCTGCGTATAAGTTAAATAAGCAGGGTGACAATATACAGCCTTGTCGTACTCCTTTCCCAATTTTAAACCAGTCGGTTGTCCCATGTCCAGTTCTAACTGTTGCTTCCTGATCCGCCTACAGGTTTCTCAGAAGACAGATAAGGTGGTCTTGTACTCCCATCTCTTCAAGAACTTGCCACAGTTTGTTGTGATCCACACAATCAAAGGCTTTAGCATAGTCAATGAAGCAGAAGTAGATGTTTTTCTGGAACTCTCTTGCTTTCTCCATGATCCAGCAAATGTTGGCAATTTGATCTCTAGTTCCTCTGCCTCTTCGGAAACCAGCTTGTACATCTGGTAGTTCTCAATTCACATACTGCTGAAGCCTAGCTTATAGGATTTTGAGCATCACTTTGCTAGCATGTGAAATGAGTGCAATGGTGTGATAGTTTGAACAATCTTTGGCATTGCCCTTCTTTGGGATTGGAATGTAAACTGATTTTTCCCAGCCTTGTGGCCGCTGCTGGGTTTTCCAGATTTGCTGGCATATGGAGTGCAGCACTTTGACAGCATCATCTTTTAAGGTTTTGAGTAACTCAGCTGGAATGTTGTCACCTCCACTAGCTTTGTTGTTAGTGATGCTTTCTCAAGCCCACTTGACTTCACACTTCAGGATGTCAGGTTCGAGCTCAGTGACTGCACCATTGTGGTTATCAGGAACATTTAGATAGGCCTTATATAGTTCCTCTGTGTATTCTTGCCACCTCTTCTTAACCTCATCTGCTTCTGTTAGGTCCTTGCCGTTCTTGCCGTTTATCGTGCCTACCTTAGCATGAAATTGTCCTTCGACATCTCCAATTTTCTTGAAAAGATCTCTAGTCTTTCACATTCTATTGTTTTCCTCTATTTCTTTGCATTGCTCATTTAGGAAGGCCTTCCTATTTCTCCTATTTCTCCTTGCTGTTCTCTGGAAATCTGCATTCAGTTGGGTATACCTTTCCCTTTCTCCCTTGCTTTTGGCTTCCCTTCTTTCCTCAGCTATTTGTAAAGCCTTGTCAGACAGCCACTTTGCCTTCTTGCATTTCTTTCTCTTTGGGATGGTTTTAGTTGCTGCCTCCTGTACAATGTTACAGACCTCTGTCCAAAGTTCTTCAGGCACTCTGTCTACCAAATCTAAGCCCCTAAATCTATTTGTCACCTCCACGGCATATTCGTATTGGATTTAGGTCAGACATGGAGGGCCTAGTGGTTTTCCCTACTTTTTTAAGTTTAAGTCTGAATTTTGCAATGAGAAGCTCATGATCTGAGCCACAGTCGGCTCCAGGTCTTGTTTTTCCTGCCTGTATAGAACTTCTCCACCTTTGGCAGCAAAGAATGTAATCAATCTGATTTCGGTGTAGACCATCTGGTGAAGTCCATGTGTACAGTTGCCGCTTGTGTTGCTGGAAAAAGGTGTTTGCTATGACTAATGTCAAAACTCTATCAGTCTTTGCCCTGCTTCATTTTGTACTCCAAGACCAAACTTGCCTCTTATTCCTATTACCTCTTGACTGCCTACTTTAGCATTCCAATCCCCTATGATGAGAAGGACATCTTTTTTTGGTGTTAATTCTGGAAGGTGTTGTAGGTCTTCATAGAAACGGTCAACTTCTTCCTCTTCAGCATCAGTGGTTGGGGTATAGACTTGGATTACTGTGATGTTGAAAGGTTTGCCTTGGATCCGAATTGAAATCATTCTATCCTTGTTAAGGTTATCCCCCAGTACTGCTGTTCTCACTCTCTTGTTCACTATGAAGGCTACTCCTTCAAAGTATTATTATTATTATTATTTCTACAAAGGAGCAAAATCTTCAAAGGGGGAAATAAACTGCCTTAAACATACTTTAGAAGAAAAAGATTAACTGCTAAATACAGATCCCTTGTGTCTTTGACTCAGGGTGAACATCTTGGTCCATAAGAAAAAGGGTACTGTGTATGCATGCCTCTTTGGTCTTGCTGCATTTTGACCATTTGATAAGTTCATAATGCTGCTTAAAATGCAGCAGAGAAGGTAGAGAAAATTACTGGTGAATTGCCATTTATTGGGAAGCTCAGTATTGACTGAGCTGGTATTAAAAGGGTGATGGAAGTCAACCAAGACTCCTGCTAGTTCAGTGAACACAGGGGAATGAAGGCAAGGATAAAGGCTTAATCAGGTGATGGGAAAGCACAGAGCTGCCAAATGAGAATAGGAAATTCTTTGTATATTTAGGATCCACGGGGCTTGTTTTTAGATTTTTAATTATTTTAATATTGTTTTAATTATTTTTAATTGTCAAATATTGTATTTTAATGTTGTAAGCCGCCTTGGGTGCCCATGGGGCAGAAAGGCAGGGTATAAATTAAATTAATAATAATATTTTGTTATGGAAGAATCTCTTGCCATTTTTGGCAATATTTGGAGGACGGATTCAGTTTTGAGGCTTGCCTCTATTTAGTCTCTGTCAAACTTAAAAGCTGCCTTGATAGTTAGAGAACTCCCAACTGCTATGTTGGATAGTACAGTAATGGAATGTCAATTATAAAACACAACTTTCAAGGCCATGTTCTTCCCTAGGTACTTATTTGAAGAATTTATACCCCGTCTTTTCCATGCCAAAGCAAATGCGCAAGGCAGCTGCTACATACAACCACAATGCTAATGCTGCTCCTGGCTGTGGCTTCCTAGAAGGCTTGTGTTTGCATCAGTGCTCACATTGGCTGTATCATTCCCTCCATACATGCAGCCATGGTAAAAAAGTTGCTGATACCAACGCTTGCATTTGCATTGCTCATTAGCTTATCTATCACCCACAATGTCCTGCTGGTGGTGTGAGCCCATTGTAAAGTGAATACTTTATTGTATAGTGAACCTTGCTTTACTATGGGGAGTCCATTGTAAAGTAAACTTGTTGTAATGCAGAGGTCCCCTATATTTCTTTGTGCTAGATAATTATGATCTTTCCGTCTAGTTCTATGACATTTAGCAACACTAGATTGATAGGTCTTAAAGTTTTTTATGTAACTCAAATAGATGTAATTACAATTAAATTTTGCAGACTCCTTCCAAAACCATATCGCTAGATTCCCTGTATCGACCGCCATTAGAGAGCAAGGAAAGCAAATCAACCAGTCTACCTAGCTGTTCAGATTTCATGGTATGTCTTATTTCCTTTTCCTTATTACTTAGCTGTATAGGAAATGAGACTACAAAGTTACAAAGCAATGTGCTTAACTTGTCACAAGGAAGGATTGAGTTGTAATTCTAGCGAAGTTCGGTTTAGTAATAAGGTTAATGTCATTGGGCGTGAATAATTTCCCTTAAGCTGCTTGCAAGAGCAAATAATCTTCAGAAAAACAATAGTATTTTAGGATAATCATTTGACCTGGGAAGAGTTTGCCAGTTTAGTTTTCTCTAGATAGAGCTGTAGAAGTGTATGGTTTATGGTGTAGCTATCAACAGTTCCAGAATAAAACTCGTCCTGATTGCCCTCTAGTAGTAAATACTACTAGAGTCACTCCAAGGAGCATAAAAACTAGAGGTCACGAGAGATTCTTACCTCACTACGTCTCCTCTTGTCACATCTGCTTATTCAGTAGACCAAATGTATTCAGATTCCCAAATGTATCTGACTGGCAGTTCTCTTGATCTACTGAGTCAATGGCTGAGGCTCCCCAATAGGGCTACAATCCTATACATTGTAGAGGGTGGTAAGTTTTCCACAAGGATTCTGCAGCTCCCCTGGCTGGTTTCCGTGGCTCCCCAGGGAGCCCCGGCTCACAGTTTGGGGATGACCACCCTAGATTGTTTCTCTCTTCAACTCTTCCCTATCTCTTAGTACTGAGGGAGACTAATTGTCCCACTAAACAACCAGTCCTGGCTTAGTGCCGCTTCAGTATGGAGAATTTTCTGTTTGTGTCCATCATTCAAAATTTGCCACTATTTGCTGTGTCAGCTCAAGCTCATAGGCTGCTGAATGCCTTTTGGAGGAAATCAATGACCACTTCCGTGATTAGCCTTCCCCACTACAATAGCTCTCCATTACTTTCTTCCTTGCTTTCAGGAACGCTTGATGAAAACTGCTGTGCTGCCCATATCTAAATGTGCTTTGTCAGTTTCTTTAGTCATCTCTCTAGTCCTGGCAACCATCTGCCTTACTTTCTCTTCTTCCCTGCCTCCTTCCTAATGTGCTCACACCTGCTACTGCCTTCCCTGTTCTTAAAAGTTTTTTCCCCTTGATCCATCCTCACTTGCTAAATATTGGCTGTTCATTCTTCATTTCTTCACCTCAAATCCTGCAACTACTCCTGCAGTCATGACCTTCTCTTTTCAGACTGAATCCTTGAAAGCTTACAGTTTGCCTGTTGCTGGTATTCTTGTTAAAATTGTGCGCCACCTCATTTGAACTGAGCCTTTGCACTCTTGTCCTTCCTTCATGACTGTTCTTGATTGGTCCTAATTCTTTCAGATTGTGTGATCTCCTCCCTCAATAGGGAGCTGTTAAAGTTCTGTTCTTGGTCTCCTGCTTCAATCTTTACCCTACACTTCAATCAACAGTATTTATATACTGTACCACTTTTCAACACAAAGTTCCAAATGTGATTTACCTTATACAATCCAAGGACTTTCAGTACCCCTATATTCACTGCACTGCCATCAGAAACGGAGAGCTTTTCTTTAGCCAGATTTAACACTTTGCCCATTTGCTCTCCTATATGGGAAATTTCATGAGATGTCCTATGCAGATAGATGCTGCCCTTGGGGATAGGGGCATATTGAGACTATTGCCTGTTCTTGATTGCCCCTTTTATGATGAGATTCATCAAAGATACCTGGACCCCATTCTGAGAACAAGACAGGGATTTTCTGATGTGGCAAAAACATTGCCTCTTAACTTCAGTTGAAATAACTGAAAGGGTGGCAACCTTCCTGTATCAGTTGACTGAGCTGCACAATCAAGAAGCTGAATTGTGCCCTGGCTGATTGAATGTGTTTTTAGATTCTGTTTGTATGCCAATAAAGGATATCTACTGTACCACAAATATGCGGGTGATGCCCACCTTATCTACCCCAGAGCTCCTTTCCTTTGGCAGACAGCACAACAGTTTCACCTGTTCGTCTGATAACAGCATTTCATTCAAAATGTCTGATTTAAAGTGCTAAACAACATGTTATAAAATTTTTTGGACAGTTTGAGCAAGTTTTAGTAAAGAATACATAGGATGTGGTGGTGGGAATATTGCATGTGCTATTATTTCCTCCCCTCCAGTTTTGCTGTAACTTATGTGCTGTGCTAAACAAAAAGGAACTGTTCAAAACTTGCGTTTAGACCAGTCCACATATTTTGATAAAGTGCTTGGCTCTTCTCCCAAGCTGTCTTGTGCTTGATCATTTGTCACATCTGCTGACAAACTCATCATTCATCCTCTTGACCTTGGCTGAATTTAATTGTTCCCTCTCATCTTGTTGTAGCATCTCCCTGTACAGTGTTGGAAAGCTACCCATTATTCTCTATCCCCCTTCATTAAAATGCTGATTGATGCGCTGGTCACCTCCCACTTGGATTACTGCAGTTTTCTCAGCTACTCCATCACATCTCAGTCCTTTAGCCTATATCCAAAACTTAGTTGCCAAAGTCATTCACTGCTGCAGACACACAGATCACATTATATTGACCTATAGCCTCTTTAGTGTAATGTTTCAGTTTTAGGATAGACTTTGACCTGTATTTTTTTTAAAAGGTCTTGATTGCGTTGCCACAACTATCCTTCACATATTTGTCCATGCCTGTGACCTCTGCTCTTCAGTTTATTGATTTGTATTCCACCGTTCTCCCCAGAGGATGGCAAAACAAGCAGTTAAAAATACAAAAACAGACTATACTATAGAAACAAAACTATAAAATACATAAATAATAAAACACATTAAAAGCCAATAAGCAGCAGCATAAAAACAGTAAAAAAAAAAAAACCACAAGCATGTGCCTGTCTACAATCTTCATACCCTCTGAGATTGCAGGGTATCAAAAGTGCTTTGAAATAAAGTCTTCAGGCCTGGCTGGAAGGTTAAAAGCGAAGGAGCTGTTCTCAGCTCATAGGTGAGGGAATTCAATAGTACCAGTGCCACCACCAAGAAGACCCTGTTCCTGGCCGCCACCCCTCTAATGTCTCTTGGTTGTGGCACAACCGCCATGGCTCTCTCAGATGACTGGACGGACAGTATGGGAAATGGCGGTCTCTCAGATATGATGGACCCAAGCTTTGAACAGCTTTAAAGGTCAAAACCAGTACCTTGAATTGGGCCCAGAAGCCAACATAGCCACCAAAGCAGTGGTCCAGTGGAGTCAAACTGCTGACCTCCAGCAACCACATGAGCTGCCACATTCTGCATTAGCTGCAGCTTCCAGACAGTCTTTCCAGCCCCAAATCTTCAAGGGCAGCATGTTACAATAATTTAGTCTTTCTATTCACTGTGGCGTGGACCACCATGGCAAGATCCGATTGAGGCAGGTTCAGCCACAGCTGGCGCACCAACCAAAGCTGGGAAGAGGTGCTCCTGGCAACAGCTGATACGTAGACATCCGGGAGGAACTGTGAGTCCCGCTGCAAACCTGTTCTTTCAGGGGGAGTACAACCCCTTTCAGAGCTGGACAATAGTCCAGCACTTGCACTGTAGATTTCTGAACCAGGAAGACCTCTGTCTTATCCGGATTTAATTTCTACCATTAGAAATCTGGATTTAATTTCTACTATCGGAGTCCTACCATACTCAGTCCTCCAAAGTCACTTGTGCTGTACTCATGACTTGGCCCATTCTTGTTTGCCTCTTCTCTGGCTCCTTTCCTAATATAGATGGTGATACCTGGTTTTTCTTCAAATCTTCTCAAAACAATTTCTGCAAGCCTTTGCAACTGTGCTCAGCTTCCAAGAATGAATATGACTGCATCTATGCATGTTTGACTTTTGTCCTTCTCCCATCCTTTTTCAGCACAGTCTACAGAGACTGTAAGCTTCTTGGTAATTTGTCTTTCTAAAGTGCCATTTACACTGATGGTACTTTATAGATCAGATAAGCAGACTTCAGGATTATGGGAGCCACTTTGTTTTTTTACTAGCATCCCAAGATAATGGCTCAAGGAACAGAACTTGCAATCATGGAACAGTGTCTTTGATCATGCAGTCATCCCAGGACTTTGATTTTTAATAGTAAAACTGAGCTTAACCCTTTCACATGAAAATCCACACTTGGTTTTCCCTTAAAGTTGTTTTCAGCAACCTAACTTTTAAAAAACCTTTTTTTTTTCTGTGAGGTGGAAGCCCTTGCTGAATGTACAGCATTATTCAAAGATCTCCCAGTAGATTCTGATCTACTTCATGCTGATGTAAATGATCTGAGTATTGGGGGGGGGGGAGAGAAGAGTAGAGGAAGTGCATGGAAGGCAGCAGATTCTAGGAAAAAGTAGCAAAGCTAGAGTTGTTGTGTGGGTCTACTGTGAGTTAAGAAACAAGTTTTAGATTTTGGCTTTGAGAAGATGGAAAAGAACATTCTGCATAAGAAGCAATGTAGTCCTAGACTCAAAGACTTAAAAATCTTAACTATTGAAAGATTTCTTTAAGAACCATTGCAGGTGCGGTTTAGTGGCACTGTGATTCAAAAATTGACATAGGAAGTCTAGGCAAGTGGACAGATTTTGATTTTTAAAAATCCCATTGCATGTATAAGCAAGTGTATGTGTGGTGTGTGAAATGTGATGGAAAAACCTAGGGCAAAACCTTTTACTTTAAATGTTGTTTTTATGGATGTCTTATTACTGCTAATGATGGATGTAACTGTTTCTTTACAACATTGCAGAAAGAATTGTCAGTGAAATCTGCTCTTGACAGAGGGATTTTCAATTCAACTTTAAAGGAGAACTTTGACTGATGAGCTGGCCTGCAGCTGAAAACAAGACTCATTGCCAAAATGGAAACTGTATATGAAAGCAATACGTGTTTTTTTAAATGATACTTTTTGTACATACCTAAAATGTCAAATACATGCTTAAAATTTCTAAAGCTTTTCTTGTATGTATGATGAAAGAAGAAAAAATACCATTTGTTGTTTCTTTGCAAGTGGAACCTACTTTCGTTAAATGCACTCTGTAAAGCTGCTTAAATTTTATTTACAATTGGCTAAGGTCCTTCCCTCCGAAAAAACCACTACTTTGGATTTGGTTTCACTCTTCTCATGCCATGCTGTAATGAACTGTGTAACTTGTGGGATACAAATAGCCTTTCTGTGAGCAAGCAATCATGAGCACAAGGATGCTTTTGGATCAAGACCAATCTCTTGTGAGGCCAGAGGACCAGTGATCCATCCCTGATTGTAGGAAATTGGTGTCTCTAAAATAACCATCGCCTACCTCTCTAACCATTATTTGGTCACAAATGCTGTTCATGAGAGGATACCTATAAAGCAACAATTGGACCCAGTGAGCACACTTCACAAAAGCAGTGTGAATGCTAAGGTTGGGAGAAGAGATGATGCAAGAGCAAGTAGAGCAGCGTTGCACTCTTGTGTTCAAGGGCATGACTCCAAGCCCACATCTAGCATGAGAAACCTGCTAGGCTATAATTGGTGTGGAAGCACAAGGGCCACAGTGACAAAAACAGGGCTTCAATCTGCTTTTCAAACTGAGAGTTACACAAATTGGCTCCTCTGTCCCATTTAAAGAAGGATTAAGAGTGGAAAGGATAAAACATTGCTTTGCAGTGTTGTCTTGCTTCTATCAAAATAGTGGATTTTTAAAATTGTACTCTATCAAAATAGTGGATTTTTAAAATTGAAATAAAAGCATTTAAGTTCTATGGAGTGGTGACTCATTTGTTTTACAAAAGCTGTTTTTCTTTGCAAATGTTGATAACGAATTGATACGGATACAACATGCATCAACTCTGAAAGAGGGATGACCGAATGGTCTAATTGTGACCGACTGTAGGGGGCGGTGCTCATCTCCATTTCAAAGCCTGTAGAGCCAGCATTTTGTCTGAGGACAAGCCTCTGTGGTCATGTGGCCGACATGACTCTACGCCGTAGCGCACAGAACGCCGTTACCTTCCCATTGAAGTGGTCCCTATTTATCTACTTGCATTTAGGTGCTTTCAAACTGCTAGGTTGGCAGGAGCTGGGACAAGCAACAGGAGCTCACTCCGTCGCGCAGTCTTGAACTCCCAACCTTCCGGTCGGAAAGCCCAGCAGCAGAGGTTTAACCCTCTGCGCCGCCATGTCCCTTGTATGCCACGTACTGCCCTTCAAACCCTTTAAGGTTAAACGGCAGGCTTTGCGTAGTTGTTGAATTGGTAACGGTGTCTCCCTTCTGCTATCATTCAGTAACTGCTGTATCGTATTGCACCTGAACCCAGTGTGGGAGTAAAACATAAGAGTTGCAAAACCTATGTCCTAGTATGTGTAACCTCTCTAGGAGATTGATGCAGAATGAACATGCAGAGTCAAGTGGGAGGGGAACCACATGGATTTGTGTTCTCTGGCACTCTGGAGCCTTTCATTGGACACATAGCAGTCTTGAAATTCAGGGGTATGTGCCTGCCTCCCAGCCTTCAGAGGGGGGAGAGAATGTTCTTATTCATCACATTTGCTCAAGCAGCCTTCCACTGCAACTCCTCTGGTAAAGATCACATACGTATATTGTCATATCACAACAATCCAGGCTTTGGATGGACTGGGCGGATCCAGGAGCCCCTCCCATCTCTGCCAGACTTCTGACATCTGACCTGCCTGTCCGAGAGGGAGGAGCTTCCCAGATGTGCCTTGCTGACCCTGACTGGAACTACTGAGAAGGGGAGTTCACTGGTAAGTACAAACCTACCCGTTTTCTGAAAAACACCCCGGGGCCTCCCAAACAGATTTTTCCATACTGCCGGGGTCAGCGGCCTTAGAGACACTTTTCAAAGACTTTGTGCAAAGCACCCTGAGACCTCTAAACAGATTTTAAGGGCCTCCAGCATTCACCTCAGGGCCTGAAAGACAGTTTTTGACCATTTAAAAAAAAAATACCCCAGGGCCTCCAAAACAGATTTTTTGATACTGCCGGAGTCAGCGGCCTTAGAGACACTTTTTGAAAAAAATTCTGCAAAGCACCCCGGGATATCTGAAACAGATTTTGAGAACCGCCGACAGCCACGATGTGGCCTGAAAGACAGTTTTTGACCATCTTCTAAAAAAACACTTCGAGGCCTCCAAAACAGATTTTTCAATACTGCCGGGGTTAGCGGCCTCAGAGACACTTTTCAAAAATTTTGTGCAAAGCAGCCCAGGATATCTGAAACACATTTTGAGAGCCTTCAGCATCCACCCCAGGGTCTTTGACCATTTTGAAAAAACACACCCCGGGGCGTCCAAAACAGGTTTTTCGATACTGCCGGGGTCAGCGGCCTCGGAGACTCTTTTCAAAAATTTTCTGCGAAGCACGCTGGGACCTCTGAAACAGACTTTGAGAGCCTCTGGCATCCACCCCGGTGCCAGAAAGACAGTTTTTGACCAGTTTCTAAAAAAACACTCCGGGGCCTCCAAAAACAGATTTTTCGATACTGCCGGGGTCAGCGGCCTCGGAGACACTTTTTGAAAAATTTCTGCATAGCAACTGCGGGACCTGTGAAACAGATTTTGAGAACCTCCAGCGGCCACCGCGGGGCGTGAGAGACAATATTTGAGATTTTCTGAAAAACATCCCGTGGCCTCCGAGACAGTTTTTTCGATACTGCCAGGGTCAGCCGCGGGGGCCTCCAAGACAGTTTTCAAAAATTTTCTGCGACGCACCCCAGGACTATAGAAACAGATTTTGAGAACCTCTGGTGGCCACCCCGGGGCCTGAGAGACAGTTTTTGATCGTTTTCTGAAAAGCACCTCGGGGCCTTCGTGGTAGACTTTTTGATACAACCCGGGTAGCCGCAGGGGGACTCCATGACTGTTTTCGAAAGTTTTCTTCAAAGGAATCTGGGGCCTCCGAAACAGATTTTGAGAACCTCTGGTGCCCCCCCCCAACCTGGAAGAATAGTTTTTGAGCATTTTCAGAATAACACCCCGGGGTCTCCAAGACAGATTTTTTGATGCTTCCTGAGTCAGCCACGGGGGACCTCCGAAACAGTTTTTGAAAATTTTCTGCAAAGCAGCCCATGGCCTGTGAAACAGATTTTGAGAACCTCCAGCAGCCATCGGGGGCCTGGGAGACAATTTTTGAGCCTTTTTTGAAACATACTCCTGGGCCTCCGAGACAGATTTTTGGATACTGCTGTGGTCAGCCGTGGGGGGGCCTCCGAGACAGTTTTCGAAAATTTTCTGCAAAGCACCCGAGGACCATAGAAACAGATTTTGAGAACATCCGGGGCCTGAGAGACAGTTTCTGAAAATTTTCTGAAAAACACCCCAGGGCCTCCAAGACAGATTTTTCGATACTGCCAGGGTCAGCCGCGGAGGGCCTCTGAGACGGTTTTGAAAAGTTTTCTGAGAAGAAGCCCGGGTCCTCTGAAACAGATTTTCACATCCTTTGGAGGCCACCCCAGTGCCTGAGAGACAGGTTTTGAGCATTTTCTGAAAAAAAAAAAAAACAAACCCTGGGGCCTCTGAGACAGATTTTTCATTACTGCCAGGTTCACCTGGTGGGCCACTGAGATAGTTTTAGAAAATTTTCTGCAAAGCACCCTGGGGCCTTCGATACAGAGTTTGAGAATTGCTAGCAGCCACCCCGCGGATTGAGAGACAGTTTTTGAAAATTTTCTGAGAAACACTGTGGGGCCTCCGAGACAGATTTTTCAATACAGCCGGGGGCACCTGGTGGGCCTCCAAGACAGTTTTTGAAAATTTTCTGGGAAGCAACCCCCTTCTTACACAATTTTTTATTTATATAACAACACATACAAATCAACTAACAATACAAAGAAACACATAGAAAAGAAGGTTGCAGGCTACTGTAATCATGTTTACATATCACCCCCTTCTAAAATTTCTTCACCTAGTTTCCTTTACATAGCATATCATTCCAAATTTTCTTAACCTAGTTTTCATTTAATTCAACTTCTAATATCCATTTTCTACTGATCAAGTACAGTATGTTCTTCATTTTAATAACATAGAAAGAAAAAACAAATTTATCTTGAAATGCCCCAATTTTCACTTTCTATATGTTCATTTTCATCCAGACATAAAAAAGCTTCCATTGCTCAGTCTGTACCAGTCTTTGTTGTTGATCCAATATTTCTGAGAGTGTATCCATTTCTGCAAAGCACCCCATTATTTTTTCAATCAACTCCTCTTTTGTTGGGATCTTTAAATCTTTCCACTATCTAGCGGGAAAGATTTAAATTCATATACAATTCTACCTGCTGTTATTATATTATTAGATAAGTATCATTTTCTTCATCTATAATATCTGGAGTAAAATAAAATAGAAATAGTTCTGGTTTAAATGGGATCATAAAACCCATAACTTCTTGTATTACATTCTTTACCATTCTCCAATATGTCTATGCTTTTTTACATGACCACCACATATGGTAAAACGATCCTTCCACACATTTACATTTCCAACAGTCCTTTGATTCATCTTTACTAATTTTGTAGGCATCATGTGCCACCTATAAAACATTTTATAAACATTTTCTTTGAAATTTTTTGCTCTGGTAAGTTTTATATTATATTTCCATATCTGTTCCCATTGTTCTATCGTAATATTATGTCCTATATTTTTATCCCATTTTATCATACATGCGTTACTGTTTCTTCTTGCATTTCATAATCTAGCAAAAATTGTATATTTTTTAATGTGTTTTTCATTTGTTTCTAGAAGTACCCTATCAAAAGGTGTCTGTTCCATATAAAAGCCTTCTTGTTTATCCTTCTCAAATCTTGAGTCTAATTTTAAGCGTGTCCACTGATCCATCTCTATCCCTTCTTTTGCTAATTCTTCTTTTGTCTTCAGTTTTCCATCTCTTGTCAGTAAATTTCCATACCTTAGCAAGTTTTTATTCTCTGCCAGGTTTGGTAGCAGGATATTATAAAGCAGCAGCATTACTATAGATCAAAGATTGGATTACATTGGAGAATCAAAGAATATTAAAGTTGGAGGGACATGATCTGGAACTCATATATATAGCATATATGATCTGGAACTCATATAGCATTCATTTGCTATAAAAAATTAAATGAACATTAGCAATTTAATAATCATCTATTAAGGCATTCTTTATTATGGATATGGACAAAAATACAAAGGCAGATTTATGCCAAAATTCCCCAATGGGTAATGCCATTAGAGGCCTATACTCCACCAAATCTGGTGGAGAATAAAAAATTCTTAAACAAGTTGTGAGAACCTCTGACGGCTACCCCGGGGCCTGAGAGACAGTTTTTGAAAATTTTCTGGGAAACACCCCAGGGCCTCCAAAACAGATTTTTTGATACTACTGGGGTCAGCCACAGGGGGCCTCTAAGACCGTTTTTGAAATTTTTCTGCGAAGCAGCCTGGGACCAAAGAAACAGATTTTAAGAACCTCCGGCGACCACCCCAGGGCCTGAGAGACAGTTTTGAGCGTTTTGTGAAAAACACCCTGGGGCCTCCGGAACAGATTTTTCGATACTGCCAGGGTCACTTCCAGAGGGTTTCAGAATAGATGTCAAACCACAAATATTTGCACTGATACCAAATAACGCATGCCATCTTATACAGTGTGCTTTCTTCCAAATGCTCCTTTCAGCCAGGCTCACATCAAAGAAGCCCACGTGAAAGGCTGCCTCTTCCCTTTTTCCAGAGAATCCCTGGTGCTGGCTCCCCAGGTCTTCCCAAATGAGAACTTCTGGCCTGTTTGGGAAAAGAAACCAAATCAATCTGTATACTTCCTTTATGTAATCCACTATTTCTATTCACGCATCAAGCAGCATTTACAAGCACTTAGGGCGCAATCCTAAATTGAGTTAGGCCGGCATAAGATAAACCAGAAAAGTATGGCCAGCAAAAGGGACACTGTAAAGTATGTTTGGAACACTCTCGGAATCAGAGAGGCCAGCACACAGACGTGAGCCATCCTCCCTGACGCTGAGAGTAGTCCAAAAATGCTTTATGGCGGCCTTTGTGCTGGCCAAACTGTGCTGGTTTAGTTTATGCCGGCCTAACTCCAGTTTAGGATTGTGCTCTCAGTTAAGTACTTGGGCAAAAAGGTGGGATTTAAAGTGATTTAAGTTCTATAATAATGGTTTACAATCTAGGAAAGTGGTTCTCAAAGTTTTTAGCACCAGGACCCACTTTTTAGAATGACAATCTGTCCAGAATCCACCAAAACTGATGTCATGGCTGGAAGTGCCGTCATTGTGATGCCAGAACCTGCAGCTTTTCTGAGAAGGCAGCAAGAAGCTGGGTTATTTATTTCTCAACCATTTTCCAATAGCAAAGTGAATTGGAAAGGGGAAAAAAAGCCTATTTACAACCTTGACACAAGCAAAACAACCACACAGCCCTCCCCCTTTCCATCTTTCCGTCTTCCTACATTTTCAATATAGTTTCTCTAGGTACTTCATGATCCACTGGTGAGTCCCAACCCTCAGTTTGGGAACCACTGATCTAAGAGACATAATGCATAAGAGTTTGGACAACTGGTCTCTCTAGAAGTCTTTTCTTACTCAATCTGTGGGCCCTTCAATACTGAAGCCCCTTTTCTTTTATTCATGATCTCGTTCACTTCATACTATATATTCCATTTTTAGTAGAAAACAAACCTGCCAGTTTATAAGCACATCTGTGCCCCCCACCCGCCTTAGTTTCTGGCAAATTGCATTCTGTTTGAATAGGGTTATGCTGTTCATTCATGGGAGTAACTGCAAATTATGCTTTTTTTTTGCCCTGCCTGCAACTGTCAAAATAAGGTTGAATGTATGTAATGGGCAGCCTGATCACTCGTTGACTTGAGCTGGTGCAGGCCTCGTGTGCAGGCTCCTGAATGTTGAAAACATGGCGTAAGTCAGCTGGGATGGTGCCCACCCCATGTCCGATTGGCTCAAAATTGCGCCCCTTCTGAAAACAGCTGACGGTGATTTAATTATGTCGCTGCTGCCACCTATTTCTGTGTGCTGTGCTTTGCGCAAGGCACCATAGGCCCTGGACTCTCCACTTCCGTTGGTTCTGGGGAATGGGGGGACTTTGACAGGGAGGGTGGGGCCTCTTAAAAATGTTTTGCATTGGGCCCTGCAGCTCTTAAGGCCGGCCCTGGTCAACTGTACTTGGTTCCACCTTTTTGACCAAACATCTTGGCTTCCTGTCATGGCTGAGTTCATTAACTGCAATATGCGAAGCTTTACACAAAAAACCCTTTCTATCGCTTTCACTTCCACATGAAAAATGACAGACACTTTCTTTCTATTATTACATATGTTTGGGAGCTACTTCCCTCAGCCAACCGGAGCAAATAGACAGGAAAGGCTGTCAACTTTCTGATTGCAAAGCAACGCTTGGAGTAGCGTTGGGTGCAGAGTCAGGAAAGCCGGGACTTGAAGAGAAGAAGCTAGCAAGTCTACATCTGGAAGAATGTAGAAGGTAAAGGGGAAGTACCAGAGAATATTGTGGCCTAGATGCACAACCTGGGTGGTTTATATGGGGGAAGTCCACCACATCATGGGTGATGCCTGGAGAATCTCTAATAAGGTTTTAAAAAACCCTCAATACAAGTCAGAGGACACATTTTACTGGTTAGTGGCTAGCCCTGCAGTTCTATATAGAGGTCCAATACAAATACAACCAAGGTATAGATGCTTAATATTGAGACCAGGGCCTTTTCTATGATGGCACAATCTTACGGATTGCCCTCTCAAGGAAGGTCCATATGGTTTAATAGTTTCAGATGGCTAGTTGATACTTGGTTCTTTAAACAGGCTGTGAGTTCAAGGCAATGCAATTTGTCTCTGCTCTCTGTTCTTGACATATCACTGGGTGTGTGTGTTGCTGTTTAATTTGTTTTGAACGGTGTTGATTGGGTATGTTTTAAAACCCTATCTGGTGGGCTGCTACTGTATATGAGATACAGGAAGCTGGACCATATGGGTCTGATCTAGCAGGGCTCTACATAGGTTCTTATTTTAGGTTTTGTTATAAGCCCATTTGGATGAAATAAGGCAGTGTTATTCAGTGGTGTCATTCAAATGATTTAGGAACAGGAACTCACTTTTGATAGGCACTTGTCGGGAACCCGGAACCAGCCACGGAGCCCATTAGGTTCCGGAACGCCCATTCTGGTCTGTTCCCCCTGAATGACATCACTGCCTTTGCCCCCCTAGGAATCCGGAGTCGCTCCGTTTAATCCTCTGAGTGCCGGCCAGCCAAGAAGAAAAGCTCTTTGCAGAGGAATTGGGAGGGGGGAGGAGGGAGAGTGAAGTGGGCGGAGTCAGCCCTAATTTTAACTAGTGTTCCCACGTGTTCCCCCTGCATGACATCACTGGTGTTATTCAAACTGTGGGTTGGGAACCATTTGGTGGGTCCTGACCTGATGGCAAGTGTGTTTCAGAAAGCTGGGAGCAGCCATCTTGGAAACAGCAGACCTTACTCTTGTTATATTCCTTTTGTGACTGTTAACTGTTTGAATTTTCAAGGGAGGGGTGTGTTTTTTAATTTTCGTTTTCAGTTCAGTGCTTTTACATCATATTTTGTCCTCATCTTGCTTTCTGTCAGGGATGTTTCATGGTTGTACAATTGCTGCAGTCCAAGAATGCCAATTTGCATTTCAGGAGTGTCATTTGATTAGGTCGCACTGATGGCACTTCCTGCTTGATGATGTCACTTCCTGCCACAACATCACTTCCAGGTTAATGACATCACTTCCAGTAGGTCCCGACACGAGTGCCATTCTTAAAAGTGGGTTCCGGTCTAAAAAGTTTGAATACCACTGATATAAGGGATTGAGACAGGTTAGAAAATCTTAAAATAAAATAGATTCCCTGGCTACTTATGCCACAAAAGGCATTTCCTGTTTGGTTGCAAGTTTGCCTGTGTTTAATTTGGGTTGGAAGCACTTGGTGTTCTTAAGATGCCTTTACTGAAAGCAAAGACTGATCTGGCTTCACAGAACATCCTATGTGAAACATAGGCACCTTATTTCCTTCCCTTTGAAGTGTCAACAACAGCTGAGTTTGCAATCCTTGCACAGGTATGTGTTTGGTAAACAAGAGGGGTGAACACCACAGCTAACTCTGCAAATACAAACCAGATCACTTGGTGGGACTGACACATTTTTCTTCATGGCAAAACATCACAGTCTGATCTCTTCCTATCCCATCCACCAAATCAGCAAGTGATTTTCATGCTTAAAAAACAAAACAAAAAGAAGAAACTAACCCTATTTACAACTCTGGTGTATACGGCAAGTGCAAACCCTAGTTTGCTGGTTCAAACTATGCTTTGCTATAAACCAGGAATGGAGAGAGAAAATCACAACTGGGGAGGGGGGGGGAGAGCATGCAAGGACTTTTTAAAAAAAATTCTCATCCCCACAGTGCCAAATTTGTCATTACGTCTGATTTGAGGAATCTAGATATCTCCCTCATTTTTAGGTGCAGACGTCTGTTGCATCTGTGTGTACGTAGGGCCCCGACACAACATAGGGCAAGGGTGAAGCAAGGCTTTCCTTTTGTGAAATTGCCCTTTATCCTCTTTGCAAAGCACAGTCCACGAAGGATTGTATCCACAGATACGCAGGCAATGTTTTCACCTTATCTAATAGCTTATAACGGGCATATTAAAGGGGCAAATGAATTGACTTGAGCAACAGATCAACGTTATTTCCTGCTTTGCTTTTAAGCTTCTCTAGTGAAACAGATTAAAGTTTTTAATGCGGGTGGATTAAAGTACATGAAATCACAAATTTAGGCTGGAAAAACGTACCAGGGATGTAGCCAGTGTAGTTTGGAAGGAATCCACAGTCAACTCTGTATAGCACCTTGCCTTGTTTCTTTTGAATAGCGCCTCTCTTCTTGGACACTGGAGTTAGGGTATTCTCCAGATGTTGTGCTATGTCAGTTTTGGGGGTGGTGGTGCTCGAGATCTTCTCACAGCTGTTCTTTACAGGGGGAAAGCTAGGTCTTGCAGAAGAGGGAATCTGTCATGCCACAGAAATAATTCAGAGCAAAGCTATTCTGTGATTTTCCTTCTCTGAGTTTGCCGTCTTCCTTCGCTGCTCAAAAGTCTCCCGCACCCTTAAACATTTCTGTCCATTCTTTCTTGCAGCTCCTTGTGTCATCCCCGAACACTACAAGGGATGCTGTAAAGTATGTTTGGACCACTCTCGGAGTCAGAGACGTGTGCCATCCTCCCTGACTCCAAGAGTGGTCCAAACCACTTTATGGCGGCTCTTGTGCTGGCCTAACTGTGCTGTCCTAACTCCAGGTTAGGACTGCGCTCTGTGAACATAAATCCTTAGGTTCTAATTTAAGAATTAATGTATAGTGATGTATAATCACTAATTACTAATGTATAGTGATAAACCATTTTTACAAATGACAAGTTCTCAAAGGGAGCCCTGAAATGAATTTACCTAGCCTATTTGCATACTCAAACCCATGAAATTTGTAATTAAAAAAAGAGAACCCATTCTGTAGAACTCTCATGCCAGGTAAATGGAGATAATTCACACAATGGAGATAATTCACAAACTCACAGGTAGCCAGGAGATATTATTTATAAGCCAGTATAAAACCAACAGTATTGACACTATCTCATGTTGTATATTGTATGTGTATTGACACTATCTCATGTTTGCAACTGCTAGATCACAGTTTGGTATTACATGAATGATGCCTGGGCTTGCTCTCTCCCTTCTTCCTCTTCCCATTCCCCTCATGTGCTTTGTTTAGTTTGTAACATCCTATTTTTTTCTACAATCCGTAGCTGGCAGCCTTTGACCTGGTTTGTATGAATCCTGGAAACTAAGGTTTGATCTGATTTCTAGGCCTGGAGGCAGGGCAATTGGAAGCCATAGTCTACCAATTTAGATGCAAAACTATGGTTTGTTGGAAAAATCCTGATCAAACAGAGTATATGGGGGGCAGCAGTGTGCAAGGATGGACATCACACATGTCACACTAAGCCATGCTTCAGCATTAAATCTGAACTGACTTAAGTCGAAGGAACCTGAAGTTCTAAACGTGCGACAACAAAGTCGTGTAACTATAAAGTTATACTGATACTTTCTGGAGTGCTTAAAAGCTATGGTGATTGTGATGCTTGAAGTTCACGTACCTTGATTGTCTCTGGTTTGGTTGGAATGAGCTGTCTTGACTCACTTGGTTTTGGTGTTGTTTCTAAGTCTGTCTTGACCTCTGCTGTTGATTGAATGGCAGAAGTTGTCTGAGGATCATTATCATAGGTGTGTCTTTGTGCAAATGAATGTGTGTATTCTGGGAAAACAAGGATAAGCAGTGTTTGTTGCAGTACGGAGGCAAAAATCCAATATGCATTTGAAATCAGGAAGACTTTGCTTTAATCCTAGATAATGCTTGGATTTCATGCTTGTTCGGAATCTTAAAAGGCAGATAAGAGCATTGATGTTTTAATGTTCTCTTTCCTTTTACTAATTGAGACTATAATTTAATATGCTCTTTCCAATTAGTGTCACGCTATCTTGTGCGTGCACTGATAATGTACTTTGTCCATGTTCTTGACTTAGGATACAATGATGTACACATTTTCATGCTGTATTTTTGTTCCAGGAAAAACTGAAGACAAGCCACAACACAGTTTTTTCCAGGGATGGGAATGGCACTGCAGCGAGAGTTGAGTCTCTGCCCCCCAAATTTTACCTCAGGCATGAGTCCTAGTGCGTTCCTGTGGGAACTCACCTCCCATTCCTGACTTGTTTTGACTCGAGTTGGGGACTTTTGTGAAGCAGGCACATCAGGGCACAGACCAAAAAGACTGGGCAAGGTGGGATGAGACAGCATAAACAGCATGAGAACAGGGACAGAAGTGGCAAGTGGGAGCAAAGTCACACGCAGCAGCTAAGCTGAGTGGCCTACCAGTACAACCCCATCCTTTGCAGTTCTACTTAGAAGTAGTCCTGGTTGTGACAGCAATGAGGCTTCCTCCTCCCAAATAATTGCGCTTACGGGAGCCATGAAGTTGGAAAGTGATGCATCATAGCAAGGAACTGTCTTCTGGCTTCCCTGCCTCCCTGGGGTTCTCCAGCCAATCCTAAGGCCAGACCACCCATCATTTGTCCAATGATAATCGGTTCCTTCAGAGATGGACAAGAGAAGCAGCTCCCGCCTCCTTCCCCCATCTCCTGCTGGATGCAAAATATTTATCTTTTCCTGCCTCCTGGCTGGAACTGCCAGCTTCCAGATGGCCCCAGGAGTTCTTTCATGAGCTCTTTCATTTTTTTAAAAAAAAGGTAAGCAAGGACACCTAAACTCACAGGTTTTCAGACTTGAGTTTTTCAGGTTCATACTTGAGTCACTATGCAAGTCCTTGACACACATGATTCGAGTCCACACGAGTCAGAAGAAAATATGTATTTTTGCTACTCAGATTTGCATCTTGAGACTCAAGTTTCCGTCCCTGGTTTTGTCCCTTCCTTCCTTCCTTCCTTCCTTCCTTCCTTCCTTCCTTCCTTCCT
>JAJKFI010000089.1:5996183-6045819 GCA_029204185.1 Lerista edwardsae
GGAACTTTGGAGTACCCGGGGTGGGCCATTTCCACCAGGTTCCAGTCTGAGGTTTTAGGATTTTGCATGCATTTTGGCCCATTTACAGATTGGGACCTGGTGGAAATGGCCCACCCCGGGTACTCCAAAGTTCCCGGACTGCCTTTCCTGCAATGTGCACACCCAGCTCTGAGAAAAACAGCTGTCATACCTGTGGTTGGACTGTGTCCGAGCTTGGGACTGGCGCAGTTTACGTATAGGACTTTTCAATGCATTTTGGCCCATTCTTAGAATGGCATCTTGTAAATGGCCCACTTCTGGTACTCGGGATTTCCCGGGGTTTCTTCCCGGCAATATGCACACCTAGTACTGTCGAATCCAGTTGAGAGGGCTTTCGTTTGAATTCTTTTGATTTGATATGGTAAGTGTGCTGGTAAGGAACTGGACTACATGGTGAAGTTGATCTCATGGATGAGGGCAAGTTTTAAGCCAAAAATAATAGCATTTGCTATAACCCATGGATATGTCAAGGGAAAAAATTTGGGGGGATGTATGAAATTTTTTGAAAATGACTTACTAGTAATTGTTCTGAGGTAGAAACAGATAGCCAACCAAAAAAGGGAGCCATTTCACTTTTTTTCTGAGGCAGCACAGAAATGGAGCTACTCTCCAAAGAAGAAGGACGAGAGATGCAGGTGTGTATGGGAGTTGTAGGCTTTGTGGGGAATACAGTACAGCACTTGCATAGCAGCAGTGCAAGTACTCATAACTGCAATTTCCATAAAGCGTCTTTACCTCTATGTCTGTTTGGAGAAGAAGGAGGGAAATGGCTACCGTTTTTTGCTGAGAACAATTACTGGAAAGTAAATTTGCTCCTTTGCTTCCTACCCTGATGCTTTCTGCTTGTTAGTCCAGCCACTCACCTCCAGGGGCTGTTAGAAGTTGTATTAACCATATTGACTCATGTATAAGTCAACCCATGTTTTCAGGGTCAATTTCCAGGCATAAAGGTTTAGACTTTATTGTTTGTTTTTTATTCACTAGTAATAGTGAATAGGTGGAAAATAGGTGAAGTAATAGGACAGGTGGAGAATTCAATACAGGGATACAAGTCCCAACATAATCCTGGTTCTGTTCTGGGTTCAAAAGTTGTCCAAAAGTTGGAACTGCTAGAAATGGGAACAATGCTATCTTTCACACCTGCACAAAAGCATAACCCTCTGTGAGTTGGACATCTGCAACTCGGGTATTACCTGTTGAATTTTCAATAGCATTCCTATATGGTGTGCAATCTGTAGTTCCACCCTAAAAATTGATACTTGGCATACCTATTAGTACTGTCTGTTTTTTGAAATTACTGAATCATGTAATTGGGATGAAGGCCTTACCAGAGATGCTATTTCTGTCCTGTGCCAGTTGAATGCAAGGATAGCCATACGGTTGCCCAGACGTCCTGCGGAGAAGATACCTGTGCCCCGGAACGCCAGCTGCAGGATGGCTCAATCGTAGCAACTTGGCCCGCTGTAGAAGCAGTTTTCTTGTAGCATTGCCATAGGTTTCTCCAATTACACTTTCAAGTTGTGGAATGAAACCTGTATATCTGGGAGGGGGGAAAGACCTAATGCAAACTTTCATACGGCTTGTGAAAATTCCCTTGAAACAAGGGAACAGCCAAGGTAATGAATAAGGGCTCTTCCACCCAGTATGTCCGGGCAAACCAGAATTTGCCACCAGGTGCACATTCACTGAGAGCGCAATACAAACCTGGAGTTCGGCTGGCACAGTTAGGCCAGCAAAGTTTGGCCGACACCAGGGCCACTGTAAAGTGTGTCAGGACCCCTCCCGGAGTCCGGGAGGATGGTGCCCATCTGTGTCCTGGCCTCTCTGACTCTGAGAGTGGTCCAAACATGTGTCCCTTGTGCCAGCCAAACTTTGCTGGCTTAACTTGCCAGCCCAACTCTAGGTTAGGATTGCACCCTGAGATACAATAGCCAATTAAGACGCCCTGCCAAGTATCGCTATATACTGCATGCATGCATGTCTAACTTTCGCCCTTTATATGGTGCTGAGCTGTCTCTAGAAGGGTGCAGGCCTAGGGCAACTCAACTGTTATTGTGGTCGTATATTGGTTATAAAAGCACAGGGCCCAGGGTGGCCACCCCAACTGCCCTATGCGAGGCATGGCTCTGCTTGCGTTTACACAGCTTTCCTGAGGACAGACCCAACTCCATTTGTTGTTGTTGTTCAGTCACTAAGTCATGTCCGACTCTTCGCGACCCCATGGACCACAGCACGCCAGGCCTCCCTGTCCTCCACTAGCTTCCGGAGTTCGCCCAATTTCATGTTCATCGCTTTGGTGACACTATCTAACCATCTCATCCTCTGCCGCCCCCTTCTCCTTTTGCCTTCAATCTTTCCCAGCTGGAGGGTCTTTTCTAATTATAGAGTCCTCTCTCCTCATGAGGTGGCCAAAGTATTTGAGCTTCAGCTTCAGCTTCAACTCCATAGGCTATTCTTAAATGACTGCTGAAAAAGCTTTTATTTTATCTTCCTTTTATTGATTGGCCACGGGTATTAGTACTGATTGTAATGGATTTTACCCTGCTGCTTTGTGGTTTTACAGCCCAATCCTAACAAAACTGCCCGTGCTGTGATGTAGTGGTGCTGATGCTGTCACCACTGTACCCACCATAGGAAACGAGGCTCCTGGAGGCCTCCCCAAGGGAAGAAGACGTTTGTAAGGGGTAACACCTCCCTCGCCTCCCTCACAGGGGAGGAACCATGGGAGGGGAGGAACCATGTGCACCACCCTGAGCTCCTTGGAGAAAGGGTGGTATAAACATGTGGAAAATAAAACATGGTGGGGAAACCCCCAAGAGCTAGAGTGTGTTGCAGTCTTAAGATGAAGCAATGTAGCTATAGTATGTTATGTGTTTTCTACAGCTAGAGTGCTCTCCATTTTTTGTATACTGACTTCCCTGAAGAGGGGAAGTGGTGAGTGCCAATGGAAGGATTTCATTTTCATCTTCCGGGGCACATACTCCCCTTGACAGGGACGCAGAGCTCATGTTATAGCTGGGTGTTACCTTTCCTGGCCCTGCGTGCAAAATAAAGTTTCCTGTCAGTTAACCCTCCTTCTTTGCTTCTAAGAATACTTGTTCCAACCATACAATTGGTTGACTTTTTATTCAGAAACAATGGCATTCTTGAAAAAGGGCTACTGTGTATGTTCATTTGCTGGATGAACTCCCACAATGAAAATTATAATTATTTATCACGTTTATGCCACCATTCCTCCAAGGAGCTCAGGCTGGTGTACATAGTTTCTCCCCCTTTTTGTTCTCACAACAACCCTATGAGTTAGATGAGGCTGAGAGAGAGGGCACCCAGGGTACTTCATGATTAAGCAGGGATTGAACCAAGGGATACTGGATCTTCCAAGTATAAGAACAACTCCCAAAGCACAACTGTCTAAGCCCAACTCCCTATGCACTCCTAAAACACCATCCCGGCCAGAGGCGGATCTACAGGGAGGGCAAAGCTCTAAGTGTTGCAAGAAGCCTTACCCTGTCATGTAAATCCCTCCTCTCCCTTGCTGCTGTAGCCAGTAAACAACGCCAAGATGTTGCTTTTCCCTGTGAGGATTGGCTAAAACGGTGCAGGAGAGGAGTGATTTCCACTGCAAGGTAAGGCTTCTTGCAAAACTTAGAGCTTTGCCCTCCCTTAGATCTGCCTCTGATCCCGGCACTTCTCCCTTCCTCTACCCCAACTTTGTTTCATTCAACACCGTTCATGAAGAAGAGTTCTAGAGTAAAGTTCTGGCAATATTTAATTCAGTCCTAATAAAGGCATAACCTTAATTTTGTTTGGAATCTCCCACACAGTTTTAGAGTACGACATGTGCTTGTGGTAAATGTTAGGTGTTTGTTATGTTGCATATCTCTTTATCTTTTATAACTAGCACCGTGGTACTATGCATACTTATTACCTAATTCCATGGAGCTTACTACGGAGTAGACATGCCTAGGATAGTTAAGCTGTTCAGTTCGGGTGTCTTCCCCCCCTCCCCATAAATTTGAGTTCTGCTGCTACTGTATATAATGTGTGAATGAGGTTTAACTAGCGTTGCAAATAACTTCATAAAAGCTACTAAACAACAAAAATATTTTATTGGACTCTCTGTACAATTTATGTTTTTCCCACCTCTCCAGCCAGTGATGTTCAGGGACAGCATTACAGCATTCTGTGGGAGGAAGAGAGATTTCCCTACCTATGAAGAAACCATCCCCCAACCATCAATGACCACAGATGACACATGCTCATTCACCAGCAACCCCGCTACTAAAGGAATGATCAAATTGCCAGTCTCAACAAGATTTATGTTACATGCCTATGACATGTTGATGGTATAAGAGGGAACACAAAAACTATTTACAAAGCTGTCATGCCTGGTTGACCATAGTGGTGATTCTTATCACAGGCTACGAGATGAATGGGCTCTTTATAAGTCTGGTTTACATTTCAAAAGGTAGCTATGATACAAATGTCCTGGAGCAAAATCAACATCTCCTGTGTTACCTGCAGGACAACCAGGTTTGGCATCATACAAAGTTTGGCACCCTTACGCCCATTAAGAACATAGGAAAAGGCCCATCTAGTCCAGCTTCCTGTATCTCACAGTGACCCACCAGATGCCTCAGAGAGTACATAAAACAAGATATCTGCATCCTATTGCTACTCCCTTGCCTCTGGGCTTTTGAAGTAGCTTACTTATAAAACTTATAATGGTGTTCCGTGTGCCTTGGGGTATAGTCATGCCAGCCACATGACCACGGAAGCTTGTCCTTGGACAAACGCTGGCTCTTCGGCTTAGAAACGGAGATGAGCACCCCCCCCTACAGTCGGTTACGACTAGACCATTCGGTCGTGGGGAAACCTTTACCTTACTTATAAAACCAGGAGATTGTATCATGGCTTGTAAAGAGTGATGGACTTTTCTTCCAGAAATCTATCCAATCCCCATTTAAAGGCATCTAGGCCAGATGCCATCAGCACATCCTGTGGCAAGGAGTTCCATACATTAATTACACACTGGCTAAATAAATAATTTCTTTTGTCTTGTCTAGTTCTCCCAACACTCAATTTCAGTGAATGTCCCCTGGTTCTGGTGTGAGAGAGGGAAAAGAACATTCTTCTATTCACTCTTTCCATCCTCCTTTTGTATGTCTCAATCGTATCCTCCCACAGGAGGATTTTTTCTAGCCTGAAGAGCCCCAACCTCTGTAGCATTTCCTCATAAGGGAGGTGCTGGCCAGTAATCATTTTGCTCGCTCTCTTCTGCTCTCTCTTTTCCAGTCATCTGTCACTTCCTGCCAAGTGGTGGAGAGAATTTTTATCGTTTTATGCTCCTGATTAGTAGGGTTCATTTCTTCATTTGGCACAATACAATTAATGACAGCAGTTTATATGCGCACCATAGTACATTGTAGTAAATTCCCTGTTGAAGACCTTCTGTATTTTCCCAAAGTTTCATTTAGAAATGACAATTGAAAAAGTTGTATGATTTTTTAAAAAATGCCCTTCTTTTTTCCTAATCCCTTTGTATGCTCTTCCAGAAAGATTAGCCTTCAGATTTAGACCATTGTTAGTGGAAATGGCCACTTCTTTCAGACTGCCAACAGATACTTATTCAGACACTTCATCCTGTCAACCCTATTTAGCTACAGAAATATTTTCATTACCACTGCTGGTGTCCTAGAAGTTCAATTTTAAGCTCTTACCCTGGAATGTAGATAGAACTGTAAGAAAGCATTCTCTCAACTGGGTCAGGGAATGCTGTAAGTAACTCGGATCAGAGGTCTGACAGCAGTAATTGCTGCTCTACTTCAAGCTCAGCCCAGAAATAAGAAATCTCAAGCGTGCCTTCACCTAACTTTGCTTGTGTAATAGCAACACTTGCTTGAGCACCTACGTTTTGTCACCATAGCTACTTAAGCCAGGTGGGGCTAAGGAAACAAAACATGGAAAATGTAACACTGCCAGCCTGTACAATAAGTTGTCAACAGAATAACTTGACTTGCTAGTACAAAAGGAGACCAACCCTTGAGTATGGTATTTAAACCATGGTTTAGATGACATACATATATACTTATTTATTACTAACAGAGCATGATAGATATGCCTAAAAATACTCTGGATCTATCATCTTGGTGTTTGAGCATTAAGTTACTTGAATGTCAGTGAGGGAGAAGGGCAGAACTTCTTGTACGGTAGGAAATAAACACACCTTCTTCTGTTTCCAAGTTATCTATCCCAATTTAAGATGGATAATTTAAAATAAAAGTCATATTATAGGGTAAGTTTTCTTTATGAAGAATACAATATTTTAATATACTCTCATACACCACTGGCACCTCATGCCCATTTAAAGACTACTAAGGGAGAAGAGATACAAAGGCATAATTTCCCTTATCTGCTTCTCAGCACAGATTGTTCAGAAAACCCACAAGCCAAATCTTAATATTACTCAAGGTTGTGAAATGTGATTTGTGATCTGGTTCACACATAGATTTAAACCTGTGATTGCACAGGGAGAACGAGGGTCCATCACACATTACATATTGAGGGGTATTTATCTGAATATGAAAATGCAAATTAAAAGGCAAATGTAACAAACTTATGTTTGAAAAGGTGTATGTCATAAAAAGTGCACTCCTTAGAGAACTGCGGTTGGCAGCAAAGTGGCCAAGTCTGTGGATTCTGCAAAACTTTTCTAGGTGGTGAAGTCTAGAATAGATTGCGAAGAGCTCTAGAAGGATTTCTCCAAATGGTGGGAATGGGTGGCAAAATGATGGGTGCACTTCTGTGTAAATGTAAAGTGATGCACACTGGGGCAAAAAAAAAAATCACATACTGTTGAGTTCTCGGCTGTCTGTGATGGATCAGGAGATCTTGGGTGGTGGTGGACAGCTCAATGAAAGTGATGTCCTATGCATAGTGGCTGAGAAGGCCAATTCCATGCTTGAGTTCATTAAAAAAAGACTGAGAGTACAACAGCCCATATTATTATACCATTGTATAAATTGATGGTAAGACCCACACATCCCTGTAGTGTCTACTGCTGTTTGCCACATCTCAAAAAGGATGTAGCAGAACTGGAAAAAATAGAGAAGAGACAGATCAAAAATGGCTGGGACATCTCCTATAAGAGGAAAAGCTATAATATTTGGGGCTCTTCAATCTAGAAAGAAGGTGAAGGGGGGAGCATGACTGAAACATGATAAATGATTTCGGGGTGGTGGTCTAGAGTGCCAGATGCAAATGAGTGGCAACAGGATATAGGCATCTTGTTGTCTTGGGTGCTCCCAGAGACAACTGGTGGGCTACTGTGACATACAGGAAGCAGGACCAGGCAAACATCCAGAAAATGAACTGGATGCAACCTGGAAAAGACTTGGTTGCTGTCATTTCTTGCGCAAGATTTCAGCAGGCACTGCTCTCCTATTCTCAGGCATATTTCCTTGATCATAAAAGCATGATTTTTTAAAAAAATCACAAGGTTTGTTTTTTTTAAATCATGCCTCTGGAACATTTTGCACTCCATAATGAACCATACCATATGTATACAGACCCTGCTTAGAGGAACAACTTCCTCTAAGTTCCCCTAGTAAAGTTTTTGTTTTGTTAATGACATTGGGTTTATTCTGCTCCGATTCATGAAATATTCTAACAGTGGTTCCCAAACTGCCAATGTCCGGTGGGTCGCAAAGCACCTAAAGCAGCCGTATTGAAAATATGGGAAGATGGGATGCTGGAAAGGGAAGGGCAGTGTGTCAAGGCTGTAAATGGGCTTTTTTTTCTTTCTGATTTACTTCGCTATTAGAAAATGACTGAGAAATAACCAAACTTATTGCTGCTTTCTCAGGAAAGCAGCAGGCATTTCTGGTGGGACAATCCAGACAGATTGTCATTCTAAAAAGTGGGTCCTGGTTATAAAAAGTTTGAGGACCACTGTTCTAAAAATAATAATGTTAAAGTACCTTGTAGTTTGCCTTTTGTGTTTTTCTTACCCGACTTCATTAGGGGATGGAATAACTACAGAACAAACACAATCAGTGCAAGAAGGATTGCGAAGTTTTGAGCCCAACTTTTGAGTCACTGAAGAAGCACTCCATTGGGACTCTGATGATTTTATCAGTCACGAAAGACACCAAATAAGGTCTGAGTAGATCTCTTGCCCCATCCTTCATCAGCCAGTAAATAGTCTAGTGTAACCTCAAGTCGGTTTCAATCAATCAATTAAGGAAAAAGTTTGGCAACTAGCTCAGTTTTTGCAGAGGACAGCTAAATGACAGTTATAAAAAATGCATTGTGGTGTCTTACCAATGCCAGATCATTTCTGCTACTATAATATTCTCAAGCTTTACTTAAATTTAAAAACAGAACAAAATCTAGAACTTTGAGGATTTTTTTTTTTAATGGAAACACTTAAGATTTTTCTAGCCCTATGTTCTGGGGTGTTATACTGATGTAATTAAAATGGAGTGAGTTAGTTCAAAGCTCCTTGTAATGCTGCACTCCTAGGTACACTTGCAGAGGCCTAAATTTTATTTTTTAAAGAAGTGTCTCTTTCAAAAGTGTCAGGTTAAGTGTCCAAACATTCTATCCTCTGATTGGAATTTCTCAAATTGTAACCCTAAGCCAGGAGTTTCTGAGCATGTGTGGGCTGCCATTTTTTGGTTTTTGTGAGGCAGATGGCTTTTAAAAGATGGACTTCAGGGGCCCGTGTCTCTGAGCATGTGCAAAGTGCCACCACATCATTCCTTTTTTTAAAAAAGGAATCTAAAGGTATCTAAAAAGTAGAAAACATTAAGGCTGCAATTGTACCCACATTAGTCCGACTGAACTTAACAGGATATTCTTTTAAGGAGACATATTTTGCTCCAGCACAATCCTATGCCTGTCTATTGAAAAGTCCCTTTGTGTTGAGTAGGATTTACTCCCAGGTGTATAGGACTGCAGTTCTTCGGTTTTTCTGCGAACTGGGCAGGAGGAGGATGAATTTGCGGAGGGGCAACCTTTCAGCTAGAGCTGCTGAGGCATCTTCTCACACCCAGAACTGCAGCGGTATCTGCCCGTAATTGCCAAGACATTCAGCCGGAAGACTTCCTCTCTGGGGTCAAGGCAGACGCCGGCTGGGGCTGCAATGTGGTCCTTCCAGAGACTTTCGCCGAGCCTCCACCGGGCTACAAGGGACGCCGTTCAGATCGCGGCGTGCCCAGCAGGAGGCGGCCTCGCGGCTGCTAGCAAAACCCGGAGGAGGGAGCGGTGCTCGGGCTGGCTGCGGTGTTGCGGCTGCAGCTCGCTGCTAAGCCCCGCCCTCTGCGTTCCTCCGTCCTCCTCCGCCTCCTCCTTTCTCCGGCCCCCGCAGCCGTCTCTGACTTCCCTGGCAGCGCGGCGGAAGTCTTGCAAAAGCGGCTGCTCGTCTCCTCAAGGCGGCCCAGGGAGAGGAGGTCGAGGGCGCGGAGGAGGTTGCGAAGTGGCGCCTTCTGAGCTCCGCGGACGCCGCTGGCAGCAGCATGGCAGACGGAGCCCGTTCCTTGCTGGGCGGCAGCCGCAGCTCCAGCCCGCTTTCCAGCCCGCTGTTGGGGAGAGGCGGCAAAAGCCGCTCGTTGCCCACTCAGTCGTCCTCGTCGCGGCAGCAGAGACAGCAGCAAACGCCGCCCGCGTCGCCCAAGCAGCCGTCGCCGCAGCAGGCGGCAGCGGCGTCTCGTGGGAGCGCGCCCGGGCACGGCTTCAAGAGGGTGACCCTCACCAAGCCCACCTTCTGCCACTACTGCACCGACTTCATCTGGGGGCTGGCGGGATACCTGTGCGAAGGTAATACGCAGGTGCGTGTGTGAGGAGGGGGAGAGACCCTGATTCCTCTCCCGACCCCTAATGGGGGGAGTGATGTGGAGGAGGAAGGACGGAGGGGGGCGGTTTGTTCCTCCTCCTCCTCCTCCTGTCGTTTCGCTGCGTGGTCGCCTGCTTGTCAATTCTCCCCTCCTCGTTCCTTGTACCTTGCAAGGCTAGACAGAAATTCAACAGGTAAAGATTTCTCCATCATTTCATCCTTCTCTGTTAGGGGAATAACAATTCCTTATGGAATAGATGTAACGGGCTTCCTCTGTGTTTGTTGTTGCCTACATTTCCAGTTGGGGGCAGCTTTGTTTTAACAACTGTCTGTCACATAGACTGAAATTCATTCACATTTCCTATAGCCACCTCTCTATTGGGAACAGCTTTCCCAGTAAATACTGTGGACTTTCCCTTGTAGGAGTTCCAAGATGAGGCTCCTGTGTCTTAAAATAGTTGTGAAGCTTTCCATATCACTTCATTGTGACGCCTTGAAAAGCTTCCCATGTTGCAGTAGATGTAGATAGCAGGGAAAAAAAATGTATTTCCTTATAGCGGTGCCAGTGCTAATACAGGAGCTTCTTTTCTTCCCCACTTGACAAGGCTCCTGTGTGTTAAGGCTGTGTCTCCTGTGTGTCCTGGCTATAAGGCTACTGACATTTGCTGGATGAAGTTTTTCCTTCACTTCATTTCTGAGCTGGGAAGAAAGTTCTGCATTCCAATAACAAAGGGCAAAGGCCCTTCCAGTAACAGATGCAGAGGACTCTTTTCTTGTGATATTGCCAGTGTTTGGCTTTTCTGATGAGCTGCCCGGCAAGTAGGAACTTGGGAGGTGACACTTTTCACATTGCTTTAGTTGGCAGGGGAAGCCTTGATCTGATTTATTTTTTCTTCTTTTGGGGTGGGGGGCGGGAGGGTCTGTTAGGCAACTGATAGAGATACAGAAGCCAAGACAGAAAAAAACAGTTACCTTACAGTGTGAGCTGTTAAGTTAAGGTCCAAATCAGCACCTGGGAATAGCTAGGTTAGTAGGAACTGGAGTGAATGTGCCACCCACTCCTTAATTTTGAGAACTGGTGGGCTGCCAACAAAGGGCTTATCTCCTTCCTTTCTGAGTATTGGAAGGAGCACAGGTAAAAAAATACAGGCATGCTCCAGTATCCACTGGGGTTCTGTTCTAGACCCTACTGTGGATACCTGAAATGGTGGATACTGTGAACGTCTTTTTACAAACAGGGGAACATCAGTGGTTCTTCTGTAAAAAGGTTAAAAAAGGAGTTGTTTAATGTTCCTCTATCTTTTTAATAGGGATGTGGTGGCGCAGTGGGTTAAACTGCTGCTGCTGAGCTTTCTGACTGGAAGGTTGGGAGTTTGAGACCACGCGACGGAGTGAGCTCCCGTTGCTTGTCCCAGCTCCTGCCAACCTAGCAGTTTGAAAGCACCTAAAAAGGCGAGTAGATAAATAGATAACTAGATAAGTAGATAGGTAACACTTCGGTGGGAAGGTAACAGCGTTCTGTGCGCTACGTCGTATTGTCATGCTGGCCACATGACCACTGAAGCTTGTCCTCGGACAAACCCTACAGGTTTAGAAATGGAGATGAGCACCGCCCCCTACAGTCGGTCAAGACTAGACCATTCAGTCATGGGGAAACCTTTACCTTTATCTTTCTAATAGGCGTCCCAGTATTCATGGAAAACTGAAACTGTGGTTACTGAATCAGTGGATACCAGGGCATGCCTGTAAAAGATCTTCTCACTCCATCATCCCAGGGCAAGTAGCAGTTCTTCCCAAGGAAACAGATTGTGTTAGACTTGATGACTCAAGATGGCCACCCAGAGATAGGTATGGCTAGACAGGTTGTCTGAGTCTGGCTTTGTCCCATCTTAGCAGCTGCCCTTGAGATGCTACGAGTGGAGAAAAACCCTTGCAGTATGTGTGTGTTTCAAAGCTTTTGTACTGTACTCTTGTACTGTAGCTCATTTGGTACTGTAGTCGTGTGTTTTTGTAGCTGTCTGGACTGACCAGTGCCAATACAAGGGAAAGTGAACAATTCCACTCTCAAAACTATCACGTTGATAAGTTCTGATTCATGTACTGTAAGACATGATCCTTAGTGCCTCTTGTTCCAGCATCTTTTTACGGTGATGGTATCTCATGCCTTTCTATTTCCTTGAGCAACAGCTTCTCTAGTTAAAAATGAGAAATCTGAGGCAATTTCCTTCACTCTCAGATGTTGTTAGGTCACTGATGCCAAGGTGCCACTGTGTTGTCTTTCCCTGGAGGAGCAGTGAGAGAGGCAGCCTTGTCAGTACAAGGGCATGCATATTACCTGGCCTCCTTTTGAGGCATTTCTGTGACGGCCCATTTTCCTCAAGTAGAGAGCGTTCTCTTCTTTCTCTTCATCTGTGCGTTCAGTGGTGGTCACTGAACTATTCATTCCCAAGAAGGCTTAGAGGTTTTTATCAAATAAGGGACCTGCTTTCTTTGTACCTTAGAGATGTGGAGGAGGCTAGGAGAACAAGAGGAACACTAAGGCACAGTCCAGTAGGGGGAAAAACCCCCATTGATACTGTGTGAACAGTATGCAAGTGTTAAATGCTCAAAAATGTGCTGGACTCGTGTTACCCCACTCACTATACTTCTTTTACTTGTCCCTTGCTGTACATCCATGAGGCTTTACAGTTGAAATAATAACGAGGATTATTCTGAACAAAGCACCTAATTCTGCTGTGTGTGGCAACCTGGACTGTTTTCATTGTGGCAATCCTTCAATCCTGTCTGAAACATACTTTTTCCAGAAACATGGTTTTGGCATCTTTATTAGTAGAGTTTTCAGGTCACGCTTCTTTTCTTTTATCCAGCTGTTTGCGCATACTGTATGTTAGGCCAGTTTACCAGCTGTGCCACCTGTTTGCCACTATGTGTGTATTGGGAATGGGATTTCCCAAGCCTAATTGGTACAGTATTCATTTACCAGTTTCCTGCAGTATGGGGAACATGGTAGGACTGGGGCAGAGATCAACCTCAAGGTCTGTTTCTGTCGCCCTCTCCAGTAGATCCTGATGGCCAACGAAGAATTCTGTTATGGGGAAACTGAACCTGTTTAAAGTGTTGTGCTGTGTAGTATTTCTGTGTCTATAGTGCTGTTTCCTTTTTTCCTGATTTATGTTGCCATTGGAGGAAGCAGCTGTCCTGCCTGTTTGTTCTTCATTCATATGTACATGGGAGAGTTGAAGCATCTTGGCACGTCACATCACATTGCTCTGTTGCAACTTGCTAAGATGCAGGCATTTTAAGATGACTTTGAACAGGAAGTCATCATATGGAAGGACAACATAGACTGTTCAGATGTGAAGTGCTGGCACCATGATTCAGCATTGCTCATTTCCATGTTACGTCAAAACTCAAGAGGGTGTGAGCCAGGTATAGAACCAGGGAAGATGAGTAATGGATGCAATTGAGAAATAACACAGTATGTGCGCGCATGTATGTGTGCCTGAAGAAAAGGAATTATTTTGGCCCTCCCACTTCTGAAAACGTTTAAGGAAATACTCACAGGAGTGCCTGTTGCTTCTGGCTAAGTTACTTTCTTCTCTCAATTTTATGTGAACTCATTTAAGCCTTGAAGCAGAAGATTAAATTGTTTGATAAAAATGCTATACAGTATCATAAATAATGGAGGAATGTCTTAATGACAGAAAAAGGAGTTACATTACGCTTGCATTACAGCAAAACAGTAATTCCCATGTCTTGAAAATGGTCTTAATTTGTACTGTTCTCCTGATTTTCTACTTTTACTGCCCTATATGTTAGCAAAGAGCTCTTCTTTATAGTGATCTGTTCCATACTTCGTCAGCCTGTTAAGTGTTCCCCCTCCATTCATACTTTGTTTTACTTTAACCTCATATTTTACTTTAACTTCATGAGTGTCCTACCATTTTCCTTCTACCACTCCTTGACATATCAGGTACGCTGTAAACAATCCCTTGGCTTGAGGGTGACACCAATTTAGAATTTTAGTTCTGTGTGGTTATGCTCTGTGTGTTTTTGACAATGGGAGTAGAATATTTTAAGTGAGCCTTTTGCAGTTAAATACTGATTGGACGGTATGGTTGAGAGATCTTGCTTCAAGTTTTGAGTTCCTCTTATTTAGCTTTGTAAAATTGTTGACTCAAGGCAAATTAAAATAAAATTGGAGGCAACCTTTTTCTTTTAGAGTACATTAAAAAATTCAAAAACAGTTATTCATACCTAAGAATGTCATACTTAAGCTAGTTTAATGGTTTAAACCAGCGATTTTCCGCCACTGTGCCACAGCACGTTGGCGGGCCCCAAATTGTCTGCAGGTGTGCTGTGGGAGGTTGGGGGAGGCTCATATATTAGTACAGTCATTGAAGGATGTGAGCCCCTGGCCAGCAGTGCAGTATCCCTTGTCAATAATAAAAAAAACTGATGGCATGCCTTGACAATCTTAGTGCCTTGGCAGTGAGCCATTAGATGAAAAAGGTTGAAAATAGCTGGTTTAAATATTAACGTAATCTTAGTCCTTTATAGGGCTCGGAATTCTGACTCGGTGAGTCAGTGGTGGTTGCTGCTGAAGTTCTTGAGCAAATAAGGATACAAATAGCTTTGCCACCACATTATTCTCTGCCATCACTAGTTTCACACCACCCCGTTTATAAGTGTCTCCTTACTATACCCAGTTAGATGTAATGTTTCCAGTCATTTGAGATTTGGAGCATCCATCAGCTTCTTTCCTGTGCAAGGTCTCCTCTGCCCCATTCCATTATTTTAACCATGGTCTGCGATGGTACTAACTAGATTCCCTTATAATCAGGGCCTGTGATTGCAGACTCCTTTCAAAAGCTGTTTCAAATGCTAGTTAAGAGGGAAACTCTGTGATTATTGCAGGCATGAGGGTGCCCCATGGTTAAGGCAAACTGTGAAGGGGGGGGGAACTTAAGGAACATTCAAATCCCGAGCATTCTTCCAGATCCTGAGCATATGTTCAGACAGCTCTCTATTCCTGTCACTCACTTCATCAGATTCAAGTTTCTGTTCCTGTAATCAAAACCTCTCTTCTTTTATGCCCTGTCAGTTTTCTTCTTTGCTCTTGTCTCCCTTTTCATTCTCTTTGTTTGGCACAACCTGTCATTTGGCATAATTCCTTCCATCTTCATGGCTCTGCCTTCTGCCGTGCTCTGCACCTAGGTCACATGTATCTTAAGTTGCAGGTAATAAATAAATGTGAAACATACAAAGCAAGTGTGGGGCAGTGAATCTAAATTTCTTAGATCCTTTACAAAGTATTAGTTTCATCAACCTATTTTTAATCAGTATCTCACCTTGCTCCTTTGTCCATCTGAGCCTTCTGCAGTGAGAGACTATGGGTGTAATCCTAACCTTGAGTTAAAAGGTAAAGATTTCCCCACAACCGAATGGTCCAATCGTGACCGACTGTAGGGGGCGGTACTCATCTCCGTTTCAAAGCCTGTAGAGCCGGCGTTTTGTCCGAGGACAAGCATCTGTGGTCACGTGGCCGGCATGACTGTATGCCATAGCACACGGAATGCTGTTACCTTCCCACCGAAGTGGTCCCTATTTATCTACTTGCATTTAGGTGCTTTCGAACTGCTAGGTTGGCAGGAACTGGGACAAGCAACGGGAGCTCTCTCTGTCGCGCAGTCTTGAACTCCCAACCTTCTGGTCGGAAAGCCCAGCAGCAGTGGTTTAACCCGCTGCGCCACCACGTCCCCTAACCTGGAGGTAGACCAGCATAATTAGGCCAGCAAAGTTTGTCTGGCACAAGGGATACCGTAAAGTATGTTTGGACCACTCTTGGAATCGGAGAGGCCAGCACACAGACGTGTGCCTCCCTCTCTTGACTCGGAGAGTGGTCTAAATGTGCTTTATGGTGGCCCTGGTGCCAGCCAAACTTTGCTGGGCTAAGCCTAACTCCAGGTTAGGCTTGTGCCCATGTCACATCTAGGTCATGCTAAGGAAAGAAATGTTTGGAATTTTGCTTGTGATTTCGTGGTCAGTGTGACAAGGTTTTTTCCAGTTTATTTGTAAAAGTATTTAAAAGTTTAAGTTGTTGCATATTTTTGTTTAAGCATTATTTTGTTCACAATATATCACATGGATATTTTGTTCACAATATATCACATTTGTTCACATGGATCTTTGTGAAGAATGGGTGTTTGTCTTCTAGAATATCTGACAATGAGTTTTCTTTTTGCTGTGGTCCCCACTGCAAGCATAATTTTTGAAAGTAAAAGGCTTCTTGTTAAAATAAAGGTAGCCAGTTCCAGGAAATTCAGACTTCGCTTCCTCTGTTTTAGAAACATCAGTTTCTTGCATATGTTTTTGAAAATGGAATATCAAAATTGATTTCTTAGGTGCTCTGAGATCTTCCATTGATTTGCATTTGAGAGAAGCCAAGGTTCAGTAATATGCACACACTTAGGATAGAATCCTAACCAACTTTCCAGGATCGAGGTAAGGGAACAAACATTCCCTTACCTTGAGGAGGCCTTTGTGACTACTACTCCACTGCAGAATGAAGCATATGACCCATTGGCACCACTATGTCAGTGCTGGAAAGCTGGTTAGGATTGCACCCTTAACCTTTTGATACATATGCTAGTCCCTATTAGAGGGCTAGTATCATTTGCAGGTATACAGTAAACCCAAATCTTACTTGTATTTAACAAGCAATGTCAACTATATGCGCTCCGCCAAAAAACAAACTCACTCCACAATTTATATAGTTGCTGATAATTCTGCCACCATTCCACTCAATGAGTATACCCTGGAATGAGCCTGAGATTGGAGAGGGGCAGCCCAGTCCTGAGTTGTCTGGGTGCTGCACGCGTAGCCAAATGGCTACCGCTGCGTCCAGTGGCAGCCAGGTAGCTGCTGGAGGCGCTTGGGTGAAGGGGACATTAATTCCTTCCCCCAGGTAAGCTTGGAGACCCGCCAATGAGTTCCCTCGTGTCTGCGCCAACTATTTAACTGGTGCAGATGTGAGGGCCTCTGTGTTGGGCCTCATGGCTTGACACGGAGGTCTGGATCTGGCAGCAAAGGTTGCCGCTGGTCCCACTCCTTCCCCTCGCCCAGATCTGCCCTCCCACCCAGGAGTAACACTGCCTGCTGGCTTGGGTGGCCTCCTCCAGGTAGTGGGAGGCCGGTGTTGGCCTGACACCAGTGGTAAGGCCTCACCGCTGGTGGTGGAGGTGCCTTATGGCACCTTCATGGGACCAGTGTCCATGTGGGCTTCAGGATTGGGCCATGAATCTGCTGTTCCTTCAATCGGTCTCAGTTCCTGTGTGCCTATCATAGTTTTTAAAGAAACAATATGTATGTATTAGGGATGTGGTGGCGCAGCAGGTTAAACCACTGCTGCTGGGCTTTCCAACCAGAAGGTTGGGAGTTCAAGACTGCGCGATGGAGTGAGCTCCCATTGCTTGTCCCAGCTCCTGCCAACCTAGCAGTTTGAAAGCACCTAAATGCAAGTAGATAAATAGGGACCACTTCGGTGGGAAGGGAATGGTGTTCCGTGCGCTACGGCATATAGTCATGCCGGCCAGATGACCACGGAAGCTTGTCCTCGGGCAAAACGCCGGCCCTACAGGAGATGAGCACGGCCCCCTACAGTCGGTCATGACTAGACCATTCGGTCGTGGGGAAACCTTTACCTTTTAAAGTATTTTTTGGATGTAAAGGATTTTCAAGGGCAACTTTGTGTTTATGTGATTTTTTCCTGATGTGTAGAGGTATTTGTTATTTATTTTACCCTGACACGTTCAGTACGATTTAGGCTGTAATTCTATCTTACTCACCGGAAACAAACACTTCTACTTACGTGCTGGCTGCACAACCTCATCCCTGCATAAGATCTGAGTCGCTTGTACTTTCTGAAACGCTTCTGTTTAATTACCACCTTGCTTCGTGAGGCAAACATGACTGCAGGGACTCTGGTTATTACTTTTTCCTTAATGTCTTCCTGGTGATGAGAACTGGATGTTCAGCTGAGTGAATTCACCAGCTTCTGTTTTCCGTGGAGATTTTTTCTTTCCACTACCCAGTTGTCTAGAAGAAAGGGGAAAACTGGTGGACTTCATAAGATCTAGCAGTCTTGAGTGGTCCTGGGTTCCAGAAACCTTGTATTTCTGGCTGTGGTCATGCTAGTGCCAATACTGTTCCATACAGAAATCCAGAGGGGAAAATTGCATTGGCTGGTGCTCCTTTTTGCCTTTTAGCTGCAGCACAGCTACAATGCCCTTAATAGAAGCATTGAGTTAGTGTGTTGTTTTAAAGCTTCCTGGATATTGGTCTGATCTAGAGTCCTCTCAGAGGCACATGTATGCCTCATTCTGATGAGCTGCTTGTCCTTTTTTACAACTTCTTTTCTAACTGGGGCTCACTCATTAGAAGTAGCGGCTTCCCCATGTCTCAGAGGTTTTGCAGCAAAACCTTTCTGATCTCTTGGAACTGCTGCGCGACGTTCAAGGACACAGCTGTATGGTATGGCATGGACAACTTTGCCTAGGTCCCAAAACCATCATTTGTCATCATTCACACTCAGATGTAATCTTTGGAAACTTACCCGTATCACCACTAAATCCTGGAGCAGTCATAACTTTTTAGTCTGGCTAACTGATTGAAACATACACTTGGTGTTAGTAATACAGATACTAGATGTGAAATAGCTGTGTTCACTGTCATTTTTCTAAGAAAGAAGGTTATATTGCAATTTTGCTGCATAGTCATACCACAACTGAGAAGTCAGTGTTGGAAATATTATTTATTTAAATGTCTGTATCCCTGTTATGTAGGAACATGGTGGCGCAGCGGGTTAATTCGCTGTTGCTGGGCTTTCCAACTGGAAGTTTGGGAGTTCAAGACTGCTTGACGGAGTGAGCTCCCGTTGCTTGTCCCAGCTCCTGCCAACCTAGCAGTTCGAAAGCACCCAAATGCGAGTAGAGAAATAGGGACCACTTCGATGGGAAGGTAACGGCGTTCCATGCGCTACGGTGTAGAGTCATGCCGGTCACATGACCATGGAAGCTTGTCCTTGGAGAAAACGCCGGCTCTACAGGCTTTGAAACAGAGATGAGCACCGCCCCCTACAGTCGGTCACGACTAGCCCATTCGGTCATGGGGAAACCTTTACCTTCTTATCCCTGTTATAGATTAAATAAAGATGGACTAATGCTGGGCTAGAATATTCATGTTTGTCCCTTGTTGTACCACTTTGCATGGTCCACCTTTTGGCAGTACCACTAGAAGTAACAGGTGATGATATTGTTACCAATTACTTCTGGATCAGAAAGCTGGATGCAGCATGACAAACACTGGTAAGAGGCTCAAGTAAGATGGGTAAGATGGGAGGGCTTTTTCAAGCATACTAGAGGTCTGCCTGCTGAGCCTCTTCCTGCTGATTGTTACATTGCATTGCTGGTCTTGCTGCCAGGCAGAAGTGATCTGGGGGTCCCGCTCGTGCCACTAGATACCACCGCAGGTACCACCTGTGGCATGAGTACTGCTGGTTGAGAAACACTCTTCTTTTTAGAATTTTAGTTAGTTTTGAATTTTTTTAAGTGAACCAGATAGAATCCATATAAGAATGATGGTTTGGTTCTGCCTCCTTGATTAAGTTCTCATCTTGAGATATTCTCAGCTACTGGTGAGAATGGAAGGAGAAAGCAGATCTGATATTGGATCTAATTCTGTAGCCAATGCTTGCCCACCACTTGCTGTTTTTGTCAGCGTCTCCATTCTCTGTCCCCTTGCCACTGCTTTGTGTCCCCTCCCATGCTGCTAGGAAGTGCTCTCTTATCGCTTCCTCTGGCTTCCGTTTGGAACTCGAAGATGGAAGGAGACCAAAAGTGCCACTCATAGGGAGGTGCAGGCTGCCATTTACATGTTTGCTGGAACTTGCCACTTATCCTGGGGGAGTGTGAGTGAGTGGGAAATTAAGAGGCCACATTTTCTGAACCCCCTTATCCAGTTTCTTTCTGCTAGTGATGCAAGCACTGAAAATGGCTCACATTTGGGCACACGTCTTACCTGCTACAAAAACAACAACCAGAAATAAACTCTGAACATGTGTAGTTGAACCTTTCTTGTCATACTTGGAAATGCTCTTTGACTAAAGCAGGGGGCTTCAAACTCTGCCCCGTGGGCCAGATCCAGTGTCCCTTTTTCCTTCCCCTGAGTGACCCGCACTTACTGTTCTGCCAGGGAGCAAAGTGACGGTTGCATCTACAGTTTCCAAGTGTCGCTGTGGCCAGCCACTTCCTCCATTCTGGGCAGGCATGGCTGGCCATGGTGACTCTTGGGAACTGTAGGCACAACCGTTGTTTCACTGGAACGGTAAGTGTAGGTCGCGCCAGATAGTTTTTTCATGGATGCAGCAGTGTCCAATTTGGAGACTGCTGGTCTAAAGGATATTGGTGAGTGAGACAAAATAAAATATGAATGTTGTCTGAAGATGCTTGTTTGTCCAAGAAGCAACTCAGATGTACTTTTCTCATACTCACCAGATCTGAAGATGTAGAACAATGTATTCAGTTCTGGAAATGTGCTTGTTAGAAGCAATTATAACCTTGGTTTGAAAGAGAGAAAGAGGTTGCTGCAAGAAGGGGAGGATAAAGTATAAGCTAAAACCAGATGGGAAGAATAGAAGCATATCCTTTTATGATGTTTAAATTGGAAGTACTGCTTTATTTAAAATATTTGTCTTCCCTTTCTCTCTTGCAAAAAAGACACACTAGACGGCAATAAATAATACATGCAATCTAAAATGCAAAGCATTACAATAAAGTTAGCAACCAACCATAAGCATTCCAAAACAAACTAAAAAAACTTGCGTTTCCATTGGAAGTCCAACAAGGAGCGTTTAGATCTTAATTCAACAGGGAAAGAGTTCCATAACTGTCGTGCTGCTACAGAGAAGGCTGTCCCCTTCATTGCTCCCAGCTGAGCCTTGGATGCTGAGGCACACACAGAGAGTCCTCCCACATGACCTCAGAGGGAGGACTTTTTCATATTGAATGGTTTTCTCATAGAAAGTTTCCCATCAGCTGGTTGTTGTCTTATTGAACATTCCTCAGCAAGGAATGATAAATGCTAAGTTTTATATATAATCTTCAAGAATGCATGCTTTCAACTTCTCAATTTATTAAAATCTTGGGATCGACTCTAAGCTTATTTTCCCTTACTGATCTGGTTTCCGGCAACTATCTCCACCGTCTATCATTCCTCTGCTCTCATTCTTTTACAATAGACTGGCTAGTGGCGCTTACTCCCGAGTCCTCTTGCGTAAGACTGTAGCTTCTGTCCCATGGGCTTGAAGTTGTTTGGGAGCTTAACTGGGTTCCTGGTTTATTTGATATGTATGACCTCTTTTTCCACAGATAGGCTTCCAGAGTGGTTTATCATTTAAATAATAAAAAGGCCCAATATATTAGGCTGAGGCAATTATGGTAATCTAGCTGCAGACAGATTTGGGGCCCACAGAAGCAACCCTTCTCTTGCTCCATATTGGAACAGGCATATGTAAGTCACATACTTTTCATTCATCACTATGACCCCCCCCCCCAAGAATACAGCTGTATAGGTGAGCCCCGGTATCTTTCTTACCTTGTTTCAGTAAAACCACTGATGTGTTCCCCACTCACTGAAGTTTCTCTGAAGCATCCGCAGTATCCACAATTTCAGGTATCCACGGGGCATCCAGAATGGAACCCCAGGGGATACCGGGGCATGTTTGTACGCCACTTGCCCAATGCCAACTTTCCAGCATTGATGCCATTGTGTCAACAAGCTGTGCAGTACCTCCTGCAATGGAGGGGAATGTTTGTTCCCTTACCTTGAGGCTGCATCAGCCCTGAAATGTTTTATAGCATTTCCATTTTAACCCATAATTTATGATTTTGCTTGTTGTTTCGAGTTCATTTCTCTATTACTTTGACGTATTTACCCTGTTCAGTGTTGTAATTGTATTTATGTTGTGAAGTTTATTTATATGCCAATAAAGGTTTCGAAACACACACACGCATTGGGCCTTAAATTAGTTGTGAACCTCGGTCTGTGCAAAGATTTAAAATTTAACTCTTTAAACTCTTTAAACTTTAAACTCTTTCGGCTTATTCAGTACAGGACCCCTTGAGTATGAAGGCACATTGCTATTTGAGATGGAAGAGTTTATATTGGTGGGTATTGATCTCTGTTGATATTGGGTATGTAATGGGCTCACCAGGCCTATTTGGGAGTAAATCCTATTAAATTCAGTGGGCCTTTAGAGCACATTTACATAGGATTGGGCTGTAGATCCTTTTGGTAGATGAATACGCTCTTTGTATTTGTCACGGTATTGTGGATAGTTTTAATACCGGTTAATGTAGCTTTTTAAATGTCCATACAAATTATCCATTAAAAAAGTGTCCTTACATGGTTGCTTAGAGGAGATTGTTGCCAGTGGTTCATTCCAAGCTTGAGCTGAGACCTTTTGTTTTCAATGGATACAGAATTGTTTTTCCGTAGTTATTTTTGGTTATAAATGAGTTTTGGAAACCAGAGGAAACTGCTCATTTTCATTAAACAGTTTTGAAATTTCACTTTCTTCACTACTGTGCATGGATAGCTATAGGTTTCATATGCAGCTTGCAAAGAACTGAACTCTCGAAAGAACGGAATCTGATTTTTTAAAAAAGAAAAACCTTTATTTTTTAATTTCTCACACATGAGTATTTGAATTTCCACAGCATTGTTAGTCTAACTTGCAATATATTCCCTACGTCTCCAGTGGATTTTGGGGGAAACCAATGTAAACTTGGAATGTTGGGGGAACAACTTCATGTGTTACGTTGCATCTAAATTTTGGATCCTGGTTTTGCAAGCACCTGGGGGGAAAGACAGAGGATCAGACACAGACAGAGGATCAAACAGAGGATCACAGTGTTGGGAGCTTTTCCAAATGCATAGCATTATCTGTGATTTGGATCCTGGTATATGCTACAGCCACTGATGGACTTGGTTGCACAGCATTTCTTTTCCAGTAGTGGCAGGAGAATGCAGGTACAGTCACAAGAAATAAGTAGCTTTCCTTCTCTACTTTCTCACTGGTTTTGCTGCTGCTTCATCCTGTAGGTCAATGGTTCTCAAACTCTCCGGGAGAGTTTCAGCCACTGTAAGTGCTTGCAGGGGCGAGGTGAAGGCAGCGATGTGATCCTCAGGATCGTGTCACTGCCTGGGGTGACAGGGACTGCAATTGCCCTACCTGTCGCTTTGCTGGGCTCTGGGAGCTGTGGGGAGCCCCGCGGAGGCCTCCACAGCACTCCCCTAATGTTTTAATAATGAAAAAAATGCAATTGCGATCCACTTCTGGGTTGTGATTGCAACATCGGAGGTGGGTCGCAATTGCTTTTTTTCAGTAGTTGGGGGAGCCCTGTGGATGCATCTGCAGGGCTCCCTGCAGTTCCCCGCAGCTCCCGGAGCCCAGCAAGGTGACAAGTAAGGCAATTGCAGCCCCATCACCCCAGGCTGGGGGATCCTAGGGATTGTCTTGCTGCCTTTCACCTGCCCCCACCCCTTAAAGGCCCAAAGGCAGAGGCTTTCAGGCTGGGGCGTTTGAAAACCTCTGCTGTAGGTGGAAAAGAAATGCCCCACAGCTGTGTGCCTGGTGGAGCAACCTCTTCCTGTTTCTGGCCGTTGGATATAGGACCATTCCTCAATAGGAGGAGGAGCGAGGGCCAATTCTAGCCAACTTCCCAGTGCCAATACAGCCATGGCAGCAGGGTGTGTCCTCCATTCTGCAATGGGGGGGTATAGGGGGTATGGGCAGTGGTGTCATTCAAATGATTTAGGAACAGGAACTCACTTTTGATTGGCACTTGTCGGGAACCCGGAACCAGCCATGGAGCCTGTTCCCCCTGAATGACATCATTGCCTTCGCCCCCCTAGGAATCCGGAGTCACTCACTTTAACCCTCTGAGTGCCGGCCAACCAAGAAGAAAAGCTATTTGCAGAGGAATTGAAGAGAGTGAAGTGGGCGGGGTCAGCCCTAATTTTAACTAGTGGAACTGAGTTCCCCTGCGTTCCCCCTGCATGACACCACAGGGTATGGGGGATATTAGTCATATAGGTAGCCAAGGTAAAGGAGAGTTTGTTCCCTCACCTCAGGGCTGCATTTACAGCTTCATTGGTGCTGGAAACTTGGATAGGATTGGGCCTTGATTGACCTCAGTGGATATGCTGATATGCTACAAGCTCAAATTCAAAGGAGAACTTCAAGCACCTTCCCAGTGTTATGAGCCTCGTCTTGATGTCAGTCCACGTTGGCCTGTTGCTGTTTCACAAAGTTGGCTAAATACATTGTTTCCTAATGTACTGGACTCTATTGTTTCTGTTTCGCATGACTCAATGAGCTTCTTCTGTGATAATGGGGCTGCTATTTGTGTTTTGTGTATAGACTTGTTTTTAGTGTTACAAGTTATCCACACAGCCTTTCTCACCAAGGTGGCCCAGGGCAGTTTGCAGTAGCAACAGTAAGAGCAAAAACTTGGCACTTTATATGGGGCTCTGAGTATACAAAATGCTTCAGTTTTATTGATATTGTCTTTAGAAAAACCTATAAGGTGGATAATCTACTTGAAGTCTAATTAAAAAAAACTATTCAGAGGACAAGTTCCCTACCCAATCATTTGGTCTCCATATCCCCAAGTGGTATAGACACCGCTGGTTAAGAATTTCTAATTTAGATAGTGAGAAAATAATCAGATTTTTTTTATTTAAAAAGCTCTGTTAAAGATAGAGGAAGCACTATGGTTGAGAGAGAAAAAAAACTGGGGAAATGGTATTCTAAGGCAGTGGTTCTCAAACTGTGGCTCAGGACCCACCCAGTGGATCACGACAGAATTTTTGGTGGGACGCAAAACTGACAAGCTGGTAGCTGACAAGGAAAATGTACTGAGCCCTATGAAACCCAAAATGGAGCAGCGTGCATGTTTATTCCTGAGTAGGCAAGCATGCCCCAGTCCACTTTGAAGGGCAAGCTGAGGGGAAAGCAATGCCACCAGAATGGTCCCCATCTGATGAACGTGGAACTCAACAAATGCTCCAGAAGGCCCCCCCCCCACAGAGGCTTGAGAGGCTGGAAAAATGATTTTTTTTTGTCTCAAAAAGCTGGGGGGGGGGTGTCCCTGTAAAGTTTCATTTTAAAAAAGTGGGTGCCAGTGCTAAAAAGGTTGGGCACTACATTTTTATGTATTCTCAGAAATGATGGTACCTTTTTGGTTAGTATAGGTAATTTTGAGTACTAAACTAAGGAATGTATTGATAGCATAAGCAATATTATGCAAATTAGGAATGGTTCAGACTTCATAATTACATACATTTTCAATAATGCTGAGCTTCTTAAAAATGATTGCAGGAAACTTTAAGTCTCCCAAATATTTCATTTCTTTTATTTCGCCTTTCATTGACTTATTTAATCCCACATGTCTCAAGTTTTAGTGGGAAGGGGAGGGAAGGAAGACAAGCAAGGTTCCTTGCTCACATTTCCACCCTACTTTCTTTCCTGTATCTGGCATGTACCCACTTGTTTTATTATAATGATAAGATAAATGTTTTTTCTTCCCCACTTGCCTTTTATTATGTCATGCTCATGTTTCATGGGTAAGTGTACAAAGAGCATGACAAATGAACAAAGGTAATTATATGTTAATGCAGATTTGTTTAGTATCAGTCAATTAAAGATAGTTTGGTAGTTACTAATTATAATGTTATAACCTTCCATTAATTCATCTTTGAATACTAGATGGTAGTTCTTAATACTGTTGTGTTCTCTATCTTTCTCTCTCCTTTTAAATAAAGACGTGGAGTAACGTTTTCCCAATATAAAAAATCCACTTTTGCTAATCTCCTAACTGGAGTAACTGAGCAAAGGTAATTTTTGCAAGACCGTTTTTGGACAATATAGCTTGATGTATATAGATTTTAACCCCAAAGACCAATGATAATCCTTTGTTATCTTCAATATACAGTGGTCCCTTAGCATCCATGGGGAATCAATTCCCAGGTCCCCCTGCAGATACTGTGGGTTTGTGTTAATTTTGTTTTTAAAAAAGCATTCCTTACCTTTTCACTGCAAACCACACTGACTGCAGGGCAATCTCTGGTCGCACTGAAGTTGGTGCGGTTTGCTCTGAGAGCGGCATCCCCCTCCCTTTGCCCTGGTGTACCTCAGAACGAATTGTGTGTTTCCCAAGCATTTCCATGATGCATTCCTGGACAAGACAGGGCCAAGAGAAGGGGGTCGCAGATCTCAGAGTTAGCCAGAAGCGGAGCACCAGAGACTGTACTGCAGCCCACAGCTGGTACTGTTTGCAGTGCTTAGGTAGGAACTGCTTTTTTTTTTTTTTTAAACCCTTTAACTTCTAAAAACATTTTTAAGGGAATCGCTTTTTTAGTACATGGAGCGACCCAGAAGTGATTGTCGTCCTCCATCCAGGGATGGTGAAGGACTGCTGTAAGCAATGCAAATAGTCTGGCAAGAAGCAAACACATTTCGTTTAGGTTTTAACTTTCCCTTTATGCTTTGCAGTTTCACTTATTACACTTCGGCACACTCAGTCCATCATCATATTAATAATAAACTAACCAAAATTCAGTAGGATCCACTCTTTCACATTAGTATAACTACTGGCAGAGAAACCTAATTTGGATCACTTCAAACCGTGAGGAAAGAATAAAACAACTGCTCAGATGTTTCAGTTTAAAATCTACAAACAATAAAGGCTTATGCTTCTGTATCTGATGACTTCAAGGTCAGTTCAGCTGCAATGTGCCAAGGAGGACACTGGAGAGAAATGAGAGTAATTAGGCTTCAAGGAAAAGAAGTTGCACATAATTAAGAGGGCAATTCTCGCAAAACCCATTCAGAATGGCTGCTTGAATGTTCATAATCAGAAAAACGCCACTTCCTTCTTTTAAAATGGTGTTTTCTTATTAACATACAATTAACATTTATATGTCATGTTTTAATTTATTTTTCATTTAAAAAATCAAAGTGGTTTACAAGAATAATTAAGAATACAACCAACCATAAAGCACCATTAAGAATGATAGCTAAAAGAAGCCATAGTAAAAGGCTACCCTTCCTGTGTAAGGGAGGTGTTCTTCTGACATTCACACATGGAAATGTTTAATTTTGCCAGTGGTGATGCCACTTAGAAAAAACGTCTAACCTGATGAGAAATGGGTTCAAATGACTGAATGATCTTCGGTTTTATGAATATAATCATAAAAATGACAGAGGTTGGAACACAAGCACTGATGTAGCATAATGACTAAGCGAGAATAATTAATTGAAAGACAGGCACTCTGGTTTGTTAACCTTGCCTCACCTGCTCTTATTCACACGATTAGAACCTATATTAATGGTTCTAGGTCCCACCAGTGGAAAGTGACCCACTTTGGGTAGTTTGCAAAACTGAGAGGGCAGATTAGGCTACTTGGGGGGGGGGGAATTACTGTTTCCCAGTCACCATTTATAGCCATGTCCCCTGGCATCCCTTGGCAAGATCTGGCAGCAGCTTCTAGGGCCTCTGAGAACCACTGGGCCCTATGCTAATCAGAAATATTGTAAGCAGCACTGAGATAACATATATGAAACAGCCTGAATCATTACATTGGTTACAGAAGGACTCAGTGTAGTGTTTTAGTTGTAGTATTACAATATCCTCCCTACCATTTATATATCCATATTCCAGTGTTTTATCGCCTGGGGAAAAGGATCCTGGATTGCAATTAAATAAAACGGAATTCTGAACTGTGTTCTTGAGATTTGTAATCGATCTTTTTTTTTTTTTTAAAAAAAGACCCATTAACACGTATACTTTATTTTCCACAGTTTGCAATTTTATGTCTCATGAAAAGTGCCTGAAGCATGTGAAGATTCCATGCTCGTGTGTTGCTCCAAGTCTTGTAAGGGTAAGTGACTTGTGGTTGGTGGAAAAATTGATTTTCATGTTTTTTTAAAAAAAAATCCTTAAATGAATGCCTCTCATGCTTAATCTTGAATTTCCTTTTCATTCTCTTTTTTGGCCTGTCTTTTTTTTTGAAAACAGAATGGTGGGGAAATGGTGTTTTACAAACCAGAAAATATTAATCTTGGAGAAAAATAGAAATGCACCTAATGAGATTTGCCCTAATCATGGGTCTCACAGGTCTTATGCTTAAATGTTAAATAATTCAAAAATCACTTCTGAGAAGGGACAGTGAAACGTCTAGCAAAATTCATAATGTCCCCAATGTTTGGAATACTCATACCGGGGTGGGCAACCCTTCAACTTTAGGGCTCCTGGACCTTTTAACAATTGTGTAGAGGAGGGGATTTCAGCTGGTCATCTCACAGATGAAAAGCTGCACCTGCTGAAACTCTCTCTGCTACACAATTATTAAAGGTCCAGGAGCCCTAAAGGTTGTCCATCCCTGCTGTATACATTATAAGGCACCTTGCTGTGCTCGTTGCTGATGTGAACCAATGTCGTAAGAACTTTCAAGGACTGCCATCTCTGCATGCCCTCTTGTACTGAAACCTTAGTATTTCCCCTTTAACATTTCAAATGATTCAGGACTATAATTTGCCTGGGATGGGACGTACTGCTGGTAAGAGACGTTTTTGTTGTTTTTCCTTTTTGCAGAAGGCAAATTTGACATTTCCATAGCTTGTGCTTGTTTTCAGAAATCTGACACCTTGCAACCCTATGAAAATAGTTTTGTGATCTGTCATGTTAGCAGTGAAGGTGGAAAGTAGTTTTCTCAGGCAAGAATAATGAAGTTAGAGGCTATCAGTTTCTGTTTCCCACTATGAAAGGAATTGCCATCCATGTTTGAAGATACAGAGCTTTACGCTTGGAAGATAGGTGCAATAATAGTGTGATGATCTTTGCTCTTACCTGTGGCAGTGCATCTCTCCTTGTCAGATGGACTGGTTAAATTCTATACCAGCACTTCCCAAAGTTATATTTGGACATTGGAACTGCTGCAAGTATTGGCAGGAATTGGAGGGGGTGTGTGACGGCAGCATAGCAGCGTTTCCAGCACTGTGGGACCCAGGAGCTCCATACTTTAACAGGGAGTCTGCACTAGCCTCTTGGAGGGTCCAAAAGGCCTGCATCCCCCTTTGTGGGCCTCCCCAATGCTAAATGTAGCAGTGATTGGCAGTCAGAGTGCGCTTCTGCTTTTTGTGGTGCTGTCGGTCACCCATTACCCAAACTTCCCCAATTGTGGATTGTGACCCACAGTTTGGGAAACGCTGTTCTAGCCACATGCTACGAGATAAAATACGTACACTAACTGAACAATGCCACTTTTTAAAGTGATGTTCTTTAGCAGCAGGAGAGCAATAGTCTCTTGTTACCCAAACATTTCTAGTGGTGTTCTGCTGATATTTCTTCTGCATCATTTTTAGATGGTGAGCTCTCTTGGATAGGGGGCTATTTATTTTGCTATCAAGCTACTTTGAACTTTTTTGTTGGAAAGTTATATATAAATATTCTGGAGTAGGATATATTGACACTCCAGCCAGGAGAATGGGAAGGTGAGAAATGTTGGATTGTATTCTCTGGCCACCCTTTTGTACAAAAACCAGAAACTGCTGTACTTCAGATTTCATGTGTTCTCTGTAATATCACCTGAAAGTCATGTCCAAACAAGATGCTGTTTGTTCATTCATTAGTCTGCTTGTTATTCTTGTTGATGTTTGAACAACTTGAAGTCTGGGGAAAACCCTTGCAGTTTTTATTCCTTTGTGGTTTGATATGTTTTACAGTAGCCAGTGAAAAGAACATATTTGCTATTGGAGTTTTCCTTCAGTTGGTACTGTGCAGAATGCCTTCAGTTTCTGTGCTTCATCATTGAAAACAACTTTCCTTTCAAGCTTGCAAAAGCAGCCCCCTTTTGTAAATGTCTTCAGGGTCTCCAAAATTAGACAGTGAAATGAAATGTTCAACTGCTGCTATTAATTATGGACCTTCAGATGAGTTTAATACCCTGCTGTGCAAATGCAGCCGCATGCCATATGGAATATCTGTTTTGTGTGCTGGCTACATGAAGCAAATATTCAGCTTGGCTCTCAGCTTAAAAACATAACACAAGGCTTAATGGTGGTTTATTCTGTGTATGGCAAGTTTTTATTTTAGTCTCAACCCGTCTTCCTGCGTATACGGAGTAGCTATTTATGGAAAGCTCATACAAAGAGTGTTAAAGATTTTTCCCTGCTGGCTTCTCGGAATATTCCAATGTTGTAAGACGCAAATTGCATTTTGAATACTTGGTGGTGGTGATTGGGAGGGGGAAGCTGGCAAAGAGCCAGTCAGTTTCATTTCAATTTTTCTTTTGATGGTAAGTGAAGCTGAATTATCCCTCTGTCTTGCTGAAAATGTCACTTTTAAACAGGACGTGGAATTCAAGGTCGAGTAAAGGCTCATGAACTCAGAAGGATGACATGAGTCAAGTGAGTTCCTGTGTCGACAACTTTCAAAAGAGAATTACGTGAAGTTTGTGTACTATGACTAATACATGTTGCATGGGCTTGGTTTCAAGTTGGCTCTAGCCTAGGATAAAAATCGTAAGTCTTTTTTAAGCAGCCTGTATTGTCCAATACCTATGAGCTCAAGTGTTGTTAAGAAGGATTTTGAGGGAAATTGTAGGGAGGGTCTGTAATAGAATCAGTGCATCCTCCTCACCCCCAGTTGTAGCCAAGTAATGACCTTCCTGTATCCTAAAAACCGTAACTCGGGGGGGGGGTCTTTGCAAAAGGTGAGGGCCTGGGCCTCTCCTGAATCCCTGTAACCCAAACATTGCCTATGAAACAAACATTGAGAGCTTTCTTCTTTGGAAACTTTCTTCTGGACTGTCTTGCTTCATTTCCATGATCCTATTGCTAAAGATTTTCCTTCTTAGTAACTCATTTTTATCTTCTTTGACCAGGGAGGGAGGGAGAGATAGAAGGTAGGACATTATCAACGTATTTGTATTACACATGTATCAGTTGTCTACGGATTTTACTCAAGGCCCTGAAAACGAACTGTGGTAAACCATACGGTTATACTTTTATTAAAACAAGCTCATCAACAAAATAAAAAAATTTCCTTTAGTAAACAACACAAACAAAAAGATTCAGCCTTATTCCTGAAATGAGACTGAATGGGGGAGTAGGCAGGCAGAACTGCATTTGTTCTGCTGTAGGCGACACAAGATATTGTGTTGTGACCTGGTTCAGATGTTGCACGTGGCTGGTTTAATTGTGGAAAAATGGTTTGTGTCATGTTCAATGCTCACACCCTCCCCTTTGCGTATGAGGACAGAAAGTTTTCTACTTCTGTTCTCTATTTAGAACAAGATGCAATTTGCCACGACATCCCACCAGCCTTCCCTGTAAGCCATGTGGCTGTTCAGCACCGTGCAATTTCCTTCGCAGTAACCTGCAGCTTGGCGATTATATCCTCACCAAATTCTCTGGAGCTGTACCTGTGCAGTCACAGTTTGGCTCTGCCCACTTCTCTCTTAGAGGAAACATTACACCCAACCCTTGCAAATCTTGGTTTGCCAATGAGTCTGGATATTGCATTGGAATTCTAAACTGAAAAACAGGAATTGAAAGCTTGCTCCCTTCATGTGTGCAGTGGGGCATGAAGCCCAAGCCTCATTTAAGTTTTCTGGAACCAGCATTAAATTTTATTAAATTATAGAAGTGGCGTCCTCTTATATTTAGCAGGGGGAGAGCAATTGTCCCTCTTCACCCCAGTACAGTGTCTTTCTCGTGGCTGTTGCTGGTGGTGTTCTCCATTCTTTTAGATTGTGAGCCCTTTTGGGACAGGGAGCCATTTAGCTTTATTATTACTATTTGCCTGTAAACCGCTTTGTGAACTTGTGTTGAAAAGCGGTATATAAATACTAGTGATTGATTGATTATATCTATGTGATACCTGAACTAAACTGCTAGATCCAGACAGGTGAGCAAGATACCTCAGAGTAAGCTCTTTCACTTAAGGGTACTTTGGTTAGATTGTATTGGTAGGGAGAATAGAAGCACACATTGAATGCTTAGCTAAGTGTATGGTAAAATGGCAATTTGCGTGGGCTCTTCGTCTCTGAAAAAGAAGGCCCGCAGACTAAGGGCCCAATGCTATGCTTGCTAACACCCAGGGCCACAGTGGTGCTGAAATGGCTGCCCTGACTCCACCCAGTTCCACCCGTACCCCCAATAGGCTTATCTCCAGCCTGTGGTGGAGTTGCTCCATCCTTTGCCTTCATGGTGCTGAGGCCCAGCACCAACTGGTACTGGACTCAGCGCTGGCCCCATGCCCTTACTGCCGGCACTGGTGACTGTAGAGCCAGTGGTAAGGCAGTGGTGTGAGTGATAGGCCCAATAGGATTGGTCTGTACGACCTTTCCAGCTGAACTTAAAATTAGGGAGTTGTTCATATGAGCATGTAAACTGCCCTATTCCCCTGAAAATAAGCCCTTTTTCAGGATTTTTCAGGATGCTCATAATATAAGCCCTACCCCCCAAAATAAGCCCCAGTTACGATCGCCAGCCAGCCGGACGGACGCATTTATGTAGTACGTTTGTTGCAACACACAGCGGACATGCTGAATTAATGGAGTCGCAAGAAATTCAAGCCGGAATTTGGGTTTTGGAGAGTTACGGCGATGTTCCAGAAGAAGATGACGTGACAGTATTTGAATATATGTAGATTGTTGTACATGAATAAATGTAGATTGTTGTACATGGAAAAAATAAGACATCCCCTGAAAATAAGCCCTACTGCATCTTTTGGAGCAAAAATTAATATGACCCAGTCTTATTTTCGGGGGAAAAGGGTAGTCTTGGTTAGTTTTAAGAAAACGTATATCTTAATTGTATTTGTGGTTAAAATATGGCAGCAAGGCTCAGTGGGCAGGTACAGTTTCATTTTTACCCACCAAGGAGGTATTTCCTGATGCTCTGACTACCACAAATGACAGAGCTGATATGTGCTTTGTTTCAGAGGGTACTTGAAAATGATTTGAGTGAGTGATTGCTATATTTTCTTGTGTTTGGATAATCCATGTGTCAGTTTATTTATGCAAATCACCTTCAGACTAGTACTATATATAAGCTTAGATTCTTGAGTTCACTGAATTGAAGGGATGTAATGTTATGTGTACAGCTGTTGGGAAATGTCAGGCGTGGATTGAGTATTGTATGGAAATTCCATTTTACATAATAGAAAAAGTGTAATATTTAAACAGTAAAGTTTTGAGTTAAGGCATTCATGCATTAGGATAATTCATTCTCTTTTGAATTGGCCATACTAGCATGCAAGTAGACAAAGAATAACCATTTTTGAAGATGAAAAGGTTCATTTTAAGTTGTTGAAGGAAAGGGGAATTTTGAGAGGGTACATCAAAAAGGAGGTCAGTGTATCTGGGCTACCATATCATTGGTTGAAATAATCAGATGCTATGCATAAAGGGATGTGGTGGCGCTGCGGGTTAAACCGTTGAGCTTGTTGACTAGAAGGTTGGCAGTTCGAGACCATACGACGGAGTGAGCTCCTGTTGCTCGTCCCAGCCAACCTAGCAGTTCTGCCAACTGCCAACCTAGCAGTTCGAAAGGATGTAAAAATGCGAGTAGATATAAGTACCACTTCGATGGGAAGGTAAAGGCATTCCGTGCACTACGGCATATAGTCATGCCGGCCACATGACCATGGAAGCTTGTCCTTGGACAAACGCTGGCTCTTCAGCTTAGAAACGGAGATGAGCACCGCCCCCTACAGTCGGTCACGACTAGACCATTTGGTCATGGGGAAGCCTTTACATATGCATAAAAACTATGCATATGGCTGGCTCAGGACCTCCTGATAACCAAGGCATATCAAACTCCAGAAATCTCAAACTCCAGAAATACTTGAGATAAGAACATTTAGGTTTTGTTGAAATTGCAACATTTTCCTTGCTCGTTAACAGTGTTGCCCTGTTGATCTTGAGCCTTTAGCTATTCTACACACCAAAGCATCATTAGTGTTTTAATTGGCTGTGTGTGTGCTGTTAAAACTTCAGCATTTCATTTGTGAAGGATCACACTTCTAGAACTCCATGTATGTTTTGCAGTAACCCTAGGAACAGTGGTGCATTTTCAGTTGTCATCATGGGCAAATCATTTTATATTTTGTATTCTAAGTTAAATTTATTTCAATTTTTTTAGGCTGCAACTGTTTGGGAGGGTATCTGAAGTTTTGGTGTGCATCTCAAGACAGAATTAAATAAAAACTTTTAATTTTTTTTTAAGAAGTCTGGATTATTTGCAGCTGCTTGAAATTATCTATAGTTGGGACCTGATGAGCCAGTTGTTTCATGTGTCAACAACCTAATCCCCATGCTCATTTCAAACCAGATATGCATTGCTAATTATGTTAACCTCTGTGGATTTACATTTTTTGTATGTGTTTGGGAAAAATCCTTCTATTTCTTGAAAGTGCTTCATCTCTAAAATGCAGAATGCCAGTGCTCTTTCCTGCCTGGAAACAGTTAAGTGTCCTGTAACCAGGAAGTAGTTTTCTAAAATACCAAATTGTGGGGGTGCGACTACTCAGAAAAGTGCTCTGTGCATGCTCTGTGCTATTGATATTTCAAGTTTTCAAGGTCTGAGTTTGAAACTATATTGAGCATAATTTCTCAGGTAACAGTTTAATATCTGTCTGGTGACTCTTGTGTGAACAGCTTTTCAGTGGTCTTTGGTTATGAATGTTGTTTATGTTTTGCAGTCATGTGTGTCATTGTTTTAAGCCTATCAATGTAATGAACACTTGCAGAGCAAAGGGAAACCCCTACAAAACTTGAAACAGGAAGCATAACTGCTGGAGATATAATAGCTGAAAATAGAATGGGCATCCTTGTGCTGCAAATAGCTGTTAATGTGTCCCATTTTCTAGAGCTAAACCATATTTTTGTTTTTGCTTTATTCTCTCTATGCTTTTTGTTAACATGAATTGCCTTTCCTGAAAAAGCCTCAAATGTTTTTTTAAAGATTTTCCTTATGTCTATGTTTTTGACTTTACCCTACCTCTCTAATTACTTAATTTTATTAATGCAAAGCTGAAATACTATTCTTCTTGTCTTGCAACGTGTGTCACAATGATGGCACTTCTGGTCATGACATCACTTCTGGTGGACCCAGACAGATTGTTCTAAAAAGTAGGACCTGGTTCTAAAAGGTTTGAGAACCACTGGCACATACAGTCCATTCATCTTATCCATTATAAGTTAAATTCCTGGAAAACCAGGCATATACTGAATAATTGAACCCATCTTCTGTTCCTTCGCTTGGTCTCCCGCATGCCTCTCACAGTATAGTTCTAGTTTTGAAAAATAAGTGTTTTCCATACAGCATGGCCCCTAAACACAAAGTAGTGTAATGGATTTTCAAGGCTAATGTTGTCTACATGTGATTTTTGCCTTACTGACTTTAGACCACCACCAGATGTGACTCCAATTGTAGTCCTGCATCAGCCTTGTTCTTGGATGCCCAGGCAATGGCTGTGGTCCAGGGAAGTGGTTCTTAAACCTTTTAGCACTGGGACCTACTTTTTAGAATGACATTTTGTCTGGGACATTTTTGTCTGGGAAGAGATGTCATGGCTGGAAGTGCTGTCATTGTGATGTGAGGCTGTCTTGCACCACCCAACGTGTAGCTTCCAGGGATATATGAAAGGCCTGTGATGACTGTCCCTTTTCTTTGGAATGGTCTTTTGCAAGAGGGTCTTAGACACCTACTCTTTTGCTGTTTCAGAGATGGCTGAAGGCAAACAAATGGCCTTCTTCCCCCCCCCCCCCCGTGTTCTTCTGCTCTCTTGATTGCTGGTGTTCTGGGTTTGTAATTTTCATTTTGACGAGTTCTCTTTATTTGATTTTTACTGTGGTTGGGAGAAACCTTGGATTATTAAAAAAAGACAAGACAAATTCTTTTTTAAAAAATAGATTTTTCACAGAATGTACATGGCAGGAACCAACTGATCCCAGCTTTTGTGTGTTGATTCAGATCTTTGTTGCAGTAGGAATATACCGTAAGTTTTTAGATGTATAGTATCTGCAAAATATGCTGTACTGGTATGCCACTAAAAAACTTCACATTAAAGTGAAGAGTTTCTTCACAGTGCATGCTAAATTCCTCTCTTTGGTTTGAAGACTGATATCTAGGCCTAATTAGTAAAGTAAAAGTAACCAGGAATAGATTGATTCTGTGAAAGTAAACCAGGAGTAGATTGATCCTTTAAGGGCATTTTGGGAATTGCATAAAATCCCCATATTAAATGTTGATTAGATATTTGTTCAGAGTCTTAAAGGCACGTTAAAAGCATTGCTAGGATAAGATTGCTACATTGTCCTGTGCAAATTGATTTTTGTAGCGTATTAAGATCACATTGTAGGAAAGGCTTTCAATAATACATGAGAACCAAAGAAAAAAGCCCCTGATAACTGGGCATAGAGGAACCTTTCTAAGACAGTGTCTCTTCTATTTAGGGGGAGAGTAATTGTCCCCATCATGGTGTTTTTTCCAGGGGTTGTTTGCTGGTGGCTCGCTTACCTCTTTTTTAAGATTGCAAGTCCTCTATGAAAAGGAGCCATATTTTCATTTACTTTGCTATGTAAACTGCTTTGTGAACATTCTTGTTGCAAAGTGGGGAATGATGACCCCCTGCTAATTGGGCAAGAAGCACTTTTTCAAGTGGTATTCCTCTTATATTTAGCAGGGGAAGAGTAATTGTCCCTCTTTGCCCTGTGCAGTGTCTTTTCTAGTGGCTGTTACTGGTGGTGGTCTGCATTTTTTTAGATTGTGACCCCTTTTGGGACAGGGAGCCATGTAACTTTATTATTAGCCTGTAAACGGCTTTGTGAACTTTGTGTTGAAAAGCGGTATATGAATACTACTGATTGATTGTTTAATATTTGCCAAAAATGATGCAGCTTTCTCAATGTATCTTGTGACATCACAATGTGGATTGAACGCAGTTAGTTGATTGTGGTGGATATTAATAATCAGTATAATTAGGCTTTATTCCATATAATAGTAGAAGAGGGTTCAATCTTTGTTTCCTTAGCTTTCCTTGGAAGAATGTCGGGTATTACACAGAGAAATAATTGCCTTTTACCATCCAGTTTCTGAAGCAGGAGGTATACACATGAATTGACAAATCAACTCAGCGAGGAGAAGCACTTTCAGATGCTTCTTGCAGTGCGCAAGGGGACCTTTTTTTTAATGAGGGAAGGGAAACCAGTCAGTAGAGATTGCATCATTTGATCACGTAAAGAAATGAGAACATTCCTTTTACAATGCTTGAGCAACAGAGAAATTTCTTTTGTGCCTTTGTGTAGTGCCTAGGTCAGTAGTGGCTCACACTATCCCTTCCATGACAATGGTGGAATTACACGGATTGCAGTTGAATTTCTGTTCTTCCTTTCTCTTGGTTTTTCACCTTACTACTACAATGCCACTGTATAAGGGTGATCTTGGTTCTTGTGTGCAGTATATGTTGACTTTTCAGGGGTTCTAGGCTTTATTGGGGGTTTTAGGCAGAAGATTTAGTCGAGAGGGTTAATGCCTCCGTTTGCCTGAAGATAAGAGCTGAAGATCTGAAGGTTGCCAGTTCGGGACAGCCGAAAGTCTCTGTGAGCGGCAGACCTCCTTAATTGTGACTGATTATGTCTTCGGCTGCCTTGTGTGAGGGGGAGTTGTGCCGAAGTCGCTTCTCTGGTGGGAGCAGGGAAGCCGCTTATCAGCCAGCAAGAAGACAAACGGGTGGCCAGAAAGAAGGACTAAATCCAGAAAGATCCATCTGTATGTGTGTAGTTCTTGAAAAATAGAACGTTTCTGTAAAAATTGTAAAAACCTTTGGGTTTCTGAATAAAGTCTGCCCATGTAAACCGCCTTGAGTTATAGTCATTAGAGAAATCTGGTGAACCTAAGAAAGGTGGTATATAAATCCTATTATTATTGTGATTGTGATTGTGTGGGCCCTGAATTTTATCTCATTTTTCTCAACCTTAAGAAGGGATTGCTTTCTTTGCTTGAGGTGGATTGAGAGCTGTTTGTTTCTTCTAACTCTTGAGCATTGCTATTGCTTTCTCTGTCAAAATCAAATCTATCTTCCACCTCAGCAAGAGCGCTACTGCTTTCAGTGTTATTGTTGGGTGCCAGCAAGCCTAGTCAGTGACCAAGGTCCTGCCAGTAACCTTGCTAATGAGAGCCAGGAAGATCCATATTCAAATCCCTGCCAGGCGATGGAGCTTCCTGGGTAAACTTGGGCCAGTCACAAGGCTAACCTATCTCACAGGGTTGTTGTGAGGACAAAAGGAGGGGAGGAACTATGTACACCATCCTGAGCTCATTGGACGAAGGGCAGTATAAAAATGTGAAATAATAATGATGCTGATACATATACTCAGATAGGCAAAGTTGTTTGGATTCTTATGGCTTCCTTATATAGAGGATGGTGGTGTCATTCATTTAAGGGAGAAAAGCTTCCTAATTTTCACCATTCTCACCCAGGGACTGCCTTCACCGCTTGCAGTTGAATCTTTCAGCGATGCCACCATGGATCTGCTGTGCCATCACCTGCTCTGATATAACCAGTGTTGCCATTCATATATAAGAAGAGCCATGCTGGATCAGGCCAAGGGCCCATCTAGTCCAGCTTCCTGAATCTCACAGCGGCCCACCCCAGGTGCCCCAGGGAGACAGGAGACAACAAGATGCTTGCATCCTGTTGCCACTCCCTTACACCCGGTACCTGTAGCCCACCACCTTTGTAAGGAGGTTGCACAATCCATCATTGCCTATAGCCCACAATGGATCTTTCCTCCAGAAATCGGTCTAATCCTCTCTTAAAGACATCAAGACCAGATGCCATCACCACCTCCTGTGGCAAGGAGTTCCACAGATTAACTACCCGCTGGGTAAAAAAGTACTTCCTTTTATCTGTTTTAACTCTCCCAACCCTCAGTTTTAGCGGATGCCCCCTGGTTCTGGTGTTGTGAGAGAGGGAAAAGAACATCCCTCTATCAACTCTATCCCTTCCATGCATAATTTTGTATGTCTCAATCATGTCCCCCCTCAGGCGCCTTTTTTCTAGACTGAAGAGTCCCAAACACTGCAGTCTTTCTTCATAAGGGAGGTGCCCCAGCCCCGTAATCATTTTTGTCGCTCTCTTCTGCACCTTTTCCAACTCCACTATGTCCTTTTTGAGATGCGGCGACCAGAACTGGACACAATATTCCAGGTGCGGCCTTACCATTGCTTTGTACAATGGCATGATAATATTGGCTGTTTTATTCTCAACCCCTTTTTTAATTACCCCGAGCATGGAATTGGCTTTCTTAATTGCTGCCGCACACTGGGTCGATACCTTCATGGAATTGTCCACCCGCACCCCAAGATCTCTCTCCTGAGCTGTCACAGACAGCTCAGAACCCATTAGCCTATAGGTGAAGCTTTGGTTTTTGGCCCCAATGTGCATCACTTTACATTTGTTTACGTTGAAACGCATCTGCCATTTGGCTGCCCATTCCCCCAACTTGGAGAGATCCTTCTGGAGCTCTTCACAATCCTCTCTGGTTTTCACCACCCGGAAAAGTTTTGTGTCATCTGCAAACTTGGCCACCTCGCTGCTTATCCCTGTCTCTAAGTCATTTATGAATAAGTTGAAAAGCACGGGCCCCAAGACAGATCCCTGAGGCACTCCACTTTTCACCTCTCTCCATTCTGAAAATTGCCCATTTACCCCCACTCTCTGTTTCCTGGCCCTCAACCAATTCTGGATCCATAAGAGGACCTGCCCTCTTATTCCCTGACTGTGAAGTTTCTTCAGCAGCCTTTGGTGGGGGACCGTGTCAAACGCCTTCTGAAAATCCAGGTATATGATATCCACAGGTTCACCCACATCCACGTGCCTGTTGACCTTTTCAAAGAATTCCAAAAGGTTTGTGAGGCAAGACTTACCCTTACAGAAGCCATGCTGACTTTCTTTTAGCAGTACTTGTTCCTCTATGTGTTTTAGGATTTTATCTTTGATAAGGCTTTCCACCATCTTACCCGGAACAGACGTTAGGCTGACCGGCCTGTAGTTTCCAGGGTCCCCCCTTCTCCCTTTTTTAAAGATTGGCGTGACATTGGCTATCCTCCAATCCTCTGGCACCATGGCCGTTTGAAGGGACAAGTTGCATACTCTAGTTAAGAGGTCAGCAACTTCGTTCTTTAGTTCCTTAATAACTGTTGGATGTATACCATCTGGGCCTGGTGACTTATTTATATGTAGTTTATCAATTTGATCTAAAACATCTTCCTTATTCACCATTATCTGCTTTAATTCCTTAGTTAGGAAGGGCTGTTCGGGCTGTGGTATCTGCCCAAGTTCTTCTGCTGTGAAGACGGACGCAAAGAATTCATTTAATTTCTCTGCAATCTCCAAGTCCCCTTTTATCTCATCTTTCCCTCCCTCACCATCCAGCGGGCCAACCGCCTCTCTGGCAGGTTTCCTGCTTCTAACATATTTGAAGAAGCTTTTATTATTCCCCTTTATGTTGCTAGCCATGCGTTCCTCAAACGCTTTCTTGGCCTCCCGTATCACCTTCTTACTTGTCTTTTGCCAGAGTTTATGTTCCTTTTTATTCTCCTCACTGGGGCAAGACTTCCATTGACGGAAAGAAGCTTCCTTGCTCTTTACAGCTTCTCTAACTTCGTTTGTCAGCCATGCAGGTACCCTCCTGGACCTTGTTGAACCCTTCTTTCTTTGCAGTATACACTCCCGCTGGGCGTCTACTACTGTCACTTTAAACAGCCTCCACGCAGCCTGGAGGGATTGGACTCTTTTTACCTTCCCTTTCAATTTCTTCCTAACTAGCCTCCTCATCTGAGGGAAATCTGCCCTTCGAAAGTCCAGGGTTCTTGTGGCAGATTTGCTCTGCACTCTTTCCTGGACATGCATGGCAAAACCAATCGCAGCATGGTCACTGTTCCCCAATGGCTCAGTAACACATACATCCCTCACTAAGTCCCGAGTGCCACACAATATTAAATCCAGAGTCGCCTGTCCTCTGGTCGGCTCCATGACTAGCTGCTCTAAGGCACAGTCATTCAACACATCAAGGAATCCGGTCTCTCTTTCTTGACCAGAGCAGCAGTTGACCCAGTCAATATGAGGATAATTGAAGTCCCCCATGATTACAATCCTGTCTCTCTTGGTCACTGCCCTGATTTGTTCTCTCATTTCAAGGTCACCTTCAAGTTTTTGGTCGGGAGGACGATAGCACACCCCCACTATTACATTGCTCTTACGGCCTGGTAGTTTAACCCACAGTGACTCCACGGAGGAGTCCGGCCCACCTTCAGTTTCTACTCTGCTGGATTCTATCCCTTCTTTGATATAGATGGCCACCCCTCCGCCAACACGCCCTTCCCTGTCCCTCCTATAGAGTTTATAGCCTGGAATTGCAGTATCCCACTGATTCTCTGCATTCCACCAGGTTTCCGTTATACCTACTATATCAACGTTTTCCCTAGCCACCAAACATTCCAGTTCCCCCATCTTTGCTCGGACACTTCGGGCATTCGCGTAATAACACCTATATATGGGGTTCTCTAAGGAGGGACTGTTTTTTGATCCCTTTCCCCCTCCTCTCTTTGTACTGGACAAACTATCACTTACACTCAGGTTTGAAGTTCTAATTCCTACTCCTCCATTGCTCTTTGGTACTCCTCCACCCTCCTCTTCCCGTAGGGATGAGGAGTTCCGAACCGGACGCCACTCGGCTCCTGTCGGCTTTCCCCCAGGGATCAGTTTAAAAGCTGCTCTGCCACCTTTTTAATATTAAGCGCCAGCAGCCTGGTTCCATTTTGGTTCAAGTGAAGCCCGTCCCTCTTGTACAGGCCTGGCTTGTCCCAGAATGTTCCCCAGTGCCTAACGAATCTAAACCCTTCCTCCCGACACCACCGTCTCATCCACGCATTGAGACTCCTGAGCTCCGCCTGCCTAGCTGGCCCTGCACGTGGAACTGGTAGCACTTCTGAGAACGCCACCTTGGGGGTCCTGGCCTTCAGCGTCCTGCCTAGCAACCTAAATTTGGCTTCCAGGACCTCCCGGCTACATTTCCCCACATCGTTGGTGCCAACATGCACCACGACCGCTACCTCCTCCCCAGCACTCCCTACCAGCCTATCTAGACGAGACGTGATGTCCGCAACCTTCGCACCAGGCAGGCAAGTCACCGTGCGGTCCTCACATCCGTCACAGACCCCTCTCTCTATATTCCTAACTATAGAATCGCCCACAACAAGGAGACCACGACCCCCCTCCCGCCGAGGAGCATCCTTAGTGCGACTGGATGCGGGCTCATCACCGGAAGAAGGGGCCCCCGCTGGGGGATCGATTCCCTCTACTCCAGGCTGATGTCCTCCAGCCCTGAGACTCCTTTCCCCAGCAGCTGAGGAGCTGCCTGGCTGAGAATGGGACGAAGCCTGCAAGTCCCCGGAAGTCTCACCATGAACCCTCACTACCTGTCTATGCTTCTCCAGGTTGGCAACCAAGGCCTCTAGGGAGCAGACACGTTCCCTGAGTGCCTGGAGCTCCTTGCACCGAGGACACACCCACGACTTATGCCCCAGAGGCATATAGTCATACATGTGGCACTCTGTACAAAACACTGGATAGCCCCCACCCAACTGCTGGCTGTCTGGCTCCATCTCTGTATTTATTCAGGGATGAACTGCCCTGCTTCTCAGAGAAAGGGCAGGGTCTGGGGCCCTGGCTTCCTCGCCCTGCTGCTTCACTCGCACAGATGCGTAACGCGCTTTTACCTGGCACTTGGTCGCGGACGAGGCACTTCGTCGCAGGACAGCACTCACTGCTCGTGTCCACTCGCTTGGAACTGCTCTGCTATATACAGGAGGTTCTGCCTTCCCTGCTAGAAAGCTCCTCCTCCTTCTCTGCTAGAAGCCCTTCCTTTCTCATGCTATATATATCATGCTATATATGAACTAAAAAAACTTGCTGTGCAGTATTGGTCTGCGGTCATCTCTCAAACTCACAGTGGCCCAGTTGGAAGATTCACAAGAAAATATGGTGGTGATACCCACCTGTGTTTTCTCATAGTCAAAAGAAAACGGTTTCTGAACCGTTGACCATCTTTTGCCATTCTTTGCTGTTAGTCATGAATGCTTGGTTTATATTATGAACTCACAAAGAGAGATGCCCATGGGTATGGCTATGCTGTGTTAATAAGAGCCCAATACTATCCCATCACCAACCCAGAGCATGTAGCGTCTCTAGTGGAACACACTCTGCATATTATAGGTTGGGCAGGGGAACTTGGCGGTGGAAGAGAGGGAGATAAAAAAAACTTTTGTTTACTTTTCTATAGGCCCCCTGGTCTCCAGTACGTCCCCTGAGACCTATACCAGCTCTTTAGCTTCACTAAACTATTGCCAAGCAGGTGTGGCCTGCCCTCAATCTTCCTCTGATCCACCTCCCTGCCAACTTACCAGTGATGATGGAAGACGATGGAGGTTTTGCGGGCCACTGTTGCCCATGCACAGCCTCTGGGCCTTTGCACTAGCACATGCACTAACACATGCTACTAGCCCAGGACTAGGGTGGTAATTGCAAGATCTTACCCTTAGGACCTGGATAGGATTGGGCCATCAGTTCCTTAGTTTAATTGTAATATATGAAACAGTGTATGCTTCATATCAGCACCAGTATTGCTGCATTGATGAGGTTCACCACTTCTAATGTCAGTTGGCTATTTTTAGCTTGTGTACTTTCTTACCAATTATCTTCCATCACTTACCCCCATTCATGTTCCACACTCCCTGCTCTGTCCACCATTTTTTGGTACAACTGTTGTGAATTAAAGAGGCTTTTTCTTCCTATGGTATCATTCCTAGTTGTGACTACCATTTTGCTGCACATCTGCACTCCACAGTGAATCATGACTGTTGTATATTTGATGGATATCTGTCATCAGTGTATGAATGATGTATATCTGACTGTTGGAATTGGTGGTGTTTCCTTGTTTGTTTAAAATTGGCCTACTACTCTTGAGATTTATATATGATTGATTTGACCATTTAAAAGGGGGGAAGTAAAGGGAAAATATTTAATAGCAGCATTAGCAGCTGTCCCAAAAGCCATGACCAGCAGTCCCTGCAGAGGTTCCAAACCACCTTAATTGTAGTGCCCACTGAATACTAGTTGAAATGTTATAACTATACTAGTTGTATAGCTTTATATGTGTAGTGTACGTCTTCGTAGTGTTCTGATTTGTACGGCCATCCGTGTTCTGAACATTTATGTGCACGTATGGTGCTGTGTACATAGAGAAGAGAATAGACATGTTATTGGAAAGATATACAATAAGATTTAGAGATTTACAGTGATTGAAAGTGTATTACATATATTGGCTTGGTAATTCTTACAATAAACTTTGTACTGTATTATTATCTCCAGGTTGTGGTTGAGGCTTGGGCATGACTAAGAGTGGTTTGTTTTAGGCCACCTCAGTGAGCTCAAGGCAAAGCCAGAAATTTGAAATGAGGACTATCAACTCTTGCTCATCTGCTACTGTATACCAACTCTCACCAACCTGGGTGTCTTGACATGGAAAAGAAGTTCATATGTACGGAATAGTAATTGGTCAGGGAAAAATGTCTTATTAGGACAGAGATATAGGTCTTGTTTCAGCTCTTTCCTTGTATGTTGGGGCATACAATCTTCATACACTTGTTTGACAGTTGAGTTTTTTAAACTTTTGAACGATATTGCTAAGTGCACAAAAATTAAAACTCGCCTAAACTGGGGCTTTTAGTGACCTATATGTGTTTAAGTAGAACTTGTACAATTTTAGTCTGATATATGCCATTCACATGGACTTATTTTCTGTGCAGGTTCCAGTTGCACATTGTTTAGGATCTTCGGGGCATTACAAGAAAAAGTTCTGCGCTGTGTGCAGGAAGCAATTGGAGTCTCCAGCATTTCGCTGTGAAGGTAAGGCTGAAATGCAAGAAGTCATGATGCTTCTGTCACTGTCGTGACAACTCCTGCTTTCTCCCTATGTTTGATCACTGCGAATTCCACAGAAGCTTGTGAGATGTCTCAGGATCCTAAAAGCGGCTGAGGCATCCTCCTGCAGTTGTTTTTGTCCTTTTTGAGTTGAGTGCCATTACAGAAGGGCCAAATTGCATCCTAGTCAAACCTTATTTATATTGTGTCTGTGTCAGACACACCTTGGGTAGATTTCCCTCCAGGGTTTGGGGGTAACCCTCCTGCTGTGATTGGCATATTCCAGTTGGTTGGTCATCCCACTCCACCTTGAGTCAGATAGCAGGTAAAGGGTCTCTAATCATAAACTGAGTCAGATCATTGGTCCAGCTGATTGCCTGTTCTGAGCGACTGTTTCTGTCCCAGTGAGAAACACTTTTTCAGCATAGCTTACCATGCTATAGACCAAAATCGGAACTTTCTGCCTGCAAGGCATCACCTTGAGGTCTATTTTGAACTTGGGTGTACATTGAATCACCTGTTAAATCTTTCCTGTAAAGGCAGAGGTTTTCAAACTGGGGCACTGTGATGCCCCAGCCTGAAAGCCTCTACCCCTTTGCCTTGCTGGAAGTGGGTCGCGAGTGCTTTTTTTTACTCATTCTGACATTTGGGGAGCCTTGTGAAAGCTTCTGCAGGGCTTCTTGGAGCCTGATGCTGTGACAGGTAAGGCACTTGCAGCTTCTAGCAGCGATGTGATCCTGGGGATTGCGTCTCTGCCTTCGCCCTGTCCCCACACACACTTACAGTGGTGCAAACTCTCCTAGAGCTATACGATCGCTATAAAGGTAATGAACAAATTAGGAGGCAAACGCTTTCTATTTCATTCTGCTTACTTTCAGTGTGTGAGCTATACGTGCATACAGATTGTGCCCCATTTGCTTGTAGTGACTGTCGTCGGTGCCATGAAGATGGCCATCAAGATCATGTAAGTACCATGATTTTGTTTAAAGAGCTTAACACTTTCCTTCTAAAGCTTGAACAAACAGATGTTTTTTTGTTCTCTTGAAAATCTCTATGCTCAGTGTTTTCTTTTTGCTTTTCTGTAAGAGAGTCTTTCTGACTTCAGATGCAACTAATGTGAGTAATGTATATGCTCTGTATTAATTTTTAAAATCTCAGGATAAATTTTTGAAAATGGGTTTATTTGCGGTGTGTTTTAATAGGATACATACCATCATCATTGGAGAGAGGGAAATCTTCCTTCAGGTGCACGATGTAAAATCTGTAAGAAAACGTGTGGCTCTTCAGAAGTGCTCTCGGGCATGAGATGCGAATGGTGTGGCATTACGGTATGTATAGATTGAGTTTGAGGCCCCACAAGGATCCTCAAAAGGAAAAAAATTAAAAGATTTCAGTATTTTTAGCCAGGAGAACATTGCAATACAGTTTATATTAAAAAATACTAAAATGCACATAATACAGCAATGGGTATAGGCTGGAAAGCCAAAATGATTTAAGTCTATAAATGGCCACCACATTTATCACAAAGGAAAGTTACGTAAACTGTGTAGGTCCTACTTATAATCCTGGTGAGACAGTGAGTACATGCCAAAAACAGCAAATAAATCACTTTGACATGAACAAAAAATGAGTGCCTTTTATCTTTAATCTTCAAATACCCTTTTTGTGTTTGTTTTTTAATGACAGCTTAGTGCTAAGAACTGGAGAAACTTCATGGATGTCTTTTGAATAAGGTTTTTCCCCCCTGTATATTCAGCTTTACATTATTCCTTTTTTCATTTTGTGTAACAGATTTAAAATATATGAACTTAGGAAATTTCCTTGCCCTATCCCATTTAGACTGTGGGCATCTGCTCAGTGGACATCAGTTCTCCAAAGTTTCAGACAGGTTTTCTTTCCCTAGTCTTAGTACCTGAAATCCTTTTAGCTTGAGATGCTGGAGATTGAAACTGTGGGCTTCTGCTTGCAAAACATATACTATACCATGGCTCCTCCCCATAGATATAGGTATTTCTGTCTAAAATGTTTTGTTCTTGGCTAGACTTTGAGGTCAGATGAGGTGCTACGGTAATAGAACCATCCTGTGCTCAAAGTCCAGTGCGGGAGAGGGGAATGATATCTGCAGATAGATTGAAGGGGAGGATTAATCATTCCACACCCTCATTTCCTCCTTTCTCTTAAAAACACATTTGGGGGGGCATTTTATCTAAATTGCTATTGTGTTTTTGTTTGCTGCAACAAAATTGGAAATAAAAAATGGTTTCTACAAAAAAAGTTGTAGAAGTGGAAAGTTCAGAAAGCATCTTAGTATTTCACCATACCTAAAAAAGCAACACACGAGAGTGCTGGCAATCAGTAACAGCCCTCCAGAATTCCAGTAAATTCTATTGCTATTCGTTAAACTTAATTAGTTGAAGATTGATTGATCCAACCCATGGGCCAGAGTTGGGGGCCCCTTGGTCTAAAGCTAGAAAAAAACTTTTTAATTAATAAAAATTTGACTTAAAAACTAATGTCAAGTGGATTACTTATACTGTAGTGGTTTATAAGGAAGTGAGTTCAATTCACTTTGGAAGTGAATTGAAATTTTTTTAGCTGTGCTGAAATGGCTGCCCTCACCTCCACCCCTCAAACTGTGTATTTAATGAGATGAGCAGTCTGATCCTGTCTTGCTGGGCTCCCATAGGAGGAGTGGTGCCACCGGGGTCTCCTTGGGGAAAAAGGGACACATTTAAAGAAAGATGAGGGCTTCACCTTTGTTTTTGCCTCTGGATCCTGGGAATTTAATTTAGATCTGCAGTAGGATATGGTTCTGGCAGAAAACTGACAGATTTCCCACTAAAAGAAAAATCTAACACATTGTTTCCCAAACTGGTGCGTGGGTCCCACCAGTGGCCCGCGAGCCAATTTTTAATGGGTCGTGCAAAGTTTTTGAAACATGAAAAAAACTTTTGCCACCACCTTTCCCCAATTTGCAGAAGAAAATGGTGAGGTAATTTTCATGTCCCAAATTAAAATGTTACATATTCCAATTTGTCTAGTAATTGGCATGCCATAGATCATGTGTGTACTGTGCTGTACAACTGAAGCGGCTAAAACGCAGGCAATAATTTTAATAGTGAATAATTGTTTTCAGCTCCTGGAGCTATTTATAATGTGAGATGATGATGCAGTCTAGTGTTACACTCTGTGCGAAAAGCACTTTGTGTAAACCCGCTTTCCAGTTCTTTCATATCTTCATATTTTCACTGTGTAAAGAGATAGGGATGCAGGAATGTGTCACATACACACCACTGCAAAACGTCTGTGCCTCAGTTTGTTCTTGCAGCTTTCATTTATATGCCTACAATGTTGGGGTCTCCGAACCATCACTTACTCCATATATCCAGCTCATGGGAAAAAAAAAAATCTCTTTTGCTTCATTGTCTTCCATTATCTTCTGTGCATGTTGTGTATCACACCCCAGAAATCAGAAACCCACAAGAAGTTGAGCCAGCCACAAGTTTGCTGTCCTACAGTAAAGTACAATACAGGCAGGCTTTGGGTGTGGTTAGATGGCAGGACTGTCTAAAGGAAATAAAAAGGTGGAATGTTAGTTGCGAAAGCAGGTTTGGGCCAGGGAGGAATTCCAACCCAGGCTGCTGGGTTTCAGCTGCCAGTCAAGCTTGGAGGAAGATGCTGGTGTTGTCACTGTGCTCCCTTTCTAAACTCTTTTGTTGTGCAGCTGCCAGTGAAAGAGGGTGAGACTTTTGGGCAAGATTTCCTGGGCAAGCAAGCACCATGTAAGCTTAAGCCTACATATACAGTATTTGCACTAGCTGTTTTGGCACCCCAGTTGCTGGAATGGGGGCAGGGGAAGAACCAATGGATGTTCCAGTTTAAAAACTGAATGGTGCTAGAAACCCTTCTTCCTTGCTTTTTAAATGCTGCTGCATTAATGCTTTTTTTAATGCTGCTGCATTAATGCTTGGTGATTATAGTGGTCCACAGTCTAAAATATCCTAAGTAGCATGAAGATCTGAATGCTTGCAAAATATAAGGGAAAATAAATCATTTAAATTCAACAGAACATGTTCATTTTGTTTTAAACCATTGGAAATCTATGGGAAATTGAGCTGCTCTAGAATTAGTGGCTTCTCGAACCTTGCAATATTATAAAGAAATGACAGCTGCTGAATTTTGTTTCCTGCCATGAAACTTATTCAAATCAGAGCAGATTGGCCAACACATGCACAAGTCTTTGATATGGAAAACATAATTATGTCTCACCAGATGCCTTTAACCTTATGTGAAATATTCAAATTTGTAGCAAAACTGGTATGTTGCACACATCCCTGTGTTTTATTTTGGATAGATAGATTCGTATTTGCTAATACATGACCTGATTTCATGTCTTGACAGGTTATATGGTGTTGGATGACCTATGCTCTTCCTTACTTTTAAATCCATTTGATCTTCTCAATGATGTTTCTCTGATCTAGGGTTTCTTCTAGGCAAATAACTTAAAAACAATTGACATAAACATGAATTCATAGTTGCTAATACATATATAAGCCTATTTTATTGAAACTACTTTTAAGTTAATGTCTGCATATTTCATAATAATAATAATAATAATAATAATAATAATAATAATAATAATAAT
>JAJKFI010000089.1:6045829-6079912 GCA_029204185.1 Lerista edwardsae
ATAATAATAATAATAATAATAATAATAATAATAATAATAATAATAATAATAATAATAATTAATTATATATATAGAGAGAGAATGCTGCTGTATTAAGAATAGCATATATAATTATATTTGTAATGCAACAACATAAAATTGAAAAATAGGTATCTATCCTAGGTCTTTCAGTAGGACTCAATAGGCACGAAAAGGTAATAATAATAATATACTGTGTTTCAACAATTAGTAGTTCATTAAGTAATTTACGCAGCAAAATAAGTCAACAAATGGTTCCCTATTCACAAAGGGCTCACTAAAAAAGATGCAGAAGAGACACCAGCAACAGCAGCCCCTGGAAAAGACAGGATGCTGGAGTGAAGAGGGACAGTTGCTCTCCCTACTCAATATAAGAGGAGACCACTTTAAAAGCTGCCTGTTTGCCCATTAAGCAAGAGGTGTACTACATCCTTCAATTGATCTATTCACCATCACTCATTCCTGAGATGAAACATAGCAACAGTATATATAATAGTGCTAATTGATAGGAAGTACTTTTTTTTTTTTGATAGGAAGTACTAATTGATAGGAAGTTAAAAGGATAAATGTGTTTTAATCGGTGGGTGGGGGTGGGTGGAATTACGAGAAAATCTTGTACCTGTGGTTATTAAAAAGGCTTTAATTATCAGAGGTCCACTCCTCATTCATTCAATTGAGAGAAATTCAACGTGAATGCAGAAATGTGCCCTTCGGGCAGGTATTTTCATTTCAATGATCAAAAAGTCATGTTAAGTATGACTACTGAGCGCTTACATCCTGAAAAGACTGTGCTAGAAATAGAGCAGAAACTAACACTTGGGACAAATGTAGTCTCACTGACGCTCGTCCCAGGAATTGGAGGTTTAGGAGGACCTCTACACTTCCATGCTTAAACTGGATATGGGCAAATGTGATATCCCATATTTGTAACTGAGGAAAGTAACATTGAAATTTGAAGCATTCATAAATAGATAAGTGATGATAGAATTTGAAAGCTTTGCTTTTGTGAAAGCTTTGTTTTTGTATCAGTGCCACATATATAACCTTGTCACAAGCTACAGAAGATCAGTATGGGGTCAAGCAAATACTGTAATTCTCTGGGTGGTTAGTTGCTCTTGTGAATCAAAATTTACGGCTCTGAAATATATGACTGGAACCTAGACCCAACTTTACAAGAACTTGATGCTGTGTTTTCTATAGGCTCATGCTGCTTGCTATGTGATTGTACCTCCAGAATGTACATTTGGAAGACTAAGAAACATGATTCTTCCTCCAAACTGCGTGCGCTTATTTTCTCGCAACTTCAGTAAAATGCACTGTTTTCGGATATCGGAAAGCTTACAAACAGAAACAGGTAAAGTGCATAAGCTGTTTTTTTTTTTGACTGCATAAGCTATCTATTTTGCTAGCAATCCTACTGGATGTGTTTTTACTGTTATTGAATGCTAATCTGCTTCCTTGGTCAAAGCGATAGCGTTGCTCCAAAAAGGAGAGCAAGGGTAGGCAAGTCATAATACACAGCATGGCTTCCTTCAATCTGCCTTTGCATTTTTCCTTGTTCTGGCAGCTTACCTGCAGGCAATTGTTCTAGGATAGCATTTCTCAACTTTTGTCTCCCACCATACCATTTCACATGGTTCCCCTATTGAAAGTACCACCGGATGATGTCATCACAAGTTATGTCCAGATTGGGAGGCCAAGTGCGATGTGACACTGGTAAGAGGCTCAGGGTGGATAGAGAGCTTTTTTAAGCATGCGAAAAACACAGGTTGGTGCTTTGTCTGTTGAGCCTCCTGCTGCTGCTTGCTGCATTGCATTGCTGGTCTTGTTGGCAAGCGGGGAAGGTCTGGAGTCATGCATGTACCACTGGACACCACCTCAAGTATCACTGGTCGTATAAGTACCACTGATTGAGAAACTCTGGTCTAGGCCAGGGGCCTTCAAACTATGGCCTGGGGGCCAAATCTGATCACCACAAGATTTTATCTGGCCTGCATCAACTTTTTTTGTCAGAGCATTTGGTGATGTTTGACGTTTTTACTCATTATTTATCCTTTCTCAGTTTAGGCACGACATTGTTTCTTTGTAATTGTCACATTTATCTTTTGTTCTGAATCATATCATATGGCTGATTTTTGCCCTGCGAAAATGTATAAAATACAGATGGGCCCCTATATCTATGGGTTCAATTATCCACATATTTTTTTTTTAGGGGTGGGGTGGCCTTACCTTCCTTAATTCTTACTTTGGATCACTAAAAAACCTTCTTACTTAGGGAGGGGGGACAGGGGAGAACCCTATACTTAACATAGGCTCCCTCTTAAGTTTCAGTTATTCACGGGGTGGTGGTGGGGCATGCCTGTATACAATGTGACCCTCATACTGAAACATTTGAAGACCCCTGGTCTAGGCAAATGGGGAGAAAATTTCTTTCCTGCAACTCTTCGGCAACTGTGGGCTTAATGCCTACCTCTGGTTTAGAAATCCTAAGTTCACTTGTCAATAATTTAATCATTGCTTTAGAAGATAGTGGTGAAAGGAGAGGCAAGACATCTCTGGTTGAGCATCCAATTTACATTATCATTAATTAGTTTGTATTGTTGCTCCAGTACAATATGGATGTGGTGGCACAGTGGGTTAAACCACTGCTGCTGGGCTTTCTGACTGGAAAGTTGGGAGTTCAAGATTGCACGACGGAGTGAGCTCCCGTTGCTTGTCCCAGTTCCTGCCAACCTAGCAGTTCGAAAGCACCTAAAAATGCGAGTAGATAAATAGGGACCACTTTGGTGGGAAGGTAACGGAGTTCCGTGTGCTACGGCGTATAGTCATGCTGGCCCCATGACCATGGAAGCTTGTCCTCAGACAAAACGCCGGCTCTACAGGCTTAGAAACGGAGATGAGCACCGTCCCCTACAGTCGGTCATGACTAGCCCATTTGGTCGTGGGGAAACCTTTACCTTTTTATTGTTTGCTCCATTTTTTAAAATCTTTAATAAAGATAAAACATTAAAAGGGGAGGAGGAAGGAAGAGCCTATCCAGTTCAAAGTTTCAAAACATTTTACTCTTTGAGGCTGTGTTTACTATGAATAATATGTAGGGAATTATTAGTTTTAAAGTCAGGCGAGGTTTCCTTCAGAAACAGCATACATGCATCGTGGCTGAGCCTTGATGAATAGATGAAATTGCAGTATGCTTAGTTGCTTACTTTCATTGGCAAGAAACCATATAGCAATGAAAGGAAAAGGTAAATTTTTAGTGTGTATTTATTTTAAATGTTTACATCCTGCCTTTTGTCTCTGAGTTAGGCAGTGCTTAAGATGGCTAGCTATGCCCTAAAAATAATGCAGTACAATGAAACTTAAGTCCAACTCAAACTGACCATAAATGATAAGCAACATCAGCTGAATTCCCTTCAAAGCAATTCCAGATCAATATTACTGAAAGCAAACAACAGAGCAGCCCTCCCTCAGCCAACAACAAAGGTTAAGCCTCAATGGCTAAACAGCACAAAAAGTCTTAACCTCACCAGAACAGAGGCAAGGATTGAGGCAGCTTTACATCCTAAGATAGGAGCTCCACAACCCAAGTGCTACTATGGAGAAGCTTCCCCTGTGTGCAGTGCCAAGGATACCCCAGTCAATGGAACATGCATGAAGCCTCTCTTGCTTCACCTTTGGAGGTAGGCAGGTTTTTACAGGGAAGGCAGTCCCTCAGGTACCCTGGTCCCAAGCCATTTATGGTTTCAAGTCAGGACCTTGAATTGCAGAAACCAACTTGATTCCCAGCGCAGTTGATGACAGTGGCATGGTGTTTTCTCTGTGCCTTGTGTCGGCATAGCTGTAGCAGCAGTTTACACTGGCTGACGTTTCTGAATGGTGTTCAGCCCACATAGAAAATATAGTAATCCAAATGTGATGTAACCTGTGTGTGGAACAAGCACAGTCCTAGTTGGACAGTTAGTGCACCAGCCTAAACAGAGCAAAAATCACAGATGTCAACTGGGCAACCAGGTGTATGAGGAACTGCCACGTCAATATCTGTTCCTTCAAATGTAGTGCAACCCATTCCGGAACCGATTGGCAATCTCTATTCTGCGTCACAGTTCTCCTAACTGGTGGTGCCTCTGTCTTGATGAGATTTAATTTTATTTTCCATCCAGTCTGTCACTCACTCCAGGTATCAATTCAGTCTGTCGACAACCTACCCCTAGTGCCCGGTAGAATGAAGATGTAGAGCTGGGTGTCTTCTGTAGACAGGTGGCGCCCAATCCTCCCATGACGATGATCAGAGATGGTATAGGGCAGTGGTTCCCAAACTGTGAGCTGTCACTCCCCAGGGAGCTAAAGAAATGAGCCAGGGGAGCTGCAGAATGCTTGCAAGGAACCCACTTCCCTGAACAATGTACCGGATTGTAGCCATAATGGGGAATAGTGGCCAATGGTCCAGTAGGTCAAGGGAGCCACAGTTGAAAGGTAGTTCGGCTACCTTGTGTGAGGGGGAGTTGTGCCGAAGTCAGCTGCTTCTCTGGTGGGAGCAGGGAAGCCGCTTATCAGGCAACAAGAAGACAAATGGGTGGCCAGAAAGAAGGACTAAATCCAGAAAAATCCATCTGTAGATGTGTGTAGTTCTTGGACGATAGAACAGTTTCTGTAAAAATTGTAAAAACCTTCGGGTTTCTAAATAAAGTCTGCCTATGTAAACCGCCTTGAGTTATAGTCATTAGAGAAATCTGATGACCTAAGAAAGACGGTATATAAATACAAGTATTAGTATTAGTATTAGTATTAGTATTAGTATTAGTATTAGTATTAATACTAATTAGTTCTATTAGTATTAGTATTAGTGTAGGGTATTCCTTCCCCATTTAATTTGTCCTTTGTTTTTCCCTTTCATTTCCTATATGGGCAGTGAAATGCTGTAACTGGAAAAGGCAAATAGTAATGACAAACGTTCAAGTACCACAGTAAATGACTAGTGATTGGAATCTGAGAAAATTTTATAACCCAATATGCAGGGGTCAGAATTTGTAAATATGTTTCCCTGTGTGTCATTTGCTGTGCCTATGCTAAAAAGACTGGTCAACTTGCATAGTTGTATTTTACTGCCACCTAGAGTACATTTTGTAAAATCTATGTACATACCTAGGCACAAACAGACACACTCTTTCTTTGGTATACATTTTTCTTAAGAGAATTATTGTGTGTCGGCTGCTATTTGCCATTTAAGTAGGTTTGTGGTTACATCTTCTTTTGGACTTTTGAGCTTCAGAGGCATCTGGCTGGCCTCTTTTGGAAACAGATTGCTAGACTAGATGGACCCTGGTTAACCCAACTAGTTTCTCTAGTTTTTCCATTGTCTTAAATGTGATGCATGTTAAAGATGGTACAGTCTGGTACAGATGGTGCTTTTCTGGTGAAGCCCATTTATTCCAACTCTTTACTAGTCCTGGAACATATTGGGCTTCAGAACCTTTGGAAGAAGCAGCTTGTAAGGCTTAAAGGAAAAGCTAGCATGAATGTCCATAGCAATAAACTTGCTCAAGCAAATATGAAATGTGCACAATTGTTTCTTCCACATGACCAATAGACTTCACCCCTAATTGATAGGACCTCTGCTATTTGTAGCTTGTCTTAAGCAGTACCTCATTTTAAGGCTTGTGTAGATACAATGCTGGATCCATCTTAACTATGGTCAAACATTAGTCTCAAGAAATAGTTAAATAGGAACTCAGGTTAGCATTAATCATGGTTAAGGTCAGTTTTGGAGTGGCCATGGCTGCCTTCCAGTCTCTCAGGCGCAGTCTCTTGCATTTGGGATTTTATTGTATTTTATTTTGCAGGTGGACTGTGGTATCTTGAGAGGATGCGTTCCTGCTCCCCCATGGATTCCCCATCCCGGCATATAAGGGGGGAACTCCAGACCCTCCACAACCCCTTAACTAAGTTGATTGTCATGACATTGGTGTGAAATGGCTCTTTCTTTTCTGATAATGCCCATGTCTTCTATCACCCATTCATCACATTCAACTTTTAGCTATATACCTTAGGAATGTAAAGAGAGAGAGCAATAGTGGGGTCTGTTGCAATGTATAAGTGAGGAATTGGAAAGAGTTATTCTGCTCTTTCTCGTTGGCTTTCTCTGTCACAGGCGCCCTTTTACCAAGACAAGTGTCTCCAAACCACATGCCGAATGTTTATGCATTACTGTGGCACAGCTTATGATGTATCAAGGCTTGTGTTCTAGCCTGGTCTTTGTTACTTGCCTTAAAGAAACTTGGCAAAGCAGCCTGGACTGCTTCTCTATCACTCAAGATTGCTATTTGGCTTGTTTACATCCTCCTACTAATAAATCCTTTTGCTTAGTTAAAAATCATCCTGATTAGAAATTGAGGGAGGAATACGCAAGTATTTAACACTTACTGCTTGTGGCTTTGTGTGAATTGTTTTTGCCTAGAAGAATAATTTTGCTGAGCTTTAGCGCTGCTTCTCTGAAGGCTCGACAGCGCTGAATTCTTCGAAACTTGCTATCCTTAGCTTCCAAGGAAGACTTCACTGTGTGCAGGTCTAGCAGCTCATGCTGTCCTTTTGTCTTCAGTTGCAGGACAAATTCAGCCATGAGACTGACCACTTTGTGGCCACTTGGAGTGGCGAGTTGGGGAAGGAGAGAACCCATAAGGGGTGCACTGCAGCCCGTAATGGCCTGCTGCCCTCTCTGGCTCACTGCCCACCCAGCCGCTTCAGTTGATTGTGAGTGGGAAGAGAACCAGGGCAGCAGCAAGACACCTCTTCCTCCCCTCCCTGCTGCAAACCATCACAGCAATGGGGCCGCAAGGAGCAGCAGCTGGACAATCTTGTTCTGATCACTCACAGAAGCAAGTGTTTGGAACAGGATCGCTGGGCTCTGCCTCCTTCTTGAGGAGGAGGTGAAGCCCCACCCCAATGCTTCCTCGAAGCTCCCCATCTATTTGCTGCCTTCTCTATTTACTCTCCTCCTGGCATGGTTGAAACAAATAGAATGATTGGAATGTACTTGCTTCATGTCTGCTTCCCTCAACAGCATTGGTGGTGATGCATGTGGTGCTAACATGCGTGCAAGGCTTTATTGATTTTTTTAAAAGATGCGTTCGAGCTTGCCGGGGTGGTGGATCTGCTCCAATTTAGGTAGCAGATCTCTGGGACCACTCCTGGTTTGAAGTGACCTATTTCGGAGACAAAGTCCTGTTTGCCCTGCTAAGAAGAAGAACTTGCACTTTAAGGAAGTTGTTGCATTTTCTCAACTTCCTTGAGGATTACATGTTGAACACCACATGTAATGTGGCAGCAGAGGGAGGGAGGAAACTAGATGTGTCATCTCTCAAATATATTTTGATGTGATGTGCTTATTAGAAATGTGAATAAACAATGCTTAGAACGTTTTATATTCTGCTTTTTAACAACGAAGTTTCTCACAATGAAAACCTGTTTAAGTAGCAAAAAAGAATGAGAAAATGGTTGGCAGGGGCACTTGATGTGTTTTTTTTTCTTTTTTAAAAAGGCACAAGGGAGGGAACAGCAACAGCCCCTGGGAAGGTTGCTCTGCTGGGATGAATGATGCCACCCTAGCATTATAGTGCAGTTTACTGAAAAACTTTTAAACAGTTATATTTTTGTGTTCTGGTTTTTGTTCGTAATATTTGATAGTTTGCAGTGTGATTTAAATGTGATTTGTTTCATTACATTCTGCATTAAATTGCACATCAAATGATATATAACATGATGTTATTATCCCTAAACACTGTTAAGTTTCACAACTTTAGTCACTAGTGGCATGCCCCCCCCCGCAATGAGGCTGGCACCCGGGGCAGCCCACCCCCACTAGCTATGCCACTAGGTATTACTATACTTGATAAAACTTCATAAGAAATGCTAAGTGGCCTAAGAAGCACTCTCAGTGGAAACACTCCTATATTTAACATTTCTTTTCTCCCCTTCATAGCATCTTTGCTATGGCTGTTTGCTAGGGTCTCCTTTTTTTCTTGTATTAAAATACAGATAATACTTTTATTTTGCTATATTAACCACTTTGTGAAAGCTGGTATATAAATATTTTTATTAATAAAAATAATCCAGGAGAAGTGGACATTGCAAATAGTTGCAAACCATGTGCTTTTCAATAAAAGCTCTGATGGTAAAATATCACTGTTTTGCTTACCATCCCTCTGTTAACTTTTGTTTTCTGTACAACAGTTATTTGAAATGGTCACTTTTTTTTGTGCAGTACGCATTTAAAACAGCTTGAATATTTCTCTTTACAGATGATGATGATGATGATGTTGATAGTTCAATGCAAGTATCACTGAAAGAATCCCAGGTTTCAACAGAATCAAGTAAGTTTTTTCTTTTTTAAATCAAGCAGGGATTTATTTTTTAAGAGAAGCATGTATATTGTGGACATAAAATGCTTTCTGTGACCATTGGAAGGACTGTTCTGTGAATTTAATTCTTTACCATCAGCCAGCCCCTGATTGCCTCTGCAACTTATCCTACTTCATTGCTCTATAGCAGCCCTCGCCAGACTCCAGCCCATGGACCGGATCTTGTGTCTGGCAAGAGCCTTCCCCCACCGTGGTTCTGCCATTTATGGTTCTGCCATTCTGCTGCTCCAGTCTTCATCTGATCTGGGCACTCTGGGCAGTTGGGCATCCTGCTGCAAAGCCTGCTGGGATGTTGAGCAATAGAGGTGACTGACCAGATCATCCCTATACCTGCATTAGGTGAAGAATGGAGTAGCAGCATGGCAGAACCAAAAGGCTGGCTGGGATTGGGAGGGCTTTTTGCAACGCACAGCATTCTCCAGTTTGGAGACCGCTGTGTTATAGGGAAGAGCATGGACTGCCACTCCCACCATCATTGCCCTAACTACGTTTTACCACATTTCTATTGAGAGCTGATCTTAGCTGAGAAAAGTGGATCAACAAATATAGTGCAAAGCATTATGCAGTCCTATTTCAAAGAGTTGTAAGTAAAAAGGGGCAAGGCACAAGCAGCGCTATGCTTGGAAATCCAGTCGGTCAGTCAGTCATTATAGCAGCAGCTGAGAACAGTCTTTTGTGTCTGGTAATTTAAAGTGTGAGTTCTGGAGTATTTGCGCTCTTGGAGCATAGGTTTTCCACTACTCAAATTGTACTTGTTCTGTTTGTTTTGTTTTGTTTTCTCTTTCTAATCCTGAAAAAAAAATCCCCAAGGTAGCTTTGTTGTTGTTCAGTCGCTAAGTCGTGCCCGACTCTTCGCGACCCCATGGACCACAGCACGCCAGGCCTCCCTGTCCTCCACTAGCTTCCGGAGTTCGCCCAATTTCATGTTCATCGCTTCGGTGACACTGTCTAACCATCTCATCCTCTGCCGCCCCCTTCTCCTTTTGCCTTCAATCTTTCCCAGCATGAGGGTCTTTTCTAAAGAGTCCTCTCTTCTCATGAGGTGGCCAAAGTATTGGAGCTTCAGCTTCAGGATTTGTCCTTCCAGGGAGCAATCAGGCTTGACTTCCTGTAGGATGGACCGATTGGACCTCCTTGCAGTCCAGGGGACTCTCAAGAGTCTTCTCCAGCACCATAATTCGAAAGCATCTATTCTTCGGCGCTCTGCCTTTCTTATGGTCCAGCTCTCACAGCCATACATAGCTACTGGGAAAACCATAGCTTTGACTATGCGAACCTTTGTTGGCAGGGTGATGTCTCGGCTTTTTATTAAGTTGTCTAAGTTCGCCATAGCTTTCCTCCCAAAAAATAAACATCTTTTAATTTTATGGCTGCAGTCACCATCTGCGCTGATCTTGGAGCCCAGGAAAATAAAGTCTGTCACTGCTTCCATTTCTTCCCCTTCTATTTGCCAGGAAGTGATGGGAGTGGTGGCCATGATCTTAGTTTTTTTAATGTTGAGCTTCAAGCCAATTTTTGCACTTTCCTCTTTCACCCTCATCAGCAGGTTCTTTAAGTCTTCCTCACTTTCTGCCATTAGAGTGGTGTCTAATGTAGTGGTGTCAAGGTAGCTTACATAAAATAATAATAGATGCTGCTGCAATTCCCTTTGGCACATGCTATTGTTCTGGAGCAGCATATCCTCCTTCCCTTTAGGGCCACAAGTCTTTTTTGATTATCCCAGAGCACAGAAGGAGGAGCCACCTGCACTTGTTGAGCCAAAGCAATCGACTCTCCTTTTGCCTAGAGGGTGCGTTCTCTGGCTAGGTCAGGGGTCAGGGAACTTTTTAACCTTTTACCCCAAAATATATTCAGATACGCTGACGTTACCCCCACCGCCAGAACAAAAGAAAAAAAATTACAAATTGGAACCCATTGCTTTTTATTTGATTAATTAATGAGCTTAATTAATGCTATGTAAATATGAAGTTGTAAAGAGTTTGGGTACACCTGCAGACCTTGAGAGAATAGAATACTCCTATCTGTCCATTACCCCCAGGAATTTCATTTTTACCCCATTTGGGGTAATTTACCCCTGTTCCCTGACCACTGGGCTAGGTGCTCTATAGTCCTCCTGTCCCCCAGGACTACAGTTTTTTTAATCATTGATCCAGGGCAGAGAGGTAGGATCCAGGGAAAGGTGCTGGGTGCTGGCAGGTGGCTGTTCTATTGCCTGGATGTTGCATTGCCTAACTAGGTGCTCCTTGCTTCCCCCCCTAGAAATGTAGGCATTTCTACATTCTAGGGCCAGAAAGGGGGAATTGGATACAATAGGTAAATTTTAGGTCATCTAATAGATGATAGCAGTTGGCTTTTCTATTGTCTAATGTTAAGGGTTCCTGATGTACACTTCTTATGTGTGTCTCTACCACCCCCAGGATTGCAGGGGATTTTTTTTTAATTATCCAAGGGCAGAGAGGGAGGGGCCAGTTGTAGTAGTTGAGCTGCTGAGTGATAACAGCTGGGTATTCTGTTGGCTCAAATATAGCAAAGACTTAATTACGTTAATTAAATTTCTGCTCAAGTGGGGTGCTGTAATAAACATAATTATATATTTGTGTCAAAACTGACAGCTATTCGTATTTACATCAGATAGATCTCCTATACCCATTTCTAGCTCTGGAGTAAGTAGTGTTCTCTTTTGCGATGGTAGGAATTCAAGAGCTCTTAGGTTTACCCGCAGCCTTTATGTGTTTGCCTAGTAAAAACTTTTACTTTTTACTTTGACCCCCTAACCCAACACTTTTGTCTGGCAGCTCCCTTGACTTACTGGGTCATTGGCTGTGGCTCCCTATTAGGGCTACATTCCTATACATTGTATAGGTTGACGGGCTTTTTGCAAGGATTCCACAGTTCGCTGGCTGGTTTCTGTAGCTCTCTGGGGAGTCATGGCTCACTGTTTGGGAACTACTGCCCTAGCTATCATGCCATTTTCATAATATACTGCCATAAGACAAGCCTTAGGGATCAGACTAAAGACCTTAATATTCCAGCATCCTGCATTTCCCTACAGAGTCCTACCAGCTGCCTCTGGGAAGCCCACAAATAGGAGAAAAAGTCATGCTTCTTGCTCACAAACTGCTCCCCTGCAGGTGTTGTTCACAGGTATACTGCTACTGAAGCTGGAGGTAGCTCATGATTAGTATCCATTGATAGGCCTGTCTTCCATGGTTTTATCTAATCGTCTTTTAAAGCAATCTGAGCTAGTGGCCATCACCACATTTTGTGGCAATGAATTCCATGGACTAAGTATGCACTGAGTAAAGCAGTCTGCATTTGCTCAGTGGCAAACTAGCTGCAGCACTGCAAATAGATCTCCTTTAAGAGTCTTAAGTATAAAGAAAGTCAAAAAAGAGATTAATTGTAGTGCTACTTTGCATTGAAAAAAATGCATAGCTTGTGTAGTCATTTAAAGTTCTCAAAGAAAAAAATATCAAGTTGCTTCGTGCAATGTTTACACTAAATAGTTGCCTTTTGTATTTCTGTGACTAGCTAACGAAATGTAATGTAACTTTTATGCAGCGCCAAGTTGGCACCAATTGTGATTTTTCTAATTTAGGTTGTCCCACTTGCTTCTGCTTGAAATACTATAGTAGTCCAATATTTTCTCTTGGTTATTTTTACCTTAGTTATGCTGTTTGATACAAAAAATAATTGTAGTTTTTTTAATACTGCTTGCAGGAAAGCTTTTTACTGTAGGGAAAGTCTAGCTCCTCCTCCCTTTTTAGACTGTTCCTTTCTTGCTACAGTTTAGCACCATCATTTTACTGACATTCTAGGAGGCATATCTCAGGAGTACATGAATCTGTAAGCAGTGTGCCTTGACAACCAGTGCAGTCCAGAGACGATAGAACTGGTATCCCAAGTGCAGTTTCTTACATATACCTTTGTAAAGAGCAAAAGAAGGCTAGGCCATGGTCTGACTCCATTTTGTAAAGATGCCTCCATTTCTGAGAGAAAGAACTGCTGAAATACCAGCTGGTGGTAATCAGCTCAATTCAGAAGACATTTCCTATTTACCTTGCTTTTAGCAAGAAGGTGTGAGAATGGAGCTAGTTTAGGGACACTGTAAGCTCCTGGTGAAAGGACACACCAATCAGGAAGCTTCCAATCCATCCAGCTGCTACAAGGACATTGCAATCAAGATTTGGCACTGCTGAGACTCGGGTCTCTGTGTGTACTTGCGCAACCCGTTGTGACCTTTTTGTGACCTTTGAACATTCCATCACTCCATCAGGAGGTTTCTGACCTCTTGATTGGATGATTGATTGTGCTGCGGGTGGTGGTGGTTATAAAGTTTTGGGGTAGTGACTATCAAATCATCAGAACATCTTCTCCATGCTTTTGTCCAAGATATCCAACATAGACCTGCTGCCTGGTTAGGTTAAGGAAGTGAACTAAATGTGCTAACTACCTTGCAGGTGTTGGGGCCTAGTCAAGTTTTAGGAGTATAGCTTTGTCTTATTTTAACGTGTATCTCTGTAAAGTCTCTGTTGGTTCTTTTATGCTTTTCCAAGGGATGTAACTGTTTTCTTAATAAATATAGCTAAGCTGTGAGCTTGTTTTATTTGTGAGTACTTTGAACTGTTGCTAGTCTAAATTAAGTCTTGCTGCTTGGGCACTCTATTGTTTTGGGTTAAACTTTATAGCTTGGGGCTGTGTCCAGCAATGGGATCTGCAAATTGAGAAGGGGAACGCTGGGTGGGACTTACGCGGGACTTCCACGTGATTGGCTGCCCATCTGCAGCGTACTGCGGCTGCCCTGGCCTCGGGGGGGCTGCCCCCGGTTAGTGCGCCCCACCGCTGCTTGCCCAGGCACCCGGCGCACCCCCCACCCGTCCTCTGTGGCGAGCAGGAGCCCCCCTGCCAATCATGTGTAAGTCCTGCCTAAGTCCCGCCCAGCGTTCCCCTTCTCAATTTGCAGATCCCATCCCTGGCTGCGTCCCTATAGTCAGGGCCATTCTTGCCTGTGAAGCTGTTAAAATACAAGAGACTATACAGTCCTCTTGGAGGCTGTTCTATTCTTAGCTGTGAATCGCGTGGCGATGGCAATGTACCTTGTTGCCTTAAGGACACACCCTGTTACAGTCTAATATTCACGATCCATTTGGCCCCTGGCTGGCCTGGCTGCCCCCTGGCTGGCCATACAAACCTATGAATTACAACCCTCCAGTTTCTTTTGCACTAAACTGTATTCAGCCAACTGTAAGGACAGGAAGTAACAAGGCTATAGAAACAGAGCAAAAAAGCTGCGTAATTAGTGATACTTTTGAATGTGATCTCTGTGTTGTAGAAGGCAAAATATACAGTCTCAGAATTTTATGCATCACTGAGTTGGGTGATTTTTTTTTTTTTTAAACACAATATTCTGATGTTGAGACCTGAGCTAATACTTTTCTTGTCTGGTAACAAGCACTTCTGTATAATGACAATTTTTATTTGTTTGCTGTAATTCTTCAAATACATATGCTATTGCTTTCAGTTGTTTAGTTTGGCTAGCTTTGAAATTATGTGTTTCCTGTTTTTGGAGGTCCTATCTAGTACTAAAAGCATGTTTTTTTTTTAAATTATGTTTGTTTCTGTTGTCTGTCAAGCTTTGTAAACTTTTTCTGCTCCTTGAACTGTAAAGTAGAACTCAGAATGAAGGTTGTTGAGGGATGATCATCCTGCTTTTATCAATTTTATAGGTGCTTTAAAAGCTCGCAGTCAGCTTTTGGCTGCATAAATGTTGCTGTTAAGTGCCTGAAACCAGCCTGGGATTGTGGTCTGAATTCAGCTGAGGACTGTCTTGAGGACTGTGCTGAGAATTTATCAAGCCATTTCCTGTAATTGGCTTTGTACCTTCTTGAAAGGGAATGGTAACCAAGACAAAGGCTCAAACAATATGTTGCAAGAAGATGCTTGGGTACCACTTAGCTTTGTTGGAGAAACAGGCAATAACATTGATTTTTCTTGGTAAACTGTTTTGTGAACTCTTTTGTTAGAGATATATAAATATTCTTATATATGGTAGGGGTATCCATGGGGGTACAGATTCCAGCTGCTACTGCAGATATTGGAAGCCACGGATAGCTGTGAACCCTACAAAAAATAGTTCACAGATCCCCCTCCCATCGCACACATGACTTATCTGATTGCAGCCCTCCTGGTGCTCCCTCCAGTGTCTAGCTGTCTCTGTACTGCTTGCAAGTGCAATCAGGAATCACCAACAGGAAGCGAATTGGAGGGATGAAAACAATGCAATGAGCATTGTATTGTTTTCAGTCCTCTGACTTGCTTCTTGCTTTCAACTAGTTGCATCCCACAGCCAGGCGGTCAGGAGTTTTGAAATCCAAAGTTAGCAACCTTATTTGTAAGTCTGTTTTCAGGCTGGAAGCACTATGGAAAGCAGTGCAATTGTATATTGAGTGAAAGAGAACATGCTTCAAACAGCATCTCAGAAAGACATTGTATCTGTTCAGTAGAAATAAAGCAAACTTAGGTTGGAAGCTAAGAAACTTTATATTTCATTCTAATCAATGTGAGTGACAGAAATGAAGTGGAGATCCACTGCAGAAACCAGTCAACGCTACTTTAAAAAGTGCCTTGGTAGTTGGATGTTGCACACTAGTTTTATTTCTTGTTTTAAATGTTGAAATATAATTTTGCTTTTAGGCAAACAAACATTAAAAATATACGATGGGAACGATGCCGTAAAACGCAATCAGTACCGGCTTATTATGGTTCCAAGGATTGCAAAAAACGACGAAGTAGTAGTAAGTATGCCAAGGATTTACGCTGACTTGCTTTGTATCCTAAAGCAGACATTCTGGAAAATAACTTCATTATTGCCTCTATATGTGAGGCAGATCAATTTATTTGAGTGCTATTATTAGAATTTTTATTCCAATACAATAAGCATTCATCAAATCAACAAATACATGGTGTTTATCATTCAAAGGGTGTCTGATGCACTCACCATTATAAAAACAGATGAATTGCCTTCTGGGTTCCCATCTGTGCTTCTAATAGGCTCTGTTCTTTTTCTCTCAGATTGTCAGTAGAACAATAGAACATATGCCAGTTGTTGTTTTTCTCTTTGAGTTCTGTGTCTCTTTAAAGCCCCCTGTCTTCTGCACAGTAATAATTACTGTTGCTAATCTTTGATTTGGACTCATTTGGGGAATCAGCAACCGGAGGCTTCTGGGCCAATTCCAGCCTGCCAAGATGTGTCCCCTCCACCCACCCACCCACCCGAATTGCCAGTGTCAAGACAGCGGAAGTTAGGTAAAGTGGTGAGTGATAGCAATACCAGCAGGTGGCTTTGAAAAGAGAGTTGAGCCATTGCACAGCCACTCCTCGCTCTTACCTGATTAGTCTGCCAGAAAAAATTAATAGCTGGCCAGGACCCAAGTTGATTATATTGTCTGTCCAAATATATCAGGGCTGCATCTCCCTTCTATTCATAAGACCTTGATGGTAGGGTTACCAGATACAAACTGGGCCAGAGTCCCTATACCTTTAACCATTGTATAAAAGAGGGAATTGGGGCAGGTGCAGCTCGTCGTGGAAGGGTTTCAGAAAGGGCTCCAATTCCCTTTTCTATACAATAGTTAAAAGTATAGGTGCTCTATCCTCATTTGTATCTGGTACCCCTACCTTTATGGTATGTTCCTTTATGTTATGACCTTTAAAAGAAAGATGACTTCTTTGTTTCTGTTTTGCTGTAGGAGGCTGCACTCAGAGCCTACTATATCAATGATGATCACCAAGACTACGAACTTCAGACATTTACTCAGCAGGCTTTGTTTTGTGATGACATAATTAATAGAAATCATGCCTCGGAAGAGGTTCACTCTGGGTCAGTGTTCCGAGAAGCTGTTCCTGAAGCTTGGATCATCAGAGCCAAACCAAGGGACAATGAAGTCATAAAAATTTATCCCGGCTGGTTGAAGTGAGTGTGTGTTTTTTCCTCCTTCCACCCCCTCCCCACATGCGATAGCCTGCCATTCATTACAAGAGTAACATGTGCAGCCTTGGATGATAAACAGGTTGAGGAATTCGCTTTAAAAATAGGACAGACTTGACGTGGAGCCTCTCTATTTTGCTCATTTCCTAACTCCAGCATATTGATTAAAGAGAGTTATCCTTTGTCACTCTTTTCAACGAGCTTGAGGCAGACAGATGAAAGGAAAAGAAGGCAGCTTTTGTGGGGTTAAAGAAGCTTAATGTTAGTTGGGCCTTGAGAAAATATTGAACATGTTTAAAAGTCATACATGAGAGAGGCAGGGAGCTGATGCTAGGAGCGCAATCCCAGCCCCTAGGTGGAGTGTGGGCTGGGCGGCCCACTGATCCTGCCCCCCATGGCTTCTCTCACACTCTCCCCACTGTCTTTAATGTGACCAGGAGAGGTAGCTGTGGTTCACCACTATGTTGTCTGACAGTTCTAGCAGACATATTCATATTGTATGGGTTGAGGGGAATAACTGGGGCAGATTTTACTTCGCCTCTTGTTCTAATACAATATATATGGAACTGAAGCAGGAAACTGGGGAAGAGTCTATGCTTTCTTTAGAAGCTAACAGTGCCTTCTTAGAAAGGTCTGCTATAGAGATAAAAGGCAAACCCAGATTTTCACACAGTATTGTAGTCCTTTCTGGCACATGGCTTAAAATGGAACTGGTTTTCCATTTTAATGACTAAACTGTATGTTGCATGTAGATGATTCTTTCTAGTTATTTAAAAACAAGCCCACACAATACTGAGCAGCTGCTGACCTTGCGGTTTGAGGGGAGTGTTGTGGGCAGAATGGCTTTTTCAGCCTTGTGCTGTTCTGTTGAAAATCATCTGCAAGCTGCTTTTACTCCAGGAAGTGGGAAAATAAAGCTATCCCCTTAAACTTCCAATGCAAACTATATAAAGTTTTTACCACAGATATGCCAGAGTGACACCAATCTATACCTGTTTGGAATTGTGACCATTGGTGGTGTATCAGAGGTTTAGGCTGTGACCCTTGTCTTTGAGGTCCTCCCTCATGCTCTCACTCTCTGTTAACTCAATTTTCCCCCCATAGGGTTGGCATGGCCTGTGTCTCAATAAGAGTAAATAAAGAAAGCACTACTCAGATGGTAATTGAAGAAGTTCTCCCGTTATTGGGATACCAGGTACACAATATGAAATGGTGTGTGTATATGTGTATTTTGCTGCTTTGTCTTACATTTTGTTGTATAACCCAACGAAAGTGCATGCCCTGGTAGCTGCTGGGGATAGGTTTCTGGGGCCCCTATGGATATCTGAAATCTGGATAAGAGGGAACCCATATTAAGTATTGGATTCTCCCATGCCCCTCCCCAAGTAAGAAGGCTTTCTTAGTAACCCAAAGAATGAATAAAGGAAGGTAAGCCCCCCACAGTCCATGGATAATTGAAATTGGATATGGAATCCATGAATATGGGGGCCCACCAGTACAACAGGGTGTCTGTTGTACAAATGTTAATGACACAGAAACAAATAAGGGAGTTCCATCATGGGTTCACTAGATTTTTCAAATGATGTATCTGTTTGTGGTGCCTTAAAACATAAATGCCTCCGAACTGAGAAAGTTGTATAATTCATTAGAAATCTGTTGGAATGTGTTTATCTCTCAGCAGTTGGAAACCCCCCATAACTTCCGATTGGTAGAAGTCCTGATGGGCTCTAAGCAAGGTAAGTTATTGTTAGTGCTTATTGATAGTATTTATTGTTAACAGGATGCTGCTACAGTTTAATGTAAACAGTTGCCTTCACAAGCCTGAATGTTAATTTTCAATTCAAGGAGCCTAGAAAATTTGGCTTTGATGAGTTGTTGTTGTTGTTAACATTGCTGTGTGTCCAGTTAATGCTTGGAAGATGTAGAGTGCAATCCTAAACATAAGCCAAGCCTGCAAAGTTTGGCCAGCACAAGGGCCACCATAAAGTGTTTTTGGACTACTCTTGGAGTCAGGGAGGATGGCTCACATCTGTGTGCCGGCCTCTCTGACTCCGAGAGTGGTCCAAACATACTTTACGGTGGCCCTTGTGCTGGCCAAACTTTGCTGGTTTACCTTATGCCAGCCTAACTCAGTTTAGGATTGCGTCCTAAATGTAACTGAATGAATTAAAATCCAAATTGGGAGGTGTGAATGAATTCCATGTTTGTTTTTCGTTAAAAAGAAGCCACATATGAATTGTTTTTCTTTTCCTTAGTTCAGAGAATGGTACTGGATGATCACGAATTGATTCTTGGCAGATTTCAAGACATAAGGAAGGTAAACAAATAAGGCAAATCATCAGCATCACTTTTCAATGTGTCTCAATTAATATTGAAAGTTGGCATCTCTTTTTGATGGTTTTTTTTTTCAAATGAAAAGTAATCCAAGCAGTAAGTAGTTTCTAATCATGTATGGCACTTCCAAACATCTTGGTCCCAATATGTGCCCCTTGGGAAGGCATTTGGAAAAGGAAATGGTAGTCAATATTGGCTACAATCTCTGATCTCGCTAGAGGCAACCATACTTCAGGTTTCACCTTCCAGACTTGACTTTGTGTTGAGCTCTGCTGCTCATTTAGGGCAATGGTCTTCAACTTTTTTTTTACACTGTAACCGCAATAAATTAACAATAAATACAGTATGAGACTGAGCACCCTCTGTCAATCTGCCCCTCCTCCTAGGACCCTATCCTTCCATCCCTGTTCTGTCACCGCCCATTCCCTGCCCGTAATGCTGTCCCAGCGCTGTTCATTGTAACCAAATATCCTTATTAGATAGAGCAGGAAAAGTTGCCATGAAGCCTAGCAGTAGAGAAAGCCATTTAGCACAATTGCTAAGAACCTGAGCCAGTCTGGGACACAACCTCCTGGTATCTGAAGGGGCACATCAGATGTCTTCCCCTTCATCTGGTGGTGCTCTAGTTCAGTGGTTTTCAACCTTTTTCATTCCTGTGCCACAACCCCACAACCTTCATGACCCCAAGGTTAAAGAACACTGATTTAGGGCCAAATCCTACCCAGTTTTTCTGTATTGGTGCACCCATGCCAATGCATCCTGCAGTAGAGGGGCAGTTAATGGAGACCTCCTCTGAGTAAAGGAGCACTTCTTCCCTTGGGGCTTTACTGCAGCTGCAGTGGCACTGGAAAGTTGGGTAGGATTAGGGCACTTAGTACTTCAGCTTCCTATTGTGTGTCCTGCTGATTTTTGTGGTGGAGGGATTTCCCTCCCCCCTTAAATAAGCATTCTCTTACTAGTCAAATTACAGTGGCTAGTCAAAACCTGTGAGAGGAGGTCAAGAAAACTCATGGCCCAGGCTGTTCAAGGAGTTCACCTGTCTTGGCAAAGGAGGTCAGGAAGGAGATTAGAGATTGCCTTCCTAGGAAGGGGACAATGCAGAAGTGAGAGCTCTAAAAAAAAGAAAGGGGGAAAAAAGCTACAGTGAATTCTAATGCTGGGGAGTGCTGACCTTCAAAAATTAGTGTTCCTCATCACTCAAACTCTCTGTGGACTACTTGTGTGACTATTATTTGAGGAGTTAGAAACTGAGAGGAAAGTGGTTGACATCTGTTCCAGTGGTCATTAAGAAGGACTGATGCTCTGGAAAGATCTCTCTGTCCTCCATGACTTGTAGGACTTTTTTTCTGGCTGTATTTCCCAAGCCCCTCCACTTCCATAGTATTCCTGCCATTATATTTTGACATTTTGGGGGAGGACATTTTTTTGAATACCGTGTGCATTTGCATATTTACCTGTATAGTGCATGCTTGATGCGGCATTTGAAGTTCTGTGATGCGTCATCTAAAAGTATTCGGGAGACTACGTAAAATGTGTGCACTCTGATAGCCCTGGTTTTGCTTTTTATAAGTCTCCCTAAAACATTACCTAGTATATACTGTAGCACAATTCGTCAACAAATAAATCAAAAGAAGAAGGGAGCCTGAAAGGCGAACAGTATTTCCATAGTCTGGCTTGATGATCTAGTAACCGTTTTTGGTAGCTGGTGACATAAGTTTCTGCTTATTGGACTCTGAACCCTCTCTGCACAGTGCAGTGTATTTAGCACATAACACAGTGATTCCCAACTCCTTTTTAATTCTCTTATAGACTTCAATTCGTCAGATGAATCAAACAAGATTTTACATTGTAGAAAACAACGTATCAACTGTGCGGGTACATTTGTTTGTGGGTGGGCTTCCACCTCATCTCTCTACTGAAGAATATACAAACATTCTCAAAGATGAATTAACCATCAGAAGTAAGTCTCAAGCTGTCACAGAATCTATTTATTTATTAATGCTATTTACATTTTGAAATGCTTTCCAAATTTTTTTTGTGTGGTATTTTCTCAGGGTAACTTTTTGTTTGAAGGTTTTTTCTTTTTTAAGAGAGAATTTATATAGTACATAATTTTACTAAAGCATGCTGCAATTTGTAGGAAATATTTAGAGTATTTTGTATCCTTTAGTCTCCAAAGTTGCAGTATTTTGTGTCCTTTTGTGTCGGCAGCTGTAGAAGTGCTACCCTAATCAAAAGGGCAGAGGCCTCATACATCCATTGATGGTGAACGTTCTTCCCATCAGTGATTTGAATAACCTTTTTGTTACATTTTTCTCTTGTGATGTTCAATAGCCATTTTATTTTCTGTTTTTTTATGAAGCCATTGGTTTTCATTTGAAAATGGTTGTATAATTTACTTATTAGAAAGCCACTTTAATTATGGAAAAATGACCTAAAATGTTCTAAATTTTAAAAAAAGGTAAATAAAAAATTGTGTCCTTTTTATACATGTCCAGTGCATGTCTAGTGGCATGCATTGGAAGCAAAGTTCCTTATCTCCTCTTTGAAAAAAACCCTCTAGCAGGTTGGAAGACCCTCAAAAGTAGCATTCTGTGGCATATGGAAGGCTCTGAGGTTATGGGGAGATCAGCAATTGTTTCCACTGAGGCAACAAAAATGCCTCCTGTTTGTAGAAGAGAATGTTGGGGTGCAACCCAAAATCGCCTCACATAATGGTCCCTTGGAAAGAGACAGACCTCGGTGTATAATATGGGTTCTTGCTGAGCCAGGTGTTTCTGGCAATAAGAGGACTGGTGGGGTTATGATCAGAGTTATGGGATCTATCGTTTAATTGTAGGACAGCATATCGGGCTTGTCCTCATTTATTTTAGAAACATTATATGCTGCCTTTCTTATATTCAAGAATGCCCAAGGCGGATCACAATCTAAACAAGCAGTTGCCAAACTCACGACTGCTGAGCACAAAAGTGGTCTTCCCTGTTGCAAGCGGCACTTTTTATGGAAGCGCCACTCCATTTTCAAGCTGAACTGGTGGCAGGAACACTCTGGGCAGTCGCGTCTATGTCCAGCATCCTGCTGCATAGCATTCTGGGATGCCCAGGCATAGACACAACTTCCCAGAGTGTTCCTGCCCACCAGTTCAGCTTGAAAATGGGGCAGCATTTCCATGGAACAGTAAGTGCTGCTCATGGGGGGAAGGGTTTTTCTAAACCTTGGAGTTTGGAGATCCCTGATCTAAACCAACAAAACAAGCCCAACAACAGTCACAATAGAAAAAAAACATGCCATCAATAAGTAGCAATAAATAGCATCAGGCATCAGTCAAAGAAACCTGGAGTTAAGCTGGCACAGTTAGGCCAGCAAAGTTTGGCTGGCACAAGGGCCAATGTAAAGTGAGTTTGGACCACTCTCTTGAGTCAGGGAGGATGGTGCATGTCTGTGTGCTGGCCTCTCTGACTCAGAGAATGGTCCAAACATACTTTATGGTGTCCCTTGTGCCGTCCAAACTTTGCTGGCCTAACTGTGCCGGCCTAACTCCAGGTTAGAATTGCACCTTCAGAACCAGTCAAGAAAACTGTGCAGAGGCAATTCAGACAAAGAGCATAAAACATCAGCAGCATAATCAGTACAAGCCTTTGTGAAACAGAAAAGTATGGAAATCCCTGTGGAATGTCAGCAGTGAGGGGCCATCCTGCTCTCCTGTTGAAGGGCAGGGGTCCATAATGAAAAAGGTCATCGTTGTGCTGTAACCTTTCATGTATTCTGCCCCTTTTCCTACATTGCTCATTTTCAAAAACTAACCATAGGGTGGTCATCAGCCCCAGTGCATGTGTGGAGCTTGGTATATTGGTTTTTGGAATCCCACCCATGCAGTTTTTGCCATGGCAACAAATTAAGATAACATTTAGTTCAAATGTGATTAAGCTAATGCATTCTATCAGCATGTTTGGACGTGGACTTGTCTACAAGGAACTAGTTGATTTTGTTCACTTGGCTTGAAGCACTTGGCTTAGTACCCATGGGTAATGTGTGTTTACATTAACACGTCTTCAGATTAACTTTATCGCTCTCAAAAATTTGTGTAAAATGGGACAGAAGTGATTTGTTAAACTTTGTTTAGGTAATTTATTATCTGCATATGGGAAAAATAAAAAAATTAATGCTGTACTCTTCTTTTTTTCCTTTTTCAATGTTTACAGCTAATCTAGTTTCTGTGAGTCATGTATATTCATCTCAAGGTGAGAACACACTATTTCAAGTGGTGTTTGTTTTTTAAAAAATTATAGAGTAAATCTACCAATTGGACTTGCTTTGAAAGCAGCAGCATTGGCCAACTAAAGAGTACAGCCTCCCCTCATATCTGTTGATCCAGTATCTGTTGATTTAGTTATCTGTGAATCCAGGAGGGGCACCTATTAACATGGTTTAGATTCTTATTGCTGTGAAAATGTACTTCCTATTACAGGTTGCTATAAACATGTAAGCTTATAGTGCAGGCAGGCAGGCTACAGGCAGTCTGAATGCTTGAAAAGACTTGATCAAATGTTAACAGGAAGCAGCTAGCATTCAATCCTACTTTCTGTTAGCTTTCAGTTGAGTCATTCAGAAATACTTTCACAGCAGTCAGCCATGTGGAGTCAGAGAATGCACACTGTGATACAGGCAAGTATTCCTGCAGATTATAGGGGGAAATCTTGACACACATGTGCTGTTTTTTGGATAGCAGTTCAGTGTCCCGTGTAACGTGTTTCTGTTCCAAATAGAAGTGGAGTTGCCTTGCATTCCTTGATTGGAAGGTAGGACAGCTTATAGTGCAGTTTTCCACTATGGAAGAACTGAGTGCATTCTTAGGGCTACTAAGTACTTATTCTCCCCTCTTGGGGTCAACTTAGTTTCTGTGCTGTTTGAGCTCTTGGAGCAAAGTGCATTGACTTGCATCAGTTTGGGCCTGAAGTTCTTTTTGCTCTAACCATAAGTGAATCTGCAAGATGGTGTGTGCAGAGAAAGCACAAAGTCCATCAAGAATATTTTATCTAGAAACTCTGTTGGGACTGTCAGCAGGTATTATCTGAGGAAGTAGATCATGACTGTGCCTGTGCTGCTGCTCAGAAGTAACCTTGGTCACTGAAGACCATAATGACCATAAGCCTCCACATATGGGAGAGCTCCTTTTAAATTTTGAGTTTGAGATTTGAGTTGCATCCAAGGTATCTTTATCTATGACACAAAGGATCAAATAAAAGTGTAAGCTGTTACATCACATTATTTGGATAAATATATGTGTTTCATATAAAAAAAACAAGTGAAAATATTCTCGAATCCCTTTCTTACAGGTGCTGTTGTACTAGAAATCTCATGTTTCTCTGAAGCAGAAAGACTGTATATGCTAGCTAAAGACACCACTGTTAACGACAAGACTCTCACTGCTGTTGTCCTCCCTGAAGTCCTGGTAAGACCCATTGGTTATGTGTTCTATAAGAAATGAGCAGGTACTCTTCTTGTAAATATGTAAATGTCCATGGTGAGAGTGGAAAGTTGGACAGGAGTCAAATTCGGCCCTTTCAGCCATAGGTTTTGTAACATTCTCTTAAAATGGATAGTGAATAATAACAATAAATATACCGCCTTTCTTAGGTCACCAGATTTCTCTAATGACTATAACTCAAGGCGGTTTACATAGGCAGACTTTATTCAGAAACCCAAAGGTTTTTACAATTTTTACAGAAACTGTTCTATCTTCCAAGAACTACACACATACAGATGGATCTTTCTGGATTTAGTCCTTCTTTCTGGCCACCCGTTTGTCTTCTTGCTGGCTGATAAGCGGCTTCCCTGCTCCCACCAGAGAAGCAGCTGACTTTGGCACAACTCCCCCTCTCACAAGGCAGCCGAAGACAGCTCAACTGTTAATCAGTCGCAATTTACAAGGTCTGCCGCTCACAGAGACTTCCGGTAGTCCCAAACTGGCAAGCTTCAGATCTTCAGCTCTTATCTTCAGGCAAACAGAGGCATTAACCCTCTCGATTAAATCTTCTACTGTATTTATAGTACTTTGCATATTGTCCAATCAGTGGTGTCATTCAAATGATTTAGGAACAGGAACTCACTTTTGATCGGCACTTGTCAGGAACCTGGAACCAGCCACAGAGCCCGTTAGGATCCGGAACGCCCGTTCTGGTCCGTTCCCCCTGAATGACATCACTGTGTCCAATATCCAGGAAAACTGTGTGCCATCTTCCTCAGTAGAGGTTGGTTGCCAACTAAAAAAAGATAGCACTTCCAATTCCTTGGTGGTGGCCAAATCCATCTTTGCCTCCTTTTTTGGCCCTTCCTTCCCAGTCTGGATGAGAAGTGAACCAGTTCTGGCCTGGTAGGCTTCTTGTACAGAATAAAATGAGAAGATTCTCTAGAGACCTAATTTGTCATTAAGATTTCTGGAGCATCTTCTCATTTCTCACTTGGAGGACATTTGCCCACTGTTTCAGCCTGTGGAACTGGGTTTTGCTGGACCAAGTGCTTCAGAGTCTCGTTGATGCAATTGCTGGGGATGTCTAGCCCTTGAACAACTTTCTTGAAGAGTGTCTGTTACCCAGACTAAATGAAGCTGATCATCAACTGATCTAAAGCAAGCTTAATTCTACAGTAAAGCTGGAGTCCTCCTGACAGCATCTATGTATATATGTGCCATTGGTGTTCAAGAGGAATTATTTGCATGCGCTGTGTGTGCAAAATGGGAAGAACTGTGCTTGATTTTAAACATGCTTCTAGCACACCTGAGAATATACACAAGCCCATCCTGCAAGCAGTTACGTTCAAACACTGAGCGGTTAGTGATAGGTCAACTGGTGCACACAACTGCTTGTTTGACTTGATTTCAGGGAGCAATCCTAACCTGGAGTTAGGCCAGCAAAGTTGGGCTGGCACAAGGGCCACCATAAAGTGCATTTGGACCACTCTTGGAGTCCAGGAGGATGGCACACGTCTGCGTGCTGGCCTCTCTGACTCCGAGAGTGGTCAAAACATACTTTACAGTAGCCCTTGTGCTAACCAAACTTTGCTACCTAACTGTGCTGCCCTAACTCCAGGTTAGGATTGCGCTTTCAGTCACTGTTTTATTTGCCTGGACCAAAAGTAGAGTTGGTTGTATGCGAGCTCCTATGCATTTCCAGACTCTAGTTTAGCACTCTCCCACAAAGATCTCCCATTTTTGAAGTCTGTTTTTAGTAGGTACTCAACTGGGATGTTTTGGAATGTGTAGCTAGTAACCTCATTACCTGTAGAATCAGTAAGGAAGAGATGAGGCCATGTAAACTAGTTCTCAGTTACTTTACCGGGGAATCCAGATTAGTGCTCATGAATGAAAGACCTTGCATTGAAGACCTTGGTAGTTCAGCTTTTTAAAATGCCTATGTCAGAAGATTTTATTTCACATATAACAGGAAGTATTCCAATATGATACATGTGGGGAAAACCCAGCTCACAGAACCTGTAATAAAGAGAGTTCCTTAATAGTTCCAGTGGCAGAATGCAACATGGATAGTTATGTTTGAGTGAGTATAATATGTACATGCATTTTCAGCATTTTAGTATTTTCTTCACATCAATGAGTACTAGAAACATAAAAAAAATAAGATTCTGTGGAGTCTAATTTTAAGTTGTTAGGCTATTTAAGTTGTTGAATATTTAGGCTGTTTTTACAAGGGATGCTTAAAATGACTCTTTTCCACTTTCTGCCTTACATTAATAAACATTTACATTCCAGACTAAAAAGTTGATCGTGTTATCACTTGTGAACTAGGCTTACTTTGCATTTGAAACTAATTTTATTTTGGGTCTTTAGAAGACAGCAGTTGGCAGGTATAAGGGAAAGAAATTGTACAATGAATACTGCTTATCTAAATATTGTATGTGCCCAGTTTTTTGTTTGATGTACATCTTCACTGATGCCCTTTAAGTAACTAATCTTTTCCACCTTGTTCCAGTGAAAATGGCATTAAATTTTTGGCCGCCAGTCACACAATGTTAACAAATACTCTCAATAATAAAGTAGAATATTTTCTAAATGAGAGGAACAAATGTGATATTTGTAATAACTTCAAATGAAAATAAATTAAATTCAGTCCTGCTTCCAGTTGGCTTAACTCTTTTGCTTTGGCTATAGAGAGTATGGGAGCAATTAACAAATAAGGGAATGGAGCAAATTTTACTGTCAGCAGAGGAATGTGTGGTTATAAACAAAGAACAGTCATGTTTCATTTTGGCCTTAAAATAATGAGCTATTTTTGTTCTACCTAAAAGAAAAAAACAGCCTCAACATTTGTAATGTTGAAGGATAGCTAGAACTATCCTCAACTATTTGAGATAGCTCAAATAACAAAGTTGTCAGTATATTGATAGCATAGCGGTGGATTAATTTACTCCACTTAAAGTACGCTTTGAAACTGAGTCTGTGTCCAGATGGCTGTCTTGAAGCCTGTTCTGTGCTCATAGCTAAAGAGGGGGTGTTTTTTTTTTTTGTTAAATACCACATAAAACCACAATACACCACAATCTTTTTGGGGTTAAATTATTGGAATAAAAACACAAAACACCGCATTTTGGTGTTTAAGATACTTTCCAGAAGTTAAAATAGATTACTATTTCATCTATTAAAAGTTTTTTAATAGAATTAAATAAATTGATTAAATAGAATTTAATAAATTACTTTTTCAATTAGACACAATATTGTGGCTGCATCTGCTTATTCAATATCACCTATATCATTCTACTTAGTACACTTTTAAAGCATTTAAAATTAATAAGAACAAGAACGTGGAATGCGAATGTGGAATAAAAAGCACATAACACTGCAAGTAGCTATTTTAATCAAGGAATTTAGGGGAAAAAAATCACCCAAAAAATGCACCCCTACTCATTGCTAATTTATCAGCTACTTTGCCAGATCTATATCTTCTGAAAATATCAAGACTATATAGTGCCCTCATTCACACGTACCTGAAACAATATGGAAGAGGCTTCCCTATGGCATGATTCCTACACCCCTTTGTATTGTGAGTGAATGACTCGACCATCTAGGTCAGGCTAATCATGAGTCTCTCCCAGACAATTTGTTGTCTAGCTAGAAAGTGGCTGCTTCTCACTTGAAAATATGCAATAATAGTACACAGAACATTTTTCCGTATACTGTTGGTTTATTCCATCACTTTGGTCAGGATCCTGCACGCATTGTTAAAATCCTGAAATGGGATTAATATGAATAGGACAAGGTGAACCGGTATGTGAGAGCTGCCTAACTCTGCCAGTTTAGAGACTGCCCCTTCCCAACCAGCAGAGGAAAATTTGAAAGGAGGGACACAATAACAGTGATAGAAAATGAGGAACTGCTACAGGTGTGCCCCAGTGCTCACTGATTTCGTATCCATGGTTTTAGTTATCTATGGATACTGGGATGCCAATTAAAAAGCAAGGGAACATTACATAAATCTCTTTTTTAACCTTGTTGCAGGAAAACCACTGATGATCCTCTGTCTTTAAAAAGTTGTCCCCCGTATCCATGGTTTCAGGTATCTATGGTGGGTGTACAGGGCCCAGAGACTGCCTGTCTGCCTTCCAGCAACCCAGAGTCCTTGCCGATTCTGTTGCTATGGGAGGCAGCAGAAACCTGGCAACAAACCAAGGGCCCTGTCCATCGCGGATTGGACGAGACCATCCTGGCCCTGATTACCCGCACCTGTGGCAAAGGCCCACTCTCCCTGGCCATGGGAACATCCTTGTTTCCACCTGCTCACAGCCTTATCACCCCCGCAACAGTCCTACTCCTCCACTATTTGCTGCATCCGCACCATTTAAGCACCGATTAGGAGAGCACTTCCCCATATAACTTTGCACTACTCCAAAAGTAGCCCCCGACACCTTTACTCCACCCTGCCAGCATTGCTGAAAATGTTCTTTTGTTTGTCTCACTTTGTCTTGTAATAAACACTCACCCCCTCAGCCTCAGAGCAGACTTGCTCCTTCCTCAGATCCCAAGGAACCTCCAGCCTGCTGAGAAAGCCGGAACAGGCTGAAACAGTGGGGCCCAGAACGGAACCCCAGCAGATATCGGGTCAGGCCTGTAGCTGTTTTTCATCACCAGCTGCTTATTTCTGCAACTCTCTTGTTAGTGTCTAGTTTTTCAGAAGAATTGGGAGAGGGAGGAGCAGGAGGAAATTAGTTGCGAAGGAGAAGTGGATGATAAATGGATGATGTGTGTTACTTCATCTGTTTCACGGTATGTGCATGGGCTTTAAAAGTCAAGGCTCCAAATTCATCCTGGAAACAAATTGTCATCCAGTGTAGTCACTGGAGCAATGGCCTAACTGGGTTGATCCGATGAGTTCCAGCAACCACGCAGGCAGCCGCGTTGTTCGCTAATTGCAGTTTCCATACTGTCTTCAGAAGTAGTGTCATGTAGAGTGCATTACAGTAATCTAATCTCGATGTCACTAGGGCATGGGTCACCATGGCCAGGTCTGAGCAACCCAGGTATGGTCACAGCTGATGAATCAGCCGAAGCTGAGCAAAGGCTCCCGTGGCCACTGCAGCCACCTGGGAGTCCAGGAGCAGTTGCGGATCCAGGAGAACCTCCAAGCTGCAGACCTGCTCCTTCAGAGGGAGCACAATCCCATTCAGAGCAGGACAATAGTCCAACACCCAAATCACGGACTTTGTGGCCAGGAAACCCTCTGTCTTACCTTCCTTGTATAAGAAATGTAGCACCAGAGTAGTAATCTTTCTTTCTAACCTGGCTGATGAAAACATTGTTGCGCTTCGTGTGTTCCTCATTCAGATACATTTACTGAGAACAAAAATAAAGTAGGGTGAAGTAAACACAGAGTGCAATCCTAACCTGGAGTTAGGCCGGCTCAGTTAGGCCAGCAAAATTAGGCTGACACAAGTGCCAATGTAAAGCGCATTTGGACTACTCTGGGAGTCAGGGAATGTGGTGCATGTCTGTGTGCTGGCCTCTCTGACTCCGAGAGTGGTCCAAACATACTTGATGGTGTCCCTTGTGCCGGCAAAACTTTGCTGGCCTAACTGTGCCAGCCTAACTCCAAGTTAGGATTGCAATCTGAGTCTATTAGTACATTCCGCCAAACCATGATTTTAGAAAATTGAATCCCATGGTTTAGGTTGATCTCTGATTTGACCAACTATCATTTGTGGTTAGCTCGTAAGTCAGAATTGGAAACCATGGCTTGAAGTGGGTTTTCAAAACATAAATTGTTCTAGTAATGATTTGAACAAATGAATTGCCCATCCCATGGTCATGATTGTTACTCTTTCTCTGGAGGCACCTCTGTGTACATATGTATTTAAGTACAGGGTGAGGCAAAAAAAAAGTACCCACATCATAATTCTGGACACTCTGGACAACCACGAAGCACCAGAACAAACAACACTTCGTTGGAGAAGTAAAAAGTGTTGGAGAAAGTTCTTGAGGGTCTGATTTTCTACCTTGAAGCCCAGACCTCACAATATGTGATGCATGTCTATGGGGAATGTTAAAAGAAAGATGTTTCACACCAACTCCATGAACTCAACAAGAGCGTCACATGAACATTGAATCAGTGATCAATGGTGTAAAACCAGAAGAGTGTTCTAATATGATTACTCACATAATCAATCACATGAAACTTGTGCTTTGCAATGAAGGAAGACATGAAGAATATGCAATTATATGATAGAGCCCTAACTGGGATAGGATAGTGTATAAATGACATGAGCAGCTTGGTTACCTTTTTTATTCTTGCCCCACCCTGTATTTGTAGCTGACCTTTCTACTGCTTAAAATAATTCTCAAAGTAGTCTACAAGCACAAAAAATTGCATCACACAGTAAAAAAAAACAAAAATGAAAAACAACAATTAAAACAATTTAAAGTGCAGTTTAGCAACTGAGTTCAACCTTGAAATGGAAAATGAAAGCAGAGAAACAGCTTGAAATTTGAAGGTTTGCCTGTATGTTTGAAAGATTGAACCATGATTTGGACTCCAAATGATGGTTAGTGAAAATTGTGATTTGAACTGAGCTTCTGATACATGCAGGCTTGGCTGTTGCTGCTGTAGGAATAAGCAACACTGTCAATTGCTTAGTTATACTAATCCATTCATTAAATTTAAAATAAATGTGTCTCCACCACTGCCATTTCTCACTGGTTTAAGCCAACAAAAGTTGCTTTTCAACATTGTTCAACATTGTTGTTCAACATTGGTATAGTTGCTAGTAGCCCTTTGAGACAAAGGCAAGCTGTTCCATGCATTTGAGCATCTGTCTAGATTAGAACAATCAATTCCTTATCTCCCACACAGATTGAAAAAAATCAGATTGTTGCGATCTCGCTTCTACCATGAACTACAGTAGTTTGGCTGCACACTTTATGCAGTAAACAAGTGTGCGTAGCGTACCCTGATGTTGCTTGGAACAATGTATGTGTGACTTTTTAAACACCCTTTGTACTCATGTCAGGAAGCCACACCTGAACTGGAGCTCCTAGGTGTATATCATAGTTATATTTGTTGTTGTTGTTGTTGTTGTTCAGTCACTAAGTTGTATCTGACTCTTCGCAACCCCATGGATATGGTGTGTGTGTGTGTGTGTGTGTGTGTGTGTGTGTGTGTGTGTGTGTAAAACCTTTGCAAACTGCAACAATTATATTTAATTATTTTTAATGTCTGAATCATGCAGTTGCCAGTAGGTTTGCCACTGTCTCTTGGATTCTACTTTTAAAGACTGGAATAATGACCTATCAGCCTTTCAAAGGTAGCAGTAAACGCTAAGTGCTTGGAAAATATCTCTGAAGGGCTATGGCCGTTTGAAATGAACTAATACTTTACAAATAAAGAGGAATAAGTGCTAAAATATAGGTTACTATGAGAATGCATTTTAATTCTAAAGCTAATAATTCCAGGATTTACATATTTTATATTGCATCATTGCTTATAGGGCTGTAGCAAAAATTGGTGATAATATGTGTAATACTTGTAATTGTTTTTTATGTTAGAATATTGTGTTTGAATTAATTTTGTGGTTCTAGCCTATGCCAAAAACAAGTAATCTTGAATCGTACTCTGAGAATGTGCCTACAATTAATAATTTCTTTTCTGTGGAATAAATGAATGATACTAAAGCATGGATTAACTTTAGAGCATTTGTGGTGCATTGCACAAAAGGCTGTGCAGGAGACAAAATAGATGGCAAGACTCCACTACTACTTTCCTTGAAAAATGTGCACTTTTTGTTAATTCTTAGAATTTGAGGGAGAATCAGAATAGTGCCTTGTTGACCTTATCTGCAGTTGGGTTGATTTATTTTTCCTTGCATCTTTTAGTCAGCCAAGCTTCCACAGAACTGCTGTCCCCTGCTTGTGTTTGTGAACCCAAAAAGTGGAGGCCTTAAAGGTCGGGATTTGTTGTACAGTTTCAGAAAGCTGTTGAATCCTCATCAAGTCTTTGAACTGACAAATGGAGGTCCGCTTCCTGGGTAAGTTTTGATTCTGTTCAGTATATAGTAGATTTCTTATGTATTTTTTCCCCAAGTTGCATTATTTTATTGGTTTCTGATGGGCTCCTGTTCTGCTGCTGCCTGAAATTGAAGGCAAATGATAGAGTCCGTGCAGAAACTGACTGGCCTGACCCTGAGTATTTCTGAGATTATCTGGGAGCCATATGTGAGCTGTTCTGAACTCATTGGTGGGGGAAGGGAGTAGACTGTAAATAAAGACATTCATCTCTTCCCACCCATCAAATTGTTATTCCACCTTAGCTTCTTTTTGTCCCTTCAATTGTTGCCAGGGATTTGGAATTGCATATTATAATTTTACAGGTTGGGCCTAATTATCCACAGATTTTTAATTGGTAGATTTGGCTCAACCTGAAGCCTCCAAGGGTTACCCGAGCTGTGCTCTGGTCACCTCTGGAGGCTCTTCTGAGGCCCACTTTAGCTGCGGACATTGCCTCAGTGGATCTCAGAATGGCCATTTCTGCCAAAAAAAACAACTACTTCCAGATTTTTGGCAAAACCGGAAGTTGCATTTTTAGTGCCTTTTAAGGCATTTCGAGACCTGGGAAAGTCCTCCAGGGCCTCAGAAAGCCCTCTGGACCCCAACCAGAGCAGTGCACCATCGAGTTGGGAGCATGGGGGAGGCAAAATCGCCCACGGATTTTTGTATCCATGAGGATAAAAAGGCTCCACCTGTATTTGGTCTGTGGGTTCTGGCTTTTTCTGAATAAAATTGTACTGTCACAACATAGACAGGAAGGCAGGTTTGCTTTCAACACTGGCCAAGAATTAAAAACAGGAGCTGGAATTGGAATAATTGTTGGCGATGCATCTACGGTCTTACAGAGGCCTCATGGGTTTTGTGACTTCCTTTTCTTTTAGTAGCAGACTCTGTCACTTGAGTTGGAGTTTGGGGGGACTGTTGTTCATGCAGCGCAAATCAAAATCCTCATTAATGCACATGATTGGTTACCCAGGGCTTTGGGTCTAATCTGCTGGTTTCCAAAGTGTGCTATAATTGGGCAGCGATATATTGTATGCACAATTGTATATTGTGTGCAGTTATGCAGCTGAGATGAAAAATGCTAATGCCAAAAGACACAATGGAGTTAGGGATGTTTTAACCCCACTGTCAAATAATAAATCTTTCTACTATTTTCAATAGTGTCAGCTAACAGAACTGTAGGGGTGAATTTAATAAATGGTATTTCTATTTTTACATTAGGGATTTGGCAGCAGCTATAGAAATGCAACAGACGCTCATTTGTCAAAGACGCAGTAATGTACCAAGTGTGAAATGGAATGTATCTGGGGTAGGGAGGGAAAGAAGGCAGCAATCTGCTTTAGTTATCTGTTGAAAAGTAGGGCTGATTCTTATTATTTGATTCCATATTTCAACAGGCTTTATTCTGTGATCGTCTGTGCTATTTTCTGCATCGGTAAATCTTGGTTGTTTGCTGCCTTTTGAAATGCAATATTACCAGTACTTTTTAAAACCACATGAAGCCCAACTAATTGTTTTGATGCACTTTAAAAAAGCGTTAACCAGCATCTTTGAAATTGACGCTTATTTTGAGATTGGCTTATGTACCCCTTCTCCCAAATATTGCATGGTGTACTGGTTAAGCAGATTGCTTTTGAAACTTCCAGTAAGCTGTTTTCTCTAAATCTTGTTAATACTGTATAGGTTCACCTATAATTTCCTACTTTGAGGTTCAGTTTGATATCATGTAATGAAAAAGTGATGATGTAAAAAAAATTCTGTTTAGCAGGAAGTATGTTTTATAT
>JAJKFI010000089.1:6080312-6098837 GCA_029204185.1 Lerista edwardsae
GGAGTTTTAAAAACTGGTTTTGATACAGGAATCTGTCGTTCAGAGGAGATTTCATCGACTTGCTAAATCTTTGGATGATGGCCATATTACCTAAAGTTTAAAGTTCACTGTTCAGTGACTAAACAGGATAAGAATAGACAGTCAAAACTGCAGAAAGAATAATAGGAGTCAGCTTGCCCTCTATGGACAATTTATATACTGCTCGGATGAGGAAAAGGGCAGAGAGGATGGTTGCAGATCGCTCTCACCCTGCCTGCAATCTATTTGAACTTCTTCCCTCCGGACATCGTTATAGGACATGGTATATTAAAACAACCAGGCACAAGAACAGTTTTTTCCCCCATGCTATTGGGCTGTTGAATAGTTGATTATGTTGATGTTTTGGTTTTGATTTGGATAAGTTTAGAGTTAGTGGGGGCTTGTTAATGGGATGGTATTATTTATTAGTTTAACATATATGTGAGAGCATTTGGGCCAAAGAAAATTCCGTGTATGGTGAAATTCCATGTATGGCCAATAAAATTCTATTCTGCTCTGTTCTAATTAATAAGGTTTCATATTTACATAATTGTAACAGCTAATTGAATTCCAATGTCTGTTACTACTGTCCACCTCTCACAAAGGAGAGATGAGGCCAGGATTTGTGTGGAGTTTATGAAGCCCACCAATCCCTTAGGCTCACTCATCTAGCACAGTGGTTCCTAACCTTTTTAGCACTGGAAGTGATATCATCAAGCAGGAAGTGACATCATTGTGCTGGCAGGGTTGGAAATGATGTCATTGTTTGAATAAAACATACCTTTTAAAGAAATCGCATGTTGTAATAGTAAACATTCACATTTGAAGAAATGGATGGAAAATAAGTGTGTGTGTGTGTGAGAGAGAGGGGGGGGAGGGGGCTGCTTAACATCTGATCTTGCTATTGCTGTATCCTGCAGTAGCTGAGCTGAGCAATCAGTAAAACCATGTGGATTTTTTAGATTTTCTGGGATTTCCGCTTCTTTGCATGATTTCCATAGAATTAATAGAAAATGAAGCACCATATACTACACACCTTAAAATACACTTTAAGGCTGTGGTTCCAAAACCGTGAACAGTGGCTTCCCAGAAAGCTGTGGAAAACAGCCAGGGGAGCTGCAGATTCCTCACAAAAAAAGCTGCTGCCCTATACAATGTACAGAATTGTAGCCCTAATGGGGAGACATGGCCAATGGCCCAGGGGGTCAAGGGAGCCTCCAGTCAAAGATTTGGGAAAAACTACCTTAAGGGCGTGAGAATGACAGTGACATGTTTGACTTTTTCATTTGAACAGCAGACTTCTGTGCCAAATCACAGACCCTTTTTGAAGCACAGAACTGGCTGCTTATTAAAATTAGACTAAAGCTCTCCTGATTGTTCTTTCAATCCTCAGCTCAGTCTGTTAAAAGCCTGGTCACGAACTAATCAATTGGTAGAGCAAATTAATGAGGTCTGAATTTCAGACGTCTTTACAATAATGTAACACACTTGTGTTTTTATGTTGCAGATTCCATATGTTCTCCCAAATTCCGAATTTCCGAATATTGGTCTGTGGTGGCGATGGCACTGTTGGTTGGGTTCTTGGTGCACTGGAAGAGATCCGGCACAGGCTCGTCTGTTCAGAACCATCTGTGGCAATTGTACCTTTAGGAACAGGTAAAGCAAAAACTAGATTCCCAAAGCAAAAATGGAAAACTAGACTCGTGAATATGCAGACTTTCCCCGCTGCCCTTAAAATATTCATGTTTTGCTTTTGTCAAGTAAAATGTTCGTTACAATGAAGTTGTTACAAATGCAATCAAATGTTCAAAGCATTTAACCTATGCATTTGATTGTTAAAAAGAAAATGAGAGCGGTATCTGTATTGACCGATTTTAGAGTTAGGCCTTTTGCATTTGTTCAAGTTGTTAATGAAAACTTTTTTGGGGGATCAGGCAATGACTTGGGGAGAGTCCTGCGCTGGGGTGCTGGTTACAGTGGAGAAGATCCATACTCCATTCTGATATCTGTGGATGAAGCTAACAATGTCCTCATGGATCGCTGGACCATCCTCTTAGATGCTCAAGAGGCGATTGAAAGTCCAGAGAATGGTGTGTTAGAGCCGGAACCTCCTAAGGTATTTTTTCTTGTATTCCCTCCCCCCAAAAATAGAGGGTGAAACTTTAAACTCATTAATTTATGGAGCAAGCCAATAAGAACTGTGCTAGATGTCAATTTTGGTTGCTACATTCCATCACAACAGATCCCCCTCCCTGCTTTATTACAAAATGAGTATCCCTAATCCCAAATCTGAAATGCTCCAAAATCTGAAACTTTTTGAGCACAAATTTCTGTTGGTTCAATGCAGTGGTTCCTAAACTGTGAACTGTGGCTCTGTGGGAAACTGTGAAAACTAGGCAGGGGAGTCACAGAATCCTTACGAAAAACTGTCTACCCTATAAAATGTATAGGACACAGCCAACAGATCATGGAGAATCAGGGCAATGTGTGAAGGTTATCCCATATCCTCCTTAAAACAACTCTATGATGTATGTTAGGTTATGATATTTAATAATATATTTTGAAAATTAGGAAATGTGTGGCTGAAATTGTGAAAGTTCTTTCTGTTTTTAAAATTTTTCAGATTGTACAAATGAACAATTACTGTGGCCTTGGAATTGATGCAGAGCTGAGTCTAGATTTTCATCATGCCAGGGAAGAAGAGCCAGACAAATTCAACAGCAGGTATCTGCAACCTAATTTTCAACTAATACACCCATGAAAATGTCAGTTAGGGGTTATGGACCAAAAAGTGCACGCATTCTTTCCTTGTGGTTGTCCATGAAACAACTACATTTGTGGAGAGCTCCATAATAGACGTGGGATGTGGTGGCGCAGCGGGTTAAACCGCTGCTGCTGGGCTTTCTGACTGGAAGGTTGGGAGTTCAAGACTGCGCGATGGAGTGGGCTCCCATTACTTGTCCCAGCTCCTGCCAACCTAGCAGTTCAAAAGCGCCTAAATGCAAGTAGATAAATAGGGACCACTTCGGTGGGAAGGGAATGGCGTTCCGTGCACTACGGCGTAGAGTCATGCCGGCCACATGACCACAGAAGCTTGTCCTTGGGCAAAATGCCGGCTCTACAGGCTTTGAAACGGAGATGAGCACCGCCCCCTACCGTCAGTCACGACTAGACCATTCGGTCGTGGGGAAGCCTTTACCTTTACCATAATAGAAGAGAATGTGATTGACACATCTGGATGTAATATTAAAACATATTTTGTTCCTCTTCTAATAGTTCTGATGTATGTGTTTATTTTTCTCTGGGGTATCGGACACTGGCTGATGACTCAAGGTAAGGGGTGGTCATGGAGTTGTATCATAGAGCAAGAAAGGCCTGATTCACATACTGGCCTGGAGTCTGGAGCCTTTTCTGCGTAGCTCCTTGCCATATTCCCCAGTAACACATGCAAATTGGAACCACATAGCAAGGCCAATGATGTGATTCCCATCAACCTCACTAATAACCATCTGATGTTATCCCTCTATCCCGTAATCTCTGTGCTGGCCAGTTGTTGTCCTGAGGAAGATCTTGCTTCCACAACTGCCAGGAATAATTAGTTACTGTCATAAACTGCAGTTGTTTTATGTGTATATTTTGTCTATCTCCATGTGGAAGCAAGCTTGAAACTCAATGGTCCTGTCTGTGTCTAGCAGGGCTGGAATGCAATTTACAGGCAGCTCTCCAGAGAAAGAAAAAGGAATGCAAATAACAACCAGCAAAACTGGTTCTGTCGGTGCTGAGGGGATCCAAGGGGAGTTGGTCCAAGGGGAGTTGGTAGGTTGGCCAGCCCCAGTTGGCTGCTGTCCAGGCAGGGAAAATGTGGTGATCAAGTAACTGATGAGTGGCTTCAGCTAAGGGGATAAAACCCCAACCAAATGGAATCTCTTCTCCTCTCCTCCAGCCCTTGACAAGGGAGCCAGGGAAAGGCTACCACCCTCTTGGAAGCAAGGGGGTGGGTTGGTAGCCCCATCATTCAGGTATGCATAGTTAGGGACTATAGAGGCAATCTCATTAGGTGTTATTTTAGAATGATCTAAAACCTTCAGCTGTTTTGCAGACTTCCTTTGTGCAAGCTCACTCAAAACTTAGCTTCAAGAGCTCAGAGTTATGCGTGCAATTTCAGTGCCTCAGTGCCATCTGCTGGCGTTCCATTTTCACCAGATTTGTTGAGTTTTCAGGAATTAAACCCAGGAATTAAGCTCTTTAACTTTTCTTTCTTGTTCCATTGGCTCTATTATTTTTTTGTTCTTTAATTAGCATTTTAATTAAACCTTTTATATTTTCACTTCAGGTTTGTCTAGTTCCTGGAAAAAGGAAATCAGTGGATTGTCACCTCTCATCACTTTGCAGGCACTACTGTGAGAGTGATTTTAACAGAGACCCTTAAGATTCAGTATTGTTCTAGGAATGGGGTCCTGTCCAGGGAGCCCTTCTGAGTAGCCTGATCTCCTGACCAAACTACTAAAGCCTTTCCTCAGTCAGCTGCCTGTCCAAGACAGGAGAATGGGAAGGCACTAAGCACTAGGTGCTACTGCCCTGGATCAGTGTGTGGTTGCAGGCACCCCTTCTCTGGACCCTGACAAGTTGCCCTCGGTGTAATGTATCACCATCACATTTATACAGCAGTGTGAGTTGTATAATGTGGAATGAATGTTACTGAAAGAAGCACACTTTTCTCTGCATCTGAGAGAATATGAATCTCGTTTTAAACCTTTCAGTGTACCTTTACTGAAGTAATAAGTCCCTTTCAACATAGCTGGGATTACTTCCCAGTAAACATGCATAGAATTAGGCTGCTTTTCTTCATTTCACGTTGAATTCCCATTTCCAGTTTAGAATTCTCTGGTCAATGTTTCGAAGTTGTCATGTAGAAATGTAATTGTTTTTCCACATTGCACTCTGAATCAGCAGCTAGAAACACACCAGAAGGTCAATAGGACCTGGTTTTAATTATTTTATTTTGAAATACGCTTATCCTGTCTTTCCATGCTGCACTATTAAGATGTGCCCTGGCTCTCACAGCAACATTTTTAAAAAAATTCACTTGGTTTATTCTAAGAAAACCAAATAGTTACATCTATAATACAGAGAGCAAAAAAACACCCACATGCCAAATAATCAGATCAACAAGGCAGAAGTGATCCAAAATTAACCAAAACAGCTGGTCCTATTCAGGGTGGGGCAAAACAAGATTAAATCTAAATCTAAGCAGCTCCTTTCACTCTCAGTCCATTCCTGAACCCAACTGGAAATGTCAGTGCTTTCCTTTACAATCAATCTTACATGGCTTAGGTGCCTAATTTTCCCAAGGTTTTAAACCTCTGATGAGCCTATTTTAATTCTGCTGTGTTTTCTGCTGTGGTTCTCCTGTATTGTTTTGCTGGTCATCTGTGAATGTTGTTAAATGCTGTAAGCCATCCTGGAGATATTTGCCGTTAAGTGTAAGACATGTATTTCATGGACATAAATAACTTTATTTCATGGCTTTACCATATGGAAGCAAATGGGTTCCTGTTGTGGTTTAGGCCTGCAGTATGTTCTTTTCCAAATAAAAGAAGCAAGGCGTTAGCACATTCTTCCTCCAAATTTGTGTGAGTAAATGAGCAATGTACAGCAACTGATGCAGTGTGACGTTTGTATTGCACATGAAATGAATATTAAATGGAAAATTTCTCCCCTTTTTTTTCTAGGTTTCACAACAAAGGTGTCTATCTAAAAGTTGGGCTGCAGAAGATTAGTCATACCAGAAATCTTCATAAAGAAATAAAACTTCAAGTAGACCAGCATGAAGTTGAGCTTCCAAATATTGAGGGCCTTATTTTCATTAATATCCCCAGGTAGAAAATGTTCTGTGTATGTGTGCATCACTGAGCAGTTTTTCTAGCATCTTTGATTCTGTAAGGAAGCAATGGGTGCATTAAGATGGCATTGCTGCCATTGTCAGTGGTCCTGAGGATTCAGAAGCCAGCCTGGCCAGATGGGTCCTCTTACGAGTGTGGGGTTTTGGTGCGCCCGTATCTGATCTGACACCGTCCTTCCTAACTGGATGTAATTGTTTTAGACACAATTCGAATATGTAATTCGAAAGTACTGTGGAACTGAATGACAGGACTACCGTATTTCCCCAAGTATAAGGCGCACCAAAGTATAAGACGCACCTTAATTTTGGGGCCAGAAATTTTAAAACCGCCGGTCTTTAAAGAGCCGGTGGGAGGCCGGCGGCTCTTAAGGCAATCGGGAGCACAGAGAATGCAGCACTGTGTTCTCCGTGCTCCCGCTTGCCTTAAGAGCCGCCAGCCTCCTGCTGGCTTTTTAAGGCAAGCGGGAGCATGGAGAACCGTGCTCCTGCCTGCCTTAAAGAGCCGGCAAGCGGGAGTGCTCCTGCCGGCTCTTTAAGGCAAGCGGGAGCACACACCCTTGTATAAGACGCACCCACTTTTTAGCGCCCCTATTTTTGAAAAAAGGTGCGTCTTATACTTGGGGAAATACGGACTTCATACTTTCTAAAGGAGTGGCAATAGAGCACGCATGAGTGATTTACATAATATCTCAAGTCACTTTTGGATCACATGTAAAAGCGGGGGTAGAAATATGTGCATCTTGCATCCTTGGCCATTGTTTCTTGACACATTCAAAGCAACCCTCCATCTAAGCCTGAGTGCCATTGTCTTTTTAGCTTATTCAGCAGCGTCTATTTATGGCATAGTATTCTCTTATACTGCAGAAAAGAAATGCTGTTTTCTTTCATTTTGTGATGCGTGGTTATCTGGTTATCTTCTCTGTCCAGTTGGGGATCTGGTGCTGATCTCTGGGGCTCTGATAATGATAATCGATTTGAGAAACCAAGAATCGATGATGGCTTACTGGAAGTTGTTGGAGTCACTGGAGTTGTTCACATGGTAGGTCCTGTGCATATAATGCCAGTTCATTTGACTAAAGCATTGTGAACCTTAGGACTTTTTGCTTGCCTATAATGTTTAAGGATTTACTGGACTTGCCTGTTCGTAAAAACAGTGTGGTATAAACCAAATGGGTGCTTTTCCATTTGACTTGACATGAAATGATATATTGCAAATAAAATTATAAACTGAGATCCAAATGACATGTTGTAAAAGTACATTATATTAATAGTAATAGATAGAGGTGTTTGTTTCTGGTAAGATAGAATCACAGCCTTAGTCTTACTGAACACAATGGGCTTACTTTGGAGTAATGCAAATAATTACATTTTTAAACACCTCTAGTCATAGAGCATCTTCTCCACCTTTCCCTAGTTTGAAATCAGTTGTCAAAGAAGGGATGTTTTAATAAAGCTAATTGACAATTGTAGATTTCCTTGCAAACTGGTAAAATATCCCATACATAAATCTGTGACAGGAGATTCAAAATTAGGTCAAATTACAGTAAGAAATCCTGTTCAACAAAATTTTTAAAAAGAGTTTAAAAGAGATTTAATTTGGCTGGAATGAATTGAAGAGGGGAAGACCTGAAATCTGAAGCCTTCCTGGTCTGATAGTGAGTTAGAAAATACAGTATCAAATTTTAAATGCATAAATGCCCTCAGTGTTAACCATGGTGTTTGTTTTGTTGCTAGCTGACTGAAGTATTTCTTCTTCCCATCATTATACCTGGTTATGAATTTACTTCAACTGTTCTGATCTTGATTTTTTCTAAAAAACAAAACAACTTCTTGCATTGTTTACTAAAAGAGTTCCTAGCTATTAAAATGTTTTAATCTTACCAGATATATATGAAGGAATACAGTAACAGTTTTGTAATTGTGTCAAATTTGGTCATTTCCCACCTGGTGGGACAAATATGACAAAATCTAAATAGTTCTCGGGTGGACACTGTTTTCTGAGTTTGTAAACCTGCATTGCAAGAAAGTATCAGAATTGAAAATATTGCGATCAGTAGTATTCATTTCACTAATTAGATATATATCTAATTCTCAGATATATGTGTGAGGTTTTTTTTTTAATGACATTAATATGTTGCTGCTCTTAGGGTCAGGTTCAGGGTGGCCTGCGCTCAGGCATCCGCATAGCCCAAGGCTCCTACTTCCGTCTCACGCTTCTGAAGCCGATTCCTGTACAAGTCGATGGGGAGCCCTGGATCCAGCCACCAGGCCAGATCATTATTTCTGTAGCCGGACCAAAGGTACATGTACAGATTTTTTTTGGAGGGGACAGAGGTTGGTGGTTAGATCAGGCTGTTTTAAAACTTTACAAGTCAGAGCAGTATTATTCTGCTTAGAGTACATCCGTCTATAGATCAGCGGTCTTTAAACCACAGCCTGCTGTGCTTTGCAATAATCCTTCTGTGTGCAGTGTGGCAGTGGCCAAGGCTTACTATTCCACATTGCAGGCTCCTATCTTTGCAGCAGTCTTTTCAGAAACTTGTGTGGGTAGCCACTGCCACAATTATATTGTCCCAGAAGACTCTGGACCCTGATTTCCAACGGCGGGGGAGTGGCTGCCCAGTACAAGTTTCTGCAAAGATCAGCTGCGGAGATAGGAGGCCGCAACATGAAACTGTAAGGCTTCACCATTGCCACACTGTGCCCAGAAGGATTATCGTGGAATGCCAGATCTGGGCCACAGTTTGGCAACTCCTGCTATAGATCATCAGTATTCCAAACATTCTTTTGAATTATCAAAGGCCAAGGTCTCACTGAGATGGTAAATGAATGTTTGCATTGCAGTACTGTGCAACTGAATATTCCTCCATACAAAAAATAAAATAAAATCCTACCCTAGACATGTTAGACAGAAGGCTAAACTAGGAACCTTTCCCAGACATCTAGTTTTCTATATAGAGGGAATTTGTCGTATGAGGCAGCAGTCAATCTTATTGATATCACACAAGCGTATTATGTTGGTGAGAATTTGTAGGCTGGAATCCCAAGTCCCCAAGTTATTTCACTTGCTTCCACGTATGCCCCAGGTGTTGTCAGTTCCTCCTCTGATTGCTGTCCTTCATATTGCATTGAATGCCACCTGAGAGGGTCCCTTGATTTTCAGGGGTAGCTTTTCTAGGAGCTGAAAGAGATTGCAGTGGGAAAGTTAATTGAGGAGCCCCAGTTATCCATGCTGCTCTTTGTAGTTCAGCCATAGTGCTGTAATCTTAGGATTGCCTTATACGTTGGCATAATCAGGCATACATTTAAAAAAAATCAAAAACACATTTACCAATATACCAAGACTTCAATGCCTGGATGAGTCCAAAACATAATTTTAAAAGTTGCTTGAGTCTTTAAGCCATGGATTAAAATACATGGTGGGATCTGTTCCCAACGTTTCACTTTCACCTCTGGAAAGCATCTTCAGGGGGTTGCAAAGAACTTTGTATTCTCTGCTCACTGTTCTTAGTAACATTCCTTTTTAAGGTGTCTGAAGCAAATGTCTAATTGGTCTCACTTGATAGCTGGCCATAGACTTACTTGCCAGCTCCTGCTTTTAAAAGGCATCTGCTTATACTCTGTAATTTGTGGGCAGAAAATGTTGTGTGTGTTCTCTCACGTGTACACTACAATAACATGTGTTGGCGAGCCCATGCCAATTATGTCCTTCCCAATAAATACAAAAATTAAATCCATTTTTACTGCAGCACAGGAAACAGCTTTTTTAAAAACTATGCGTTTTGCTACTTAAATAGGAAGAAAAAGAAAATCTTATCTGAAGGTATGAAAATGAAAAAATCCAATCTGAAACGACTCTTAGCATTGTTTCTTCTTTTGGGGAAGGGATACGTTTGACTAGATCAATGATGGCGAAGCTTTTGGGCTTGCTGTATCAAAAATGCTTCACTTGACTCTGCTGGCATGTCACTCCCCAACCCCAACAAGAGAGAAACAATGATTTACATATTCATTTATATATATATTTTTAAAACAGCCCAATCATATGTGGGGCTATGCATTATATAAAGAAACACCAAATCATTACAAAAACGACATACCAGTAAAAACAAACTCAGTTGTTGTTGGGTATTAGGGAACTCCAGCATGCCACCCAAAGCGTTGTGGCGTGTCATCTTTGACACGCGCAGAACCATAACGGGTGGAGTCTGAGGGGCACCTGCTCTAGGCGCTGGGCTAAATGGGGACGCAGGATTACGGAGGTGACTGTCTTCACACAGCAAATGGCAGGAAGGCAGTCACCTTCGGGCTGTCCCTGAAGGAGGAGGCGCTGCCGATCTCTCTGGCACCCCCTTCTCCGGGGAGATGCCGGGGGGGACTGCCTTTGCGCTTGGAGCGCAGAAGCAGTCTCCTCTGGGTTCTCCCTGAGGGAGGAGGCACTTGCCCCTTCTCGGGGAGAACCGATGATGTCACAGAGTTGTGACGCCACTGCCCCGGGTGCTGGGGCAGAATGTTACGGCTCTGGACACGCGTGCCATAGGTTTGCCATCACTAGACATTGTTTGTATTGATTGTCTGAATGTAATTCTATCAAAGGTTCATATGTTAAAGAAGTCAAAACAGAAACAGAAAAAAACTGGAAACTTAAAAGACTCAAGAACGGAGAACGTGTCGCTCAGTGAAGGGGGACCCTGACGGAAGACGTTGCCTGCCAAACAAACACAGCACACCTACTGTAGATGAAGGGGACCTGCCTGGCAGTGTTCAGGTCATGAAGAATTTCTTATGAGCCTGCTGTTATAGTCCATATTTGTTGTACTGTGTCTGTCCCGCCACTGACATGAGATACATGCATCTGCGTCATGTTGATCAGATGCATTTGCATTAGGTAGGCTTTCCATAAATCCATTCCTCCATTTTTGCTTTTACACAAAATTACAAATAAATCAGAAATCCCATATGCTATGCTTTTAAATATGGTTTTTTTTAACCTTTTGTCACCATCCTGGACCCATTTCAGCTTGTTGCTTAACTATTGTTCCCTATTTGAAGTCGAAGGAAGCACAACATTCTTCAGCAGGGGAAAAAACCCTAACCAAATATGCTGATGAGCTTGGCAAAATGATAGTCTTAGGTTGTTGATTGGTCTGTGCAACAATGCTTTGAGTAGAAGAAGGACCAATGGACTTAATCCAAGAGTGCTTAAACCCATCTGCAGGGCTTGCTGCTGCAGCTCATTACTGTGTTCCTGGCTATTGCCAATTACAAGAGAACCGGCACCTTGCTGGCTCTAGCTGCTCAAATCCTCTCCAGTCCTTGGTGCACAGGTTGCTCACATGCCCTTAAGTGGTAATAGCAGGATGCATTGCAATGTACTCAGTAGAGAGCCAGGGTGCAGGGAGAGAAGCACTTGGTCCAATTGCATTGGAATTCCCTTCCTGTGCACATGGCATTGCACGAGTTGTGCTTCACATGTTTTAAATGATATTGGTAAGCATGTAGGGGATGAAATAATGTGTGAAACATGTCCTTTCTCCACACTCAAACCCTTTGTGGGAGGGGACCCTGTCTTATCATTTCCCCTATTGTATACAGCACAAACTTTATGTACACTACAAGCTGCTCACTTCCTGCTGTACCATGTGCATATTTCTTTTTTTTTTTTTTTTTAAATAATTCTTCTCATTTATTTGCTAAAACCCGTTTTCTTTCAGTGTAGTGTGAGACTGTTGCTGGCAAACCAAATGCTGAATCTAGATTTTGTAATTATGGTGCAATATAGTAAACTAATATATTTCAATATTAATGTATATTAAGTACTGATACACTAAGCTGAGTTGTGCAGTAATTCATTCTTTAGTGAAGAACTGATCTAGGTTTCAATGTGTTCATGCCATCTGATCTTTATCTGTACTATTCATCAGGTAACAAGCTTTGTCTTGGTGTTACTGTACTGTTTGTGTACAAACTAAAACTGTACAGAAAGGTCCTAGCTAAGCACTCTTTTCATCAGGCTTTAAGGGCAGTAATTGTGAGGTATTCCTTGCTCACTTCTTTTCCAGCTAGTTTAAACTTATTGGCATTTTCTAGGAGGATAGTAGCAAAATAGTTTCCTTGAATTTAGTCTTATCTCTGATAGCTCTAATAATGATTAAAGACATTTTTGTAGAATCTTATTTTTTGGGGGGTGGCTGACCTCCTGAATTTATCCTGGATTGTGGAAGAAATATTAATGCTGGATGTTTGTAGCACTAAACACCATACTTATTCAGACAGATGCAGGATGGTATCTTACATATTATGAACAGGCTCTTCTATGACAAACCTGCAGAGGCTACCTTTCTTTTGGGTCAATAGGTGGGGGCTCCATCTCATAGCCGCCTGGAAACTTCTGCACAGCCCTAGCCTCCTCCTGCAATATAAATTACTCTTTTTGTAACTTGCATAAGTTCCTTCTCTTTGGGGAATATTCCAAAACTACTTGAATTGTGCATCTCCTTCTCTTCCATCCAATCTGTGATTGGGCAAGGATCCAAAGAACCACACAACTCATGCCCTGAGCCAAAAGAGTTTGACTTTTTTTTTTCCTCATATATTGGATGCCCCACGCCATGCGGTGGAACAACCCTTGAAATGAAAAGAGTTTCTGCAGCAATTAAGGATCTGGCGTGGCGACCAAAGGGGTGGAGTCTCAAGTCCCAGCAAAGGAGTGCAGGTCCTCGGCCAGCTGACTGTCATACTTTGGCTTCCAGCTTCTGTATTCCTTGCCTCTGCAGTCAGTTAATTAAAGCTTACACAATTTTGAAGCTGGTTTATAAAACCGCAAATTAAGCATCCTGTGCTGATTGGTGAAATAGCACAGTGCAAATTCAATGCAATATTTTATGAAATGGGTGTGCTTTCCTTAATACGGTGCTTACACTGATTATGGTATAAATTGCAGTAGCACAGTGTCAGTTTCAACTGCTTCTTGATTAGCACAAACACTGGCTGGAGTAACATTGTGCACTATCAAAAGGACATTCCTGGCACTGAAACTAAATAAAACCTGAGAGGCTAAATGCAAAACATGAAAAATGGCAGCCTGTTTGTCTACAGTCTGACTCAACCTGTCTTCTGTGAAAACCACCATACTTCCTAATATGGTGCTTGTTCAGCTTTGTGTTGGAGAAGTAGACTATGTTTGTATTGTGTGAGTAAGTGAGAATGAGTGCTCAGATTCTTAAAATCTCATATCGTCCCCCTGCATTCTTTGCTTACATATTTAACTTGCAACCAAATGACATGCCAGTATAATCATAGATGGAAAGCAATAATCCAATTTAGTCTGAATTTGGATTATTTCAGCAAGGATCAGTCTTAATGAAATCATTTCTTTATTGCCAGAGTTTTTTTTTTGTTTTGTACTCATTTTAGTTTTATGCTCTCCGTGTCTTTAGACTTGTATTTCTGTAACATTGGCTTTCCTGCTCTCCCCCCTCCTCCAAGTTAAGGCAAACCAATTTTGAAAGAGGGGGAAGTTTCAGTAGCTGCTGTTCAGCAGGGGCACTGCTGTTCAGGGGACGATAAAGTTCCTCCTGGGCTCAAGCAAGCCTTACATGCTACTTTGGATCCTGGTTTTCATGCAGCTCTGGCATAACAGTTTGTATTGATCAGCCTCCCCAGTGGGCATGAGCCTGCTAATGCAAGATATTTTTAAATCCTATTACATCCCATTTGTCTTAGTGGGAGCGAGTGGAGCACATTCTTGAGTCTTCTGTTGATATCAAAGGGGACTTTTGGCAGCATGACTCATGCTGGTGGGTTTGGCTGTACGAACAGACATCGCCTCATTCTGACTTCTCTGGGTAGGGGTAGAACATGGCCATAGCTGAATCATCTCAGAGTGCATTTTCCTTACTCCTCCAGCTTTCTGCTGCAAATCTTGCTGCTTCTAAGGAACCCACATTACCTGCAACCAAAAGCACAGCACTGGACTGGAGCATTTAGCCTAGTCTTGGTCTTGCCTCTGAGCTTTATAATACAGTAGCTTGTACATTGACAAACGTAAATGTATTTTACGGCATTAAAGATTACTGTGCTTTCTAAAACGTTTACATGGATCTATGCTTAGAATAGGCCTTTGACATGGCTTGAGCACAGCCGCACTTGATAGCCACACTGTTGAGTTTTTTAGGCATATGATATACACAGCATTTCAGAGTTTTTAGGTAAGTATTGACACATTCAAATTATTTCATAAGAGGAGAGTCTGTTACTTCGGTGGATATTTCCTTGGTTTAAAAAATACTATTTTTATTCCACTATTGCTGAAAGTGATTTTGGATTGAATAGCAGGGATGCTAAAAATTAAACTCCATAGCTTACCATTCTGTACCCTTTACATGATTATTGTTCTGTCCTTAGACTGTGTGCTTTATAAAGCATTATGTTGATTCACCTGGGCATTAGCGGTGACGTGTGTTTGCACTACGAAGAATTTCCCTCTGTGCATTGTGCCTCAGCACTTTCTTTATAGCAGCGGTCTCTAAACTGGATACTGCTGTGCAACAACAACAAAAAACCCACGGTGTCCTGAGTAGCACATACTGTTCCGCTGCTCTGTCGCTGCAGCCTTTACCCGATCTGGGCATAGGGACGCACTGGGCAGTCACGTCAATGGCACAATGTCCCAGCAGGCATTTCACCAGGACATCGCCATAAACGTGACTGTCAATAGTGTCCCTGATCAGGAGAAGACAGCAGTGGTACACACTGTTCATGGGCAGGAAGGATTTGGGCAAATGCCAGATCCAGCCTGCAGGTCAGGGTTTGGTGAACCCTTCTTTAAAGCAGGGTCTGCCAAACTCCAGCCCACGGGCTAGATCCAGTGCACCTGAATAGTGAACTTGGGCGCAGTGTGGTGATGGTGAAGCCTTGCTGTACCACACTGCGGCCTCCTATATTCACTATGATCATTGCAGAGCATTGCACCAGGCAGCTGCTCCCCCGTTCCCCAGGGTGCAGATCCCTAGAACTGGGGCAATGTACAGTGACAGCTGTTGCCCAGTGCAATCCTCTGCAAAGATTACTGTGCTGCACGGAACAGTAAGGCTTTGCCACTGCCGTGCTGTGCAGGCACATGGCAGGCTGTACGCTAGAGGCCTCTGCTTTCGAGTATCTGTAGAGATGGCATGGACGTCCTGCCAGTTTCTATTATCATATTTCTCCTGAGAGCAACGAAGCTGTCAATTGCGATAATGGGATTTGTGAGGGAAATTGCTTTTACCTAGCAGGAAGGTTGTCATCCCCATAGTTCGTATGCCAGTAGCTCATCTGTCTGTGATCTGATGCGTACGTACCCCCAGGTCCCAGCAAACCGTGAGTTAGCAGATCAGGAGCAGAGAGAGCGAGAGCGAGCACACCCTCACCCATCTTCCTTCCCCATATGAACCATGGAATAGCACAAATCATGGTTAGATGCAAAACACAACCATATTAGCAAACCCAAAAGTCTCTGCAAGCTAACCATGGTTTGTGTTGGTTCTTCTGTTTTGTGACATGGTTAATACCAGGGAAGGAAGGAATGGGAGGTGAACTGAGACGTGTGCTTTCATTTCGAAAATCAAGGTTCGCTGGGAGCTATAATGATGTCTGAAGCAGGCTTTTGTTACCACTGAATATAGCCAGCATCAGACCTGCATCATATTATTGGTTTTTGTAAACATTTATATATTTTTTTTGTATACAGTGCATATAGGGGGGCATGAATATTTTCTAATATGGAAATGGTTGTGTGTGTTTACGTTTGTATGCATTAGAAAGTAAATGCATAGAGTGAGTGAATTAGACTAAAAATACCCAATCCTCACCACCACTGGTACAGCTTTTCTTCTTGAACAAAATATTTCATTTACACCAGAATAAGCCCTCACACAGGGATCTTTGAAACAAACTTGATAGTCTAATTTTCAAGTTGTAAATTATGTAATTTTACAGAAGTTTTATAAAGATCCACATTTATTGTTTACACCTCCCTCCGTTTTGCACTTGTAAATATAAATGTCATTATTTTGTATAGCTCATTGCAAAATGCTTCTTTGTTTCTCTGCCATATAAAAATCCTCACATGGTGCAGTTTGGGTTGAGATCACACCTGTACAAGTTCTGGTATATGTATTAGTTACTATTTTTTCTCAGTGATTTTCCTGATGCTCATCTATAGATTAGGGAGGGATATGAGCATCAGGAATATTTTTGTAGCTGACTCTCTCCGCAAAACAAAAGTGAATGTTCACATTAAATTTAAAAATGAATTGAATGATGTGTAAAGTCCTTTACAGATTTTCTATCCAGTCCATCGTGGGAGATCAGGATTGTGTGTTATGTTTGCATGGGGCATATGTATATGCATACAGGTAGACCAATGTCTGTAAGATCAAACTACAGTTCATGTGCACAGTGTTGTAGTGCTTAGATCATGCGGTTTGAGTTAGTGCTGCTTCCTCTCTGGAAATTCACCCCGCCCTGCTGCTATTAGCTGTGATGGAGAATTTTTTTTTTCTTTTTGTACCATGGCTAATAGCACCTTTGGACTTGATTTGCAGGGAAATGTGGTTGTCCAGATTTGATTCAGGATCACCTGTGACTGCTTTAACTTCTAATCATAACACAGAATTGAGAGATCTTGAACCACCAATAAGACTGTTGAAATCCATGAACTTCAAACTGGCTAGCTTGTGAGTTCAGGCTGTAACTATACTGGAATAAATGCTGTATCAGTTGTGGTTAGATTGTCTAGTTCTCCATTGAATGTAAAGCTGTTCTTTGCATTACTTGCAGTAGCACAAATGTTGTTGGGTTTGTGTTTTGTTTCTGAAATGCAGTTTTTGACCTGCAATTTTGATGTTTACAGAATAGGACTGTTGATTGTAAACTTCCATATTGGTGCACTGCTTCCATTAGGAGATGCCTCTGTCTGCTTGCTTATGGAGTTTAATAGAATAATTGCCTTTCTTGATCCAGCCTTTAACATTACTACCCTTCAAAAGCTCTTAAGCGTGGCCTCACACTCTTAATTCTAGAAGAATTAGCAAAATTTGTATTGTATTGACACAATATTAAATAGAATATTTCTAATAAGAAGGTTTATATTTTCTGAAGATAATTTGTAAGGAAGGTTTTTATATGAAATTATAGTAATAATGTGGGTCCAAATATTCATCATAATAAATCTATAATAGAACCCTTTTTCAAGGATGTTTTCCCCCATCAGATTTGGTAAAGGATGTGTGTATATTTCCTGTAGTTTCCATTTATTGCTGCATTTTTATTAATGGTGCCCATCTCAGTGTACAAGTGCAGTGCGTGCCAAATTTCCTGCACCAGTACTGCTTCCATGAAGGAAATTTGCATTTCCCCCAGGTGTACTATTGCACATGGTGAGTTCACATCTTTCTATGTGTATGTGCACATGGCAGGAAGCCCTAATTGGTGGCTTGTTATGCTTTGTAGATGCACATGAAATATACATATATGTTGGTGTCGGTGATTTGTGTGTGTGCGTGCAGGATGTGCAATTTCCTAATTGGAAAATAAAATTTGACAAGTGTAAAGCAGCCCTTTTCAGCAAGGCAGAAACTATTTTGTGGAATGTGTTTCTTTATTTGCACGCAATTTTACATAACTCACACTCAGCTTTTCGACCTTCTCTGTCATTGAGAATATGATCAGTTGCTTAGCTTTTAAACTTTCACACACACATACACACTGAGAAGAGTCCCTGCTTTTCAACGTGGCTGGGCATGTCATTCATGATGAGTATATTATCTTTAAGCAAAATTTGTCTTCCATTACTGATTATCTCAATGAAAGAACTTTTGATAGTATAGTTTCTGAAGAACCCTAGGGTTTTCCGGAACAGTTGGAAAACCAATGCTCTGCAGTTAATGGGCAAATTTCTGTTCAACCCTTAAGTTATGTAATGGTTATACTTCATTTTACTATTTTTTTGTATTCTGTTTATATTAAATTCATCTTAAGTGGCCTTTCCTGAACTTATTCACTCCTTTCAAATCCTGGACAAATATGTGAAACCAGTGGACATAACACCTTCCAGTGCTCCAGAAACCAAGAATTGTTCAGTTTCCCAGACAGCAAGACTTTCGGGAGAAATATTTCTGGAGAAATGAGCGAGACTGTCAAATGTGACTTATTAGAAACAGAATTTAAAATCAGTTATGTAAGTAGCTTTGTTTCATAACTATTAAAATATATTTAGAAACATTTTAGCTTCTATTAGATAATAGCTAAATAGGAACTGACCTGATGAAATTGCAGCACATATCTGCATTGCAAACATATATTTGCTTTATACCAATATGACTGTTACAACCTCCTCAAAAAAATCTTGAGTGGTAATTTGAGGAAGATCCTGAAAATTCTGTTGGCTATCCCTCACAGAACTAAAGTTCCCAGAGTGCAATCCTAACCTGGAGTTAGGCTGGCAGTTAGACCAGCAAAGTTTGGCCAGCACAAGGGCCACCATAAAGTATGTTTTGACAACTCTTGGAAACAGAGAGGCCAGCTCATAGACACGTGCCATCCTTCCTAACTCTGAGAGTGGT
>JAJKFI010000089.1:6098847-6120159 GCA_029204185.1 Lerista edwardsae
TTCCATCCTTCCCTCCCCCAAAAACATGTACACCAACAGACACTGGGAACTATAGTTCTGAGAGGGTTTTCCAACAGACAATTCTCAGGATCTTCACCAACGTACCATACTCAAGATTGCTTGGGGAACCCGTGACAATCAAAGTGGTATAACGCCAACATGTAAGTTTGGAAGTATCATGTACACTAATGCTCAGTGATCTAGTTAAATTTGGTTTTAAGTGGACTGTAAAACGATCGTGTTTATGTAATTAGCGCAGTGGGTCTCATACTATGAGGTGGGCCCCCTTACACAGGAGGGCAGCACAAGACATTTGGGTAGTAGGCAAAATGTTCTAGCAAACAAATGGATCCTGAAAAAGCAACACCATACTTTTTCCCAGCAGCAGAGGTCTAGCTTTACACCCACCAACACTGTTAGCCATGGTGGTTACAGAGAGGCAGGAAATGCATGAGACCTTCTGACCCACAGCTCTTCCTTCCTCTCCTGGCTCAGTCTAGTCCTACAATGCCCTGCTATAGGCCTTTTCTAATGCTAGTGTTGAACTGATGCCCCTGTCCACAGATCCAGCAGTGGGGTTGAGTTCATGTAGTTGTGTGTGAGGAGACAATGTGTCCCCCTGCCAAAGAAATCACTTGGAGGATACAGTGAGTTTTGCAGGGGACTCATGATCAAAAACTTTGATAGCCGCTGAGTTAAAGAACTGCATTATGTTAGACTGTTAAATAAGCTAAGGAAAAAATTGTAGCAAATCCCTTAAAAAGCTCCTACTATTATTTCAATGATTTAAGGCAAAGCAAACCAGCTGGAATAGTTCCCCATTGTGTAGTAATTGCTCTTTGCAATCTTGTTGGCTTAATATTTATCTCGAGAGTAATTGTAATACTATAACCTAGGTGACCACTGTTTCCACATTGTGTGCCTAAATAGCAGCTAGAAATTCACATCCTCCTTGTTAACTTCTTGTTCTTCTGTCTGAAATGGGGTTTTATTGTGCACCTAGATTCTAGTTGTCTACCTTGCAAACCACTTTTGTCTGAATGATCTGTAACTGAAAAAAATAATTTATATAATGTGCTCTTTCTTTTTGTATTTAAATATCCGTTTGTCTTCAGAGTATATTCTTAGGGAGATTCTGTATATATTTTTGCTATGTATTTGTGTTGGTTTCATTTTGATGGTATATTTTGCACTGATTAAATTCTGTATTAAGTGCTTTGTGATTCTTGGACATCTGATTATAATTTGTCTGTGACAAATATAACAACTTAATTCTGTTAATGCCTTGGATACGTTTGTCCGTTTGTGTTTTTTGTGCTAACTTGCAAGTTTGTAAACATGGCCACCTTTGGCAAAAAAGGATTTCTTTCAGGTGACTGAAGTGGAAAAAAAAATCTAGGAACGCTTCTTTCCTCTTCCTTTTAGGTTTGTGTGAACTGATTGTTTTATAAGCACGTAATGCTTAGTCACAGGTTTTAAGCAGGGCTGTGAAATTCCTATTCTATAAGAATGTTCCCTGCCATACTAGTGCTTTTGAATAATATGGAGCATATAGTTCAGATTAGTTTGAGTTTTCAGAACGTCTCATTATGTATACTTTTCCTCCACCATGGTTGTCTGGGGACATCCCATGTAATAATCACTACAGCCCCATGAGCATGATGTGCCAGACAAGGTACTCATAAGCCATCCCACTTGTGTCATTATGGAATAGCTTGCCAGAAGAGGGAGTAGTTGGCCTGCTCTATGGAATCCTAAAGGTAAAGGTTTCCCCACGACCGGATGGTCTAGTCGTGACCGACTGTAGGGGGCGGTGCTCATCTCCATTTCAAAGCCTGTAGAGCCGGTATTTTGTCCAAGGACAAGCTTCTGTGGTCATGTGGCCAGCATGACTATACGCCGTAGCGCGCGGAGTGTAGCGTAGCGCTGTTACCTTCCCACCGAAGTGGTCCCTATTTATCTACTCGCATTTAGGTGCTTTCGAACTGCTAGGTTGGCAGGAGCTGGGACAAGCAACGGGAGCTCACTTCGTCGCGCAGTCTTGAACTCCCAACCTTCCGGTTGGAAAGCCCAGCAACAGCAAATTAACCCACTGCGCCACCACGTCCCTTCTCTGGAATCCTAGAGTCTTTATTGCCTCCAACTTGGGGAGGGAGGAGGCGAAGAGAAACGAGCTGATTGAAGCGGCCTAGTGAGATGAATATACACATTAAGCAACAACTTGGCTTCAGTCAAGTGTCCATCAAAATATAATTTACTGTGCTATTGTATGCAGATATGGCACTTGAGAGGTACAGTATCTGAAGTGTCAACAACTGTGTTTTAGGCACTTGGGGTTAGTCCAGAGGTCAATTGGAAGCATTTCACGTTGGCACCATTACTGCAACATCATCTTCTGTTTTGTTGACTGAACAGGCACCTGTGGTCTCAGTGCTGATCCTCCTATAATTAGTGTGAAAGGCAATGACGAAGAAACAAGCTATCAAGCTCCCGACTCCAGCCATCACTAGTGTTGAAGCTGTTGGATCAGAAAAAGAGAATAGTGTTTCATCAAAACTGATTCTTCTCTCAGAATCTGAGGTAGAAATGCAGAAAGAAAATAGCTAAACTTGTTGGTTAATGTGTTTACTACTTTGAATATTAAAATGGGACTAGAGTGTGTAACCAAAATCAGCCATCATGCAGAACTCCTAACTGAGGGGAGAAATAGTATTGCAATAGAAGCAATGTGGTACAATGAATAGAGTGCTGGACTTGATCCAGGGCATTGTAGGTTTGAATCCCTGCTTGACTATGAAGCTCAGTGGGTGGTTTGGCCCAGTACTCCAGCCTTCTTGTGATGACACGTAAAATAATCTAAGATGCCTAAGATAAAATACGATAAATCCAAGAAGTATTATCCCCACCTGCTTTCTACAGGCAAGCAAGAGCTGCATTGTAGAATTCTGTATGGCTGGGCTCCATTCTGTGTTGCTTCCCTGTTTTTTGCTTAAATAAAACCATGTTTCACTCTAGGATTCAAATACCCTGGCCACCAACCAGAGTTCCCATCTTAACCCTGGTTTGATGTAGGTGTGCCAAATCAAAAGGGAGCACCCATTTTCCTCCTCTGTCCCACAGCAACATTAGGCTTCTCCCCTTCTATAGAACCTACTGACACTCTTTCCAGCAAGGAGGCCATGCATCTTGGTCAGGTCACCCCACAAGCAGAGAGCTGCAACCTCAGCCAGGGCTTCAATTCCCAAAATATCATGAGAGAGCATCACATATAGAAGGAAAACACTTACACGACCAGTTGAGAATTCCACCTTCGCTTGCTCTACAAGTGGAGAATGGGGCCTCTTTCATCTCAACAGTTAGGCTTTGGAGCAAAACCATTAAAACGACTCCTTGGACCTGGCTATTTAAGTAAAAGAACAAAAACAAAATCTGGTTGTTATCCAGCTCCCTTTGTTGACACATCATTATGGTGCTTTCAATGGAAGCACCGTCATTCTCTGCATCATCTATACAGTTCCAAGCACAGCCATATAGTGACAAAGATCTACATTCAGTCTCTTTCCCAGTGATGGCCCACTAGTGGCCCCAAAGCACTTCTTTTGTAGTGCCACATTTGACCTGAAGCTCTGCAGTTCTGTGTCTGGCACTGTTTTTCCTATTTTCCCATAAAAAGAATAAAAGAGTTGGAAGGGATCCCCTGGGTGTCTATTCCCCCCCCCCCACACACACACCTGCCTGTAGCAGGAGATCCTGCTACAGTTTCTCAAACTGTGGGTCAGGACCCAATTTCTGGAGGGTCCCACAGAGCCTCAGTGAAAATATGGGTGATGGAAAGATTAGATCAGTGTTATTCAAACTGTGGGTCAGGACCCATGTGGTGGGTCGTGACCTGATGTCAGATGGGTCATGGAAAGCTGGGAGCAGCCACCTTGGAAACCGCAGACCTTACTCTTATATTCCTTTTGTGAGTGTAACAGTTTGAATTTTCAAGTGAGGGTTTTTTAAAAATTTTGTTTTTCGTTCAGTGCTTTTACATCCTATTTTGTCCTAATCTTGCTTTCTGTCGGGGATGCTTCATGGTTGTACAATTGCTGCAGTCCAAGAATGCCAATTTGCATTTCAGGAGTGTCATTTTTATTATTGTCACAATGACAGCACTTCCTGCTTGAGGATGTCACTTCCTGCCACATCACTTCCAGGTTAATGACATCACTTCCAGTGTCCCAACACGAGTGCCATTCTAAAAAGTGGGTCCCGGGCTGAAAAGTTTGAATACCACTAGATTAGATAATTGCCTCAAGCCCTGAGGCTATTGAAAAACCAGACAGCTGCTAATAGCCCTACAAACAGCTGAGCACCTGCAGTTTGTGTAAATATAGCGAGATACGTTTGAGCATCTTTTTTTCTGGTGTGTTTTTTCCAAGCCCATCAATGACAGGTGAAGGCTTGTCACACATCACTAAGCCCCTCAAGCCTTGAGGCTATTCTAATGCCTCATTACAAGAAATGGATCGAGTTCTTTTGCAACAAATAAGTAAATAAAATATTTCTTTTAAATCACTTTAAGAGCGCAATCCTAACCTGGAATTAGGCTGGCACAGGCCAGCAAAGTTTGGCTGGCACAAAGGCCATTGTAAAGCGTGTTTGGACCACTCTGAGTTAGGGAGGATGGTGCATGTCTGTGTGCTGGCCTCTCTGACTCCGAGAGTGGTCCAAACCTACTTTATGGTGCCCCTTGTGCTGGCCTAACTGTAGGTTAGGATTGCACCCTCAATCTCATAAAAGTAGGTGGGTCCTGCTTCAGCAGGGATCTCCAAAGGTTTGAATATCACTGGATTACTGGGGGCAGAAGATTTAGCCGAGAGGGTTAATGCCTCCGTTTGCCTGAAGATAACACCTGAAGATCTCAAGGTCGTGAGCTCGGGACTGCCGGAAGTCTCTGCGAGCAGCAGACCTTGGAAACTGCGGCTGATTAAAAGCTGAGTTTCAGCTGCCTCGTGGGAGGAGGAGTGTGCTGAAATCAGCTGCATCTCTGGTGGCAGCAGGGAAGCCTCATCAGCCAGCAGACGACAGACGGGTGGCTAATATAAAGAAAGAAGGCTAAATCCAGAAAGAAAGATCTGTAGGAGTGTTGTTCTTGGAAGACAGAACATTCTGTAAAATTGTAAAAACCTTCGGGTTTGTGAGATAGTCTGCCTATGTAAACCGCCTTGAGTTCAATCATTAGAGAAATCTAGTGATATTAAGAAAGGCGGTATATAAATAAATGTATTATTATTATTATTATTATTATTATTAGATAACTAATCCGGGCCAGATCCGGGGTTTGGATTAACCCTTCCTCTGTGTGAGTGGCGCTTACAGTTCCCGGGAAGTGCCTTTTCATTCCTCAGCCAATCGGCTGGCAGGGACGCTCTGGGCAGTCGTATCTATGCCCGGCATCCCAGAAGGCTGTGCAGCAGGATACTGGGCATAGATGCAACTGCCTGGTGTGTCCCTGCCAGCTGATCGACTGAGGAATGGAGCAGTGCTTCCCTGGAACTGTAAGCACCAAACATAACAGGGAAGGGGTTTTCAGTGTGCAGCCGTCGCCAGTTTGGTGACAGCTATGCTAGAGTGTAATTTTTAAAAGTGGGCCCTGATGTTAAAATGTTTGAGAACCACTGTCCCAGAGCATCTCCCGCAGATACCCATTGACAGTTATCAGCAGATACTCTGCTTGACAGTTACATTACAGGCAGAGGGTGGAATCAGAGGGAGGGCAATGCTCTAAGTGTTGCAAGAAGCCTTACAAGGTGTCATGTAAATCCCTCCTCTCCCTTGCTGCTGTAGCCAGTAAGCAACGCCAAGATGTTGCTTTTCCCTGTGAGGATTGGCTAAAACGGTGCAGGAGAGGAGTGATTTCCACTGCAAGGTAAGGCTTCTTACCTTCCACTGCAAGGTAAGCTTTGCCCTCCCTTAGATCTGCCTCTGGGTGGAATCCCAAATTCACCAGCATTCTCCATGCAGAGGAGGTGCTGAAGACATATTGGGGTGTATTAGTTGCCAGCCAACTGAACGCTAGAGCAATTCTGGAAGCGAGGAAGAATTGATGTGCAAAAGCTTTTGAAAAGGGGCCTTGCCCAAGGCAGTAAAGGTGAGTGTGACAGTGATTGGGGATGCTCCTGCTGCCTGACATATGGACATACAACATACATATATATGGTGCTGCTTTTGCTGAGGCTGGTTGCAAGAAAGCATCTGATCCTGCAGGCATTTGGTGGAAAGGCCAAGTGTTGATTGGCGGCAGTGGGGTGGGGGTGATGGTGCTCCAGTCGAACAGTTTGTTGGCCTCTTGCCTTGGATGATTCCGTGACCAGCTGCATGTTGCTTAGTCTAACAGTTCAGACTTGTAAAGAAGGCTACCTCCTGGGTGCTTCTTGGCTTCATAAAAGAAGTGCCTTCAACTCTGGCTTCCCTCACCAGCTTCACTGCAAATTCAGTCATGAGTCATAAACTCATGAAGGCACAGGCTCCAGAGAGCAATGGACCCATAAGGTACAGTGATAAAAAACAATTGTTTTACTATCTAGAGTGATGGCAGTAGAAGCAGCATTGAGTGATAGCTGAGTAATCAGTGATAGCTTGTTGATGCGCTGGAAACTTGACCCCTCAAGTTTGGAAACTGACCAGCCCTGCATACGCCAGTGCTAGTTCAGCCTCCAGTGAACACAGAACCTTCCCCACAGCCTTTGTAAACAGCAATGTTGATTCATTTGGGGGTTTGGAGGCTTGTGTTACTTTGTGTAAGGGCCTGTCCTGCAGGCGTTGCCTGTGCATTTAAACATGGTGAAATTGTCTCTGGCTCTTGGGTAAAAGCAAACCAAACGTCCCTGTCAAACAAGGCCGGGGCCTTCACTCTCCGAATACGTGCCTTAAATGCATATAGTACATCGTTCTCAATCTCTTCATCCCATGTGTGCATTACATCTCTTCTCTAGTACTCTGCTGTGGGATTCTACACAATAATCGGCTTCACTGGACTTTGGAAGCAATCTGTGTTGACTACAGGGGAGTGCTAAGCCAATAGGCTCTTGGGGTTTGGGCTAGCCTGCTCCCTGCATGCTGGAAAGAGGAGGAAGAATCTCTCTGTTAGAATGAATGGCCAATGCACATTGTATGGAGACTGAGGTAAGCGCAAATGTCCCTTTCTTGTTGCCTCTCCTGGTTCTGCTACTTACCTGGTAACAAAAATCAGCCCCGACGACATTCCTTCTCCCACTGGGTAGGAACATTCCACAGCTAGTTCCATAGAGACGGGGTAGGAAGCAAATCCAAAGAACCCAAAAAGTGAGCTGACCGTTGCCAGAGCATAGGTCTGGTTCCTAAGGTGAGACACCTGCAGGAAGAAAGTCTGTCCTGAACACTGACGGACTGTAAACATTTCACCTCATCGGAAGTATACATGCAAAGCCCAGATCAGTGCAGTGCAGCTGCCCATCCCAGTGCAGAGGAGAACCTCATTAGCACAGCCTGACAAAGCCAGGTCATCCTCTTGCTTCAGAAGACTGCCAGGCATTGAGGTCAGAGGCCTCCAAACTACGGCCAGACCCAGCATCTGGGGAAGGCCTTCCCTGTCTGGAGCAATGTGGTTTGTTCAGTCACATAGCTGCTATATTTTCCAGCTGATCGGCTGGCAGGGACACTCTAGGCATTTGCATCTGTGCCCAAGTGTTCCAGGACAGGGGGTGGCCCTGCCCATGCAGTTAAATAGGAACGAAGTGAGGCCAGAGGGGGCGGGCTTAGCGGCCATGTTTTTATACTCAAAATGCTAATTCCAAGCATTTCAGATTGCTTTGCGCGTAGTGTTTAGGACTGAATCGTTTACTCCTGAAGTAAAAACTTACGAAAATAAAAACGTGTGATCGTGGATAAACATCATTGGTAATATATATTCGAGAATCCGCGGCAATCCTCCTTCGCGGCAATGATCTGAGTCAGCCATATTGTTAGACCCATGGAGTTGCGTCGGCCATATTGTTAGACCAGACCATGGGACCAGACCCATTGCGTCGGCCATATTGTTAGACCAGACCGGAAGTTTCAAGAATATGACGTCATTTCTTCTCCATGTTTATTATAACTCCATGTTCCAGGACGTTGGGCATAGATGTGAATGCCCAGAGCATCCCTGCCAGCCAATTAGCTGGAATATGGAGAAGACTTTCCCTGCACACAGCCGTCCATGGTTTGGACACTGCTGATTTAGGTTATACTCCACTCCATAGCTTAGGATAGGAAGCTTGAGGGGTACAAAGATGGGTTCCCATGAGCAGCTTGCCCCTTTCTGCAGCCTCCCACCTTTCTGCAGCCTCCCACCTTCTGTACTGCCTCAACAGAAGGTGGCGGACTGGTGAGCCACAGGCACCTGCTCTATCCGCAGACATTATTGGTGCTTTGTTAACCACCCTTGTGGACTTCTTGATTGTGCAAGGTTAGAGGTCTGGTTTTGTCGCAAGGCTACTTACCACAGCAAAGGCAATGCTAGTCAGTGCAGTTAGACACATAGAGATCTTGGTAGCTTCTATAAATTTCTTGGTTCTATCCACATAGAGCCCAAGAAGGAAGGCACCAACAAGTCCAAACACAGTGACTAAGGCGCCGTTCAAACCTGCAAAAGACTGCAAAAAGGGGGGGGATCAGGTGGCAAAGTCAAGCATAACACTTGGCTCATTTTTTTTTCCACTCACAACCGTTTGGGATTAGAAGGCAACTGAGCAGCTTCAGAGAGGGTTATTATTTATTGAATTTTTTACCCCGCCTTTTTGCCCGGAGGCAGCTTACAATATTAGAATTATCAACAATAAAATCAAATAATAAAAGATAAAAAATTGAAATGAACATTAAAACCATTAAAAATTTAAAATTTTGTTGTTCACTATCATCCAGGCTTGGGATGGTGGCAGGAGAACCTATGTAGGGGGAAGGCTCCAAATGAGGTCCATTTTTACTGCAATAAAGAAAGCCATTTTCACTGAGATGCATTTGTTTACCCAATTATTTTAGTTTTTTATTATGTCTCTGAGAGCACAGTCCTAATCTGGAGTTAGGCCAGCACAGTTTGGCTGGCACAAGGACCACCGTATAGCGCACTTGGACCGCTCTCTGAGTCAGGGAGGATGGCGCATGTCTTCAGTGCTGGCCTCTTCGACTCAGAGAGCGGTCCAAGCATATTTTACGTTGGCTCTTGTGCCAGCTAACTGTCCCTAACTCCAGGTTAGGATTGCACTCTAAGACGTTTGGGTTTGGGTTCAAAGTGGCTCAGAAATAGATATCTATAGTGCAGCACCTTGAAGCCTGGAAATGAAGCTAAACCAGATAGAACATATTATCTCACTTATTTCACTTTTTCAACATATTATCTCACTTTTGGGCTGCCCATGTACTAGATACCTTGCACTGGAAAGTTATCATTCCAGCACTATACTGAGAGATCCTGCGTTAAAATAAACACCAAATCCCTCTCAGATCAGGCACTGTGTTGTACCTGGAGAATTGCAGAACAGGTTCGGGAGGCCTGCAACCAAATTTAACCCCAATACAATCCAGCTATACAGTTTAAGTGTCTGTGATGGTAGACAGGTAATTTGCGATGAGTTCTTAAGCTGTCATTTACTGGACTTAGGGCACAAGCCTACTTGGCATTCAGACCAGTGCTCATCCCCTGTGCCAGCTGTGACACTGCAGAGAAGGCTAGGCAAGCGCCAGGATGTGTGCTGGCCTGCCTGCACCAGGACCAGCGCCAGGTAAGGCCAGCATCCAGAGACTAGCACAGAGGGTTGGGGAAGGCAGAGGAAAGGTGGAACAGGATGCGGGGAGGGGAGGCCCATGGGCCAACCAGCCTGGGCGTGGAGCCAGGATCTAGCACTTAGACTGGATCCTAAATTCCTTCCCCAGCCCAGTCAGCCCTATTTGGGCTGCTCGGATTTGCGTCAGCAATTTTGCTGGCACAGATCCGAGTAGCACCATTGGGGGTCCACGACTTGCTGCAGGGTAAGGGGCAGCTGGCCCCAAACCCGTGCGGGATACAGTGCAAGCCAGCTGGCCTGCCTGTTCCGATGTAGGTTAGGATTGAGCGACCCATGTACTGCCATGTACTGCTACCCTAGCCGTTCGAAAGCACCTAAATGCGAGTAGATAAATAGGGACCACTTCGGTGGGAAGGTAACGGTGTTCCGTGAGCTATGGCGTAGAGTCACGCCGGCCACATGACAACGGAAGCTTGTCCTCGGACAAAAACGCCGGCTCTGAAACAGGCTTTGAAACGGAGATGAGCACCGCCCCCTACAGTCAGTCATGACTAGACCATTCGGTCCTGGGGAAACCTTTACCCATGTACTGGATTTCTTGTATTGGAGTTATCTTTCCAGAACTACCGTATACTTGCTTTTCTCCTCTAACCCCCTCCCACTGTGCAAGATTGATTTTTTTTTCCCCGTGTTGGTTTTTGCCGGCAAAATCGTAATTGTAAAGTGTTTGGAACAAGAACGTGGACTCCCAAAACCTTACGTAAAATCAGACCTGTAAGCCATTGATCAGGAGCGGTATAAAGTCCGTTTGGGGGCCCCTTGTGCCATGATCATGATGGGATGAGAGCAGCCCGTAGGACAAGTCTGGACTCTGTCCTGCTCGGTCTGTTCCCAAAGCAGGGAATGCCTCACCCTTGGTAGTGGTCCTGCCAAAAGCCACCTCGACTTTGGTGCCCAGCAGTTTCAGGGCATACCTGGACAGCGTTCGGCCTGCATGCTTTCTGCCCGTCATAGCCCTCTTTAAAAATTCTACCCAGGACTCTTACAGGAATAGAGGCGTGCCCTTGGGTCTCAATGCCCACTCCTTCTCAGCAATGCGGCCGCATTCCTGTATAGTAAGCCTCCCTCTCAATGCCGCTCAGCTCCAGCTCCCCCAGCTTTTGTATAAGGTTGTCCAGTAGCAAGATGATGCCATCAGAGACACGCAGTAACTTACATCAGAGTAGCCGTTGACGCACAGGATCTGCTCCAGCAGAGCGGAGAAACAGGTGAACAGGGCAATCCCTCCCCCAGTGCAGAGGGCCAGGATGATGAACGGCTTATTGCGCATCAGCTAGAAGAAATGCAAGACGAGACAGAGTTAGCCGACAGCACCTCAGCATTCGGGAACGAGCCGGCCTGTGCGTGTACCCCCAGCAGTTGGCTGCCCTGTGCTGCTTGTTCTTCAGAGCAGCAGGTGAGGCTGCAAGAAATTCTGCACTGCAGACGGCTCCCCACAGCCTGCAACAGGCTCACTGCTGTTGCCTGGGCACTGAATCGCTCCGAGGCCAGGTGCTGGGAAGAAATGGCTTTGATCTGCAGCCTCCAGCAGGATGCCACTTTCCAGCTGTGTGTGTGTGTGTGTGTTTTGAAGAGCTCTCACTACAGATCTTTTTTTCAGTGCCCCACAGGAGCAGGCTGAGTCTTCTGTTGCAGGTGCCAAAGAACTCTTAAAGCCAAGGTTCTTTCAGAGGCATCCTCGCCCACGTTAAACAGCAAACCACCCCCACCCCCAAATAAAACAAGGGCACCATCGTGGGGAGAATGTTGGATTTAGTTGGATAAGATCTGGATCCGGAGCCTCGCCCAGTTCTGAGACCCTCTAGGTTGCTGTGGGGGCATCCCCTATGGCTCTAGCCTTTGGGCCTGCTGTGCCACTGGAATGCAAGTTCCAATGGAACATGATGCATTATATTATGGAAGCCACAGAAATGACCTGCTATTCTGTGCCATGGACCTCCTGAAAAGACCTAGCACCAATAAGTTGGCTTGTGGGAGGTGTGGAACCGGCAGGGGTGGAGACCAGAGAGGGGAGAAGGGTGTGTTGGGGCTGGGAAGGGGGCAGTAGCAGTGTCAGCAGCCCTGCTGCTATCCTATCCCCTTCCTGGCTTTGATCTGCGTTCCTGAGTCTACTGCGGTCTGTGCCAGTAAAATTGCTGTTGCAGGTCTGAGTAGACCATAGAGGTATTATACACTGGAGAAGACATGATGTCATTTTCTTGAAGCCGTGGGTATAAAAAGATGGCTGACTCAGATCATTGCCGCAAAGGAGGAGGCTTGCCGCGAATTCATGAATAAAAATCTCCCTGCACGTGTATAAAACCTTTTAATCATGCCTGCGTGTTCTGCATACGGGTGTGCGAATCGCTGTATGAAAAATGGGACTTAATTTCCGCGGAAAGATCCATGTATTCTCATTACATTGGTTCAATAAAACTACAGTTCAGTGAGTACATTATTGTTGAAGCTGTGAAATTTCTTGTGTGTATAATAATGTTTCTACACGATCACACGTTTTTATTTTCGTAAGTTTTTACTTCAGGAGTAAACTATTCAGTCCCAAACAGTACGCGCAAAGCAATCTGAAATGCTTGGAATCAGCATTGTTTTGAGTACGAAAACATGGCTGCTAAGCCCGCCCCCTGGCTTCAATTCGGCAGCATTACTTCTTAAGGCAGGGCCATGGGTTGGAGTAGACCCATTGTAGCAGCAGTGGGTTAACCCTGGAGAAGGGAACAAATGTTCCCTGACACGGAGGAGGCCTTTGAAACCCGCAGGGAATCATTTCAGTGCGCACTTCAGTGGTGCGGCTGCCTTGGTGGGGGGTGTAGTGATCTAGATACAGTTGGGCTGCCCTTCTCATATTACTGGTGGAGCACAGTAGCTAAGAGACTGAGACTGAATCAGGAAGTCCCCAGTGAATCACATTGCAGCAAGGAGCTCACTAGGTAGCTTTAGGCAACTCATTCTCTCTCAGTTATCCCCTTTGTAATATGGGGATATTGTAATATGGGGATACACTTGAAGCATTGGTGTAGGGAATGTAAGATAATAATTAGAACAAGATAATACTTATGAAAAGCTGTGAACACCACACAAATGATAAGCATTTACACACACACGGTGTACCTTCTCAATATTACAAGTGTGAGAACAGTGGGCCTTTTCCACATGCCTTCCTCAGTTTCAGAACACTTTCCAGACGTGACAGGAAGTCACATCAGTGAATCGGCGGGTCCAGTGTGGCCTCTGGAGGGCCTGGCCTGGCCCTAGTGTAATTGGGAAGCTGTGCCAGCCTGCCATGGATATGAGCATCTGCAGATTTTGGTATCCACGGGGAGTCCTCTAACGGATCCCCCAGGAATACCAAGGGCCTATTGCAAGTCCTTTACCTTCGGAAGATGCAGAGCTGCTTTCGAACAGAAGATGCCAGGGGCGGAGTTTGCACCAGAGATTTTTTTTTTCCTGGATACGATAGTTTGCAAACTCTTGCCGATCTTGTCCTTGCCCCAACTGTGCGTGTGGAATTGTAGCAGTCGGGCCACTTGACTGTTTGGCAGGGAGGGTGGACAATTTACCTCCCTCCTCTGGGTTCCCTCCTGAACCGATGATTCAGCCCCAGCGGCTGGGTCAGTGGGACAGGGGAGGAAGTGCCTGGGCAGGCAGCAGTTTGTCCACACAGGTTTTCATGCAGCTGGGGAGGCATATGTGGGAAGCCGGTTTCTGCCATGTCTGCTTGCTAGCTGGATCAGAGTTTTCAGAGGAGGAGCCGTGGCTCAATGGCAGCAGGCATGTTTGGTTGTCAGCAGGCCCCCAGGCTTCTCCAGGTAAAGGACAGGAGACAAGAGGACCTAAGAGAGGCTCCTCTTCCTAAGGCTCTGGAGATGGACAGATGCACCAACAATCTGATAAGGCAACCAGAATCTGCTGAGACCCAGAATGGTTGTATCCAGCAGTGTTATGCTGCTGGAATGCTGGGCGGGACGTCTGGGTGATCGACAGCCCGCCTGTCACATTCCGCAGCGTTACGCCATTTGCGTAACATACGCAAGCGGCGTAATTGGTTACGCAAACGGCGTAACACTCTGGAATGCGACGGGCGGGCTGTCGATCACCCGGATGTCCCGCCCAGCATTCCAGCAGCATAACACTGCTGGTCGTATCTTCTGCTTCTGGTCATATTTTGCCTAGTACCCAACTTACCATTTTCAGGCCTTCACAGAAGGATGGCAAATCAGAATGACCAGCACTCGCCGATGGTGGTGTTGGTGGGGCACTGGCATGAACGCCAACCGTTGCTAAGACACAGGCAAATGCGGCTGGCCCGGCAAACACTTCGAGCTGGAAAGCAAGGCAAAACAACAGCTCAGCTCCTCTGCCAGGGTCACATCAGGGAGGGCCGATGTGTCAAATTCATTGGCTTTCACTAACCATTAAAGGAATGTCTTTTGCTTCTCGGACAAGGGCAGGTGACAGCAGGTTAGCTATAAGGAGGCCCAATGGATTGGCTAAATGGGGAACAAAGAGCAACGTTACTCACATTGAAACAATGCCAAACATTGAACACACATGCCAAGCGACGGACAAGCAATGAGGAAGTCGCATCTGTGAAAGATTCTACTCTGGCACTACTGTGGTTCTCTTCCTAAATGTGAACTGATGACACTGTTGGTGGGCCCGAGCTCCTAACTAAGGATTTAAGTCAGATAATGGTTAATAAACAAGATGCTTGAGATCAAATTGATAAATTAAATATAAATAAGTCAACAGGCCCAGATGGCATCCACCCAACAGTTATCAAGGAATTAAAGAATGAAGTTGCCGAACTCTTAACTAGAGTATGCAGCTTGTCCCTTCAAACAGCCACGGTGCCAGAGGATTGGAGGATAGCCAATGTCACACCAATCTTTAAAAAAGGGAGAAGGGGGGACCCTGGAAACTTCAGGCCAGTCAGCCTAACATCTGTTCCAGGTAAGATGGTGGAAAGCCTCATCAAAATCCTAAAACACGTAGAGGAACAAGTGTTGCTGAAAGAAAGTCAGCATGGCTTTTGTAAGGGTAAGTCTTGCCTCACAAACCTTTTAGAATTCTTTGAAAAGGTTAACAGGCTTATGGATGTGGGTGAACCTGTGGATATCATATATCTGGATTTTCAGAAGGCGTTTGACACAGTTCCTCATCAAAGGCTGCTGAGGAAACTTCACGGTCAGGGAATAAGAGGGCAGGTCCTCTTATGGATTCAGAATTGGTTGAGGGCCAGGAAATAGAGAGTGGAGGTCAATGGGAAATTTTCACAATGGAGAGAGGTAAAAAGTGGAGTGCCCCAAGGATCTGTCTTGGGGCCGGTGCTTTTCAACTTGTTCATAAATGACCTGGAGATTGGCATAAGTAGCGAGGTGGCCAAGTTTGCGGATGACACAAAACTTTTCCGGGTGGTGAAAACCAGAAAGGATTGTGAAGAGCTCCAGAAGGACCTCTCCAAGTTGGGGGAATGGGCAACAAAATGGCAGGTGCGTTTCAACGTAGACAAGTGTAAAGTGATGCACATTGGGGCCAAAAATCAAAACTTCACCTATAGGCTAATGAGTTCTGAGCTGTCTGTGACAGCTCAGGAGAGAGATCTTGGGGTGCTGGTGGACAATTCAATGAAGGTATCGACCCAGTGTGCGGCAGCAATTAAGAAGGCCAATTCCATGCTTGGGGTAATTAAAAAGTGGGTTGAGAATAAAACAGCCAAAAATTATACCATTGTACAAATCAATGCTAAGGCCACATCTAGAGTATTGTGTACAGTTCTGGTCACCACATCTCAAAAAGGACATAGTGGAGCTGGAAAAGGTGCAGAAGAGAGTGACAAAAATGATTACAGTGTTGAGGCACCTCCCTTATGGAGAAAGACTGCAGCGTTGGGGCTCTTCAGTCTGGAAAAAAGGTGCCTGAAGGGGGACATGATTGAGACATATAAAATTATGCACAAAAGGGATAGAGTCAATAGAGGGACGTTCTTTTCCCTTTCTGACAATACTAGAACCAGGGGGCATCCACTGAAATTGAGTGTTGGGAGAGTTAAAACAGATAAAAGGAAATACTTTTTTACCCACTGGGTAATTAAGCTATGGAACTTCTTGCCACAGGAGGTGGTGATGGCATCTGGCCTAGATGCCTTTAAAAGAGGACTGGACAGATTTCTGGAGGAAAAGTCCATTGTGGGCTAAAGGCCATGATGGGTTGGGCAACTCCTGACGTTAATAGTAGTCTACTTCAGAATGCCAGGTGCAAGGGAGTGGCAACAGGATGCAAGCATCTACTGAACTCCCTTAGGCACCTGATGGGCCACTGTGAGATATAGGAAGCTGGACTAGATGGGCTAACTGCCCATCTTCGTATAAAATCTAGACTCTGGCAGATTGAATCGGAGCATCTGAATGAAAATCTCAACCCTGTTTGTTCTCCCACTTTCTTTGGTCTTTCCTTTTCTGGTGGTTGCCCGTCCAATTATTTTGTACAATTAATTAATCCCTTTATGCGCAGAGCTTTTTTACTTGCTCGTTTAAATATTTTGCCCTCAGCTTATCATTTTGGTCGTTTTTCTAAAATTCCTCGAGATCAAAGACTTTGCCTCTTCTGTCATTTAGCTCCAGACTCTCTTCCACACATTCTATTACACTGTACTTTCCATCGCTCTCTTCGCTCTTCCCTTCTCCAACCTTGGCTTTCTTCTCTCTCTGTCGCTTTCTCTGACCCCTTTCCTATCCTTCTGAGTGACAGATGTCCTTCTATCACTCTTGCGGTAGCAACTTTCCTTGCCGAAGTGTTGAAATTAACTGTTTAATCTAACCATGCTTTTTGTATATATTTTTCTTTAATGCCAATTAAAATTGATTGATTGACTAGATGGGCCTTTGGCCTGATCCAGTGGGGCTCTTCTTATGTTCTTATATTTTCACACCAAAAGATAGTGTTTTTACCTTTTATCTAAAAAGGGGCATGCTTTTTTAACAAACAAAAAGCATGCCCCCACCCCGATCTATGAGTCTATGAGAAAGGCAGGATAGAAATGAATAAGGTTGCACCCACCTAGTGACTTAATGGCAGGGTGGGACCGGGGATTTCCTGCTTCATCTCTAAGTCTATTGCAAACCTGGCCAAAGACCTCCTGACACCTGTGGCAGCCTTCCAAATTCTGCCCCATTTACCTGATGATGTGCCATTCTCCAATATTCTAGCTCTGCACTCCCCTCCCTTCCACATTTCCTCTCCCTCTCTGTCCCCCTTTTCATTTTCCATTCCAGGGAGTTGAAAGAGGAGACGCGGTGGAGGCAAGATGGTGAACACAGGAGAGCGTTCTCACCACCACCATCACCAATCTGCTGCCTGAGGCAACCACTTCAGTTGGCCTCAAGAATGGGCTGGCCGTGGTCTACTGGCCACAGTGCTACACTAGCTCTAACTAAGCTGAGCCTGCCCGTGCCCAGTTACTTACACATGGAGGCAATCATATTGGCTGTGGCTCTCTGGTGATCTGGAAACCACACAGCTGCTAGCTTGGTGGGTGAAAAGCAGATGAGAGGCTGGGCCATGGCACAGAGGGACTGTCCCAGCAACAGATATATAAAGTTCTGGGAGCCCAGACTCAGAAAGCTGACAATGCTGAACACGCGGATGATGCTTCCCACCATGTTCAGCCAGGCACAGAGTACCACCTGCAAAAGAGAAGACCAATAGTGTATTGTAAGATTGCAATGACTTCTGATCTATACTCGTTTCATGATGTTCCAGGACTAATAGATAGCTGGAAGACGGGCCCACAACCTTCTAGTGCCTGAGGCAATGTCACAAATGCTGCTCCCACCCCTTACCTAGTGATGTGCCAGCCTCTGCTCCTCCCACACCTTGGATTGCTATAAGAAGAAGGGACAGAGCAGAAGCACAGAGGAAAGCAGAGAGGTGGGCTAGAGTGTCCAATGCTCTAGTCTGCCACTGTCTTCTCTGCCACACTTCCTCTTTCACTCCGTCTTCCAATCCAGGCAGTGGGAGGAGTTGCAGTCAAGGCAAGTGGGCAGACAGAGATAAGTGACCCTGGCCAATGTGCCTCAAAGATGAGCCATCTTGGAGACCAATAGAACACAGAAAGCTTGGGTAGCAAGCTTGGATGGTTCAAAAGCTTGAGCTTCACTCATGGAAATTCTTGGGTTCAGATCTCATAAGAACATAAGAAGAGCCCTGCTGGATCAGGCCAAAGGCCCATCTAATCCAGTTTCCTGTATTTCACAGTGGCCCACCAGGTGCCTCAGGGAGCACATGAGACAACAATATGCCTGCATTCTGTTGCCACTCCTTTGCACCTGGCATTCTGAGGTAGCCTACTGTTAACGTAAGGAGGCTGTACCACCTATCATGGCGTCTAAGCTAGATGCCATTACCACCTCCTTTGGCAAGGCGTTCCATAGGTTAATTACCTGCTGGGTAAAAAAAGTACTTTCTTTTATCTGTTTTAACTCTCTCCTCAATTTCAGTGGATGTCCCCTGGTTCTGGTATTGTGAGAGAGGGAAAAGGACATCTGTCTATCAACTCTATCCTCCCATGCATAATTTTGTATGTTTCAATCATGTCCCCCCTCAGGCGCCTTTTTTCCAGACTGAAGAGCCCCAAACGCTGCAGTCTTTCTTCATAAGGGAGGTGCCCTAGCCCTGTAATCATTTTTGTTGCTCTCTTCTGCACCTTTTCCAGCTCCACTAGGTCCTTTTTGAGATGTCGTGACCATCTCACCCAGTAGTGCATCTTAGGCAAGCCACTATCTCTCTGCTCCTGCTTGACATGTCATCAGATGATGATGATGATTATACTGACCTACTTTATAGAGCTATAAAGTACAACTGAGAATGTACGAGAAGTCCTTGGAGCTCTCCTCAAGCCCTCAATAAATGCTAAATAGCGCTACTGTCTCGGAACATGAAAGAATGTGCTTTGGGCTTCAGAACCTGTCTTACCTGATCTTCCTCTTAAGCATCTGCCAAGCACACAGCCGACGACCTTGTCGTCCCAGACCATGCAGCTAGCTTTGCAAGATCCAACTCCTGTTTGGCAACGCAACCTGGCTCAGTTGTTCAGACAATATTCTCAACAACCTGTAAACCCTGTCGAGCCACCTGCATTGTGATCCACAGCTAAGCTAGCAGGCTGTCCAGCTGTGGCAGCACAACGGCATTTACTTGTAAGGTCTTTGTGGCAACCAACAGATACCGAGACACCTCCGAGCAAGGTCGTGTGTTGGCCACTGAGAGTCAGTGATCTCATCAGCAGAGACAAGTGGAGGACTCTATAATCGATTCCATGCAGGTAATTGTGACATTAGTTCCAGAATTCACAACCACTTCGGAGGTGGGAGGGTAGAGGAAATCACAATTCTCTTAATGTTCATTTACAACCCAGTCCAAACTAATTTTCCAGCGTTGATGTAGCCATGCCAACTGGGTGTGCACTGCATCTGCAGTGGGGTTTTTTGGGGGGGAGGGGAAGCAATCATGGAAGCCTCCTCAATCAATCATGAGGAAGCAATCATGGAAGCCTTCCACATTTCCTCTCCCTCTCTGTCCCGCTTTTCATTTTCCATTCCAGGGAGTTGAAAGAGAAGGAGAAGCGGTGGAGGCAAGAAGGTGAACACAGAAGAGCGTTCTCACCCCCACCAACCTGCTGCCTGTAGCAACCACTTCAGTTGGCCTCATGAATGGGCTGGCCATGGTCTCAAGGAAAGGGATCATTTGTTCCCAATCTTGTTCCCTCCAGGCTGCATTGCAGCTGCATCAACACTGGAAAGTTGGATAGGATTGGGCAGTTGGGTGTATGGCGCCTGGAACATGTTAAAAAGAATCCTAAAGTGCTTTGATATTCATGTTTGCTACCTTCAGGGAATGCCTTTCGCACTGACCTGCCTGCTGAAGAAATTGTAGATTATTAAGAATATTTTAGGATGGCACTCAGTTCATACACTGTCACTCCTCACAACTTTGTGTACCCTACAGCACACCCAATCTTCCCTCTGTGTCTGCACGCTGCAAGAGCCTCGTAGAGATGGGCTAATTGTCATGCTGGTCATTACTGATCTTCTGATTGAGGAACTCTCGCTATGTTTCCAAGCACAATTGGGTTCCCTGGAACATAATTGGAACATCTCCCCAGGAGTCAGTCCAGTTCTGCTCATCTCCAGTCCAACTTACAGCACATTTCAGTCCAACGGTGTCCAGAATCCATATTCCAAGTAGCCCAAATGGGACAGACACCACGAGGTACACAAGAGTCAGCCAGTTGACCATATCCAATGAGGTATGGAAGTATTCTGCTGTTATATCAGCAACCGGTGCAAATGTTAACCATAACTGCAGATGGGAACAAAACGGGATGTTTTTAGAACGTTTAGCAACAACAACAACAAAATCAAGTAATACATTTGGGGTGTTATGTGTGGGTGGCAAAGTTTACATACGTGTAATCATGACTCCCCTGCCCCTATGCTGCTGTGCAGTAAATCAGTAACCTGCTCTCCTTTGGCCAGAGGAGTAACTAGGGCAGGGACTGAAGTGCACCAGTCCTGGGCGTTACACCAACAGGAGGGCCACATGACTGTGCCTCAGGCTCCTCTCTAGTTACAGAAGAGCTGCTGGTGGCTTTGCGCCCCCAGTTAATTCTCCTTCAATGGGGAGCCTCCACAGGAGAAGGAACGGGAAGTGCAAAGTCACTGCAGCAAGGACTCCAACCTATGGGGAGAACCTGGAAGTGATGTCACATAACGTTATTGCCCCAGGCATTGGGGCAGTGTGTTATGCCTCTGCCTGGGACATCCAAGGATCATCTCCAGGGTTGCGAGAGGGATGCGTTGGACCATGTTAAGGTCCTGACCCACTCCCGAGTTCACTGATCTTCTTTGCTTTAAGGGTAATCCCCAAACCAGAAAGAGAATAAAAGTGCCCAGTGGGGGTAAGGAGTGTTCAGTTCCCTCATACAAAGCCCACAGGACTACAATGAATTAATAAAGTATGACAATTTATGAACGCCCATAAAACCCAAATTACAAATTACAAAAAGGGGATGATAATTCTTACTAGAGAAGCATACATTCAGTGCAAGTAAGAAGAAGCAGAGCATAAAACAACTAGCTCCTGGGCTTGCCCAGACCTCCAGCCAACAAAGAAGCTTCCCTCTTCTTTGCTCAGATCTCCTTTATAGCTCCAGGCCTTAGCCAGATCAGCTGGCCAGGGGTGTTCTGTATTATATTGTTTTTAGATTGTGAGCCCTTTTGGGACAGGGCATTTAACTTTATGATTACTATTTGCCTGTAAACCGCTTTGTGAACTTTGTGTTGAAAAGCGGTCTATAAATACTGCTGATTGATTGATTGATTGATTGATTGATTGATTGATGCAGAAAGACCCACATTAGTCCAGCGCACTTACCATATCAAATCAAAAGAATTCAAACGAAAGCCCT
>JAJKFI010000089.1:6120559-6148156 GCA_029204185.1 Lerista edwardsae
ATTCTTTTGATTTGATATGGTAAGTGCGCTGGTAAGGAACTGGACTACATAACCTGCTGCCGGCCCAAGATGCAAGCAGGCAGGCACACTGCTCTCTTCTGCACACAGCAGCAGCTGCAGCAAACAAAGATTAGGCTAGCGCACCTGCTCTCTCTGCCCCTTTCCTAATTCCATCTCAAGCATGCAGGGAGGGGCATGCTTCTTTCTTTTCCATCCTCTTCCCCACATTCATGCCATGGCTGTGCTCCACACACATCTTTGACTCAGAGGCAGATCTAAGGGAGGGCAAAGCTCTAAGTTTTGCAAGAAGCCTTACCTTGCAGTGGAAATCACTCCTCTCCTGCACCGTTTTAGCCAATCCTCACAGGGAAAAGCAACATCTTGGCGTTGCTTACTGGCTACAGCGGCAAGGGAGAGGAGGGATTTACATGACAGGGTAAGGCTCCTTGCAACACTTAGAGCTTTGCCCTCCCTGTAGATCCGCCTCAGCTTTGACTGGCTCCAACTAGCCTTTGCTGGAGTATCTGATTCATTCATGGTACTTATCAAACTTGTAAAAAGATAAACTAGAACCCTGAAAGCATACAATCTAATATGTTCCCATTACAAGAAAAAATTACTTGAAAGTGTTGCACAGAATACTTGTACTGTACATCTCTATGCAACACAAGGAGTCAAAATATACTGTACTCCCAAATAGTTAAGAGCACCTGGAGTTAGGCCAGCAAAGCTTGGCCAGCACAAGGACCACCGTAAAGCATTTTTGGACCACTCTCAGAGTCAGGGAGGGTGGCTCACATCTGTGTGCTGGCCTCTCTGACTCTGAGAGTAGTCCAAACATACTTTACGGTGTCCCTTGTGCCAGCCAAACTTTGCTGGCCTAACTGTGCCGGCCTAACTCCCGGTCAGAATTGTGTTCTAAGTTACTTTCATGTTACCTGCAAAATTCAAATTTGGTACACATGTGGTCCAAGAATGCGGAACGGGATTGGGATGATGCTTGATGTGACCCAGAAAAGCCATTTGTGTGTCTTTCTTCATAAACTCGGTTTGCATTCTGCACACATAAACAGACATTCTGTTGCTGGTAGAAGCACCCTTCCTGCCTAAGCTCATTCAGTCACCCAAATCTCCCATAGCTAGAGGTGTTTGTTTCCAGTAAGTTAGGTTTACAGCCTAGCAGCCCAATCCTACGCATGTTTACTCAGAAGTAGGTCCCATTTTTAGATCAATAGCACTTACTCCCAGGTAACTGTGGATAGGATTGCAGCCTAAATCTTACTGAAAACAATGGGCTTACTTCTGAGTAAAATAAATAACACTGCTTTCAAACACCTCTACCCATAGCCCTACATTATTATTAAGAATATTTATATACATTTTTTTCAACAAGAGACATATGTGGTGTCATGCATGTGGTTTTGAATGTTCTGTGCTGGTCTTCTCCACTGTGAGATCAACCTTATACCCCAGGTTTGTACCATTCAAAGGACAAATGTTCTGGTTTTGGACTTGTCTGGTAAGCAATGTGTCTTGGCAGGGGCGTAGCTAATGAAAGTATAGCCCAGTGCAGAGGGCAAAATGTTGCCCCAGAAGTGATGTCACAACAGGAAGTGACATCACAGTTATATTTGTTTTCTCTGTTTTTTTTTGGCCATACCTTTTGACAGAATAAATATATTACACTCTGGTTTGTTTCACTGCATTCTACATTAAATTACATTTCCAATGATAGATAACATGATGGTATTATTCATACATACCAATGTTTTCACAATTTTGGCCACTAATGCTTGTTGCCCCCCTAAAGCTTGTTGCCCGGTGCAATTGCACCCCCCTGCACTTCTTTAGCTATGCCCCCGTGTCTTGGAGTTTCTTGAGAAAGCCATTCAACTCCACATTTTGAAGAAAAGATCCAAGGGGTGGCTGCGCAAAAGAAGTTCCAAGGTGGATGGAATGGAAAATTAGAAGCACCTCTTCAAAACGCACTCCAGTGTTAGACAGCCTCTTGGCCCAGGTGCCAGGACATCAGTGGTTTAAGGAGTAATCACACCACATGTCCTGGATTCAGATACTAGTGTGGGGTGGAATCACAGGGCAGGACACTGATACTGCTCTGCTAATGCCCTCAACGCACTGTGACAGTGGAGTACAGCACAACCTGCACAATGTGTGACCCACCAAGCTGCCAATCAGACTACCTACTTAATGACCTACCAGGGCTGAATGAAGTTTTTGCCTGGCACTGCAAAACTGGGAGAGGGAAAGAAGCCACCCTCCTGCCACGATCCGTAGGTGGTTCCATTTGGCATGTGAAAGTTTGTGCAAAGACCTGAAGGGCAAACCAAGATGCTAACTTGAAAGAAGGACAGCTGAACCTGCTAGGCTGCAGAGTCTGGGTGGGTTTGGTTTCCAAACGCCAAGTATGGATGAAATCTGAAAGCTCAATGCAGCATCGCACCGAAACTCAGCAGCATCGCTAACTTTGAGTTGAACCAGCAGATGGCACACTGAGCTCTAGACTTAAGTTTCATTCAGCTTCTCCCATCAGAGATTCCACATCTCTCTGGCAGTAAGGGCATAACAATGGTTGGCACATTCCCCCCATTCATTTACATCTGAACATTGCAGCACTGGCTGCCTTAATTACTGCGAGTGACTCTTTCGTCAGGGCACTTGGTAATAGAAAAAAAATACACAATCTGGCACCAGATTAATCTCTACTGCTTTCCATCATAGATTATCTCTCCAGCCTTTGGAATCCCAGTCCAAACAGAGTTTGCAGGAGATGAGGGAAACACAGAAGGAACCAGAGAGATGGCACTGGTGTCTCCAGAAGTCAGAGTGGGTGTGAGAATCGCTTCCAACAAGCAGCAGCCAGTGATGAGATAGCAAAGGAACACCTAAACAGAAAGGACCATTTTCTGTAGCGATCCAGCCATTCCCACTCTTTGGTGGTGTGAAGTTTGCTCTTTCTAGTATGATTGCTGAGTTAGGGCCAAATCCTAGCCAATGTTCCAGTCCTGGTATAGCTGTCTCAATGGGGTGTGTGCTGCACTCTGTGGTGGGGCACAGTCATGAAAGCCTTCTCAAGGTAAGGAAACAATTGTTCACTTACCTCAGGCCTGCATTGTGGCTGCAAAAGCAACAGAAGTTGGATAGGATTGGCTACAACCTAGGTAGGCCGCAGCAAAAACAACACACCCTTTTGTGCCACCTTAAGGGCGAAGTCAAGACATTCATGGTACCATATACACTTTTATGAATTGGAGTCTATTGCATCAGTTGTACCTAATGGGGTCAACATATCCCTATATCCACCCTCATGCACCATGACTGCAGGAGAAAACACTGTTGTTTACACAGTGGGGTCAAAGGTCACAAGAGCACGGGACTGGTCACGGGACTATGGAGTGCTAAAACAACTTCAGACTCCAATTGAATGAATAAGAGTCATTCAGTGTGGGCATCACCATTTCTGGCTAATCGCTGATGGCAACCGGCAGGCTCTGCCTTGTGTCGCTTGACCTTTTGTTCTCCTTTTGTAAAACGAACAGGTGATGCACGGGAGATGTCAGAATGGATAGGTCTGCAGGTGAGGCCTCCACATTCGGCCTCTGTGTGGCTCAGGTTGGTCACCCAAGAGCCCAAGGAGCGAGGGCAGCCACGTCACGAGTGCCTCACTTCTGGAGTTCCTTCTTGGCAGAAAGGTTTCATCAAGAATGACACAGACACAACAGCCTCAGGATGGTTGTTCAGCATCCTGAGCAGCTGGCATTCAGAAAGAGGCTGCTTTGGAGCTCAGCCATTCTATTTAGCCTTAATGGCCAGCAGTTGCCAGTAGCAGGAAAATCCTGTCTAGTGCACCTTCAAAAGGTGTCCATCAAGCCTCTGCTTGAAAACCTCCAGTGAGGTAGAACTTCCCTTGGTCATCAGTTCCGTTGTCTGACTGCTCTGATCAGTAAGAACATCTTATGCAACTGAAATGTCCCCTCCTGCACCTAAGTCCATTAGATCGAGCCTTAGGGTGCAGTCCTACCCAGTGTTAGAATGGCGAGGCCGGCCAGCACCATATCCTACGCTGGGTCGGGGAGGCTGGAGCCTCCCTGTGGCAAGGGCACATTCGCGCCCTTACCGTAGGGAAGGCTCCAGCCTCCCCGATGTGCTCCTCGGATCTGCACCTGCTAAACCAGAGCCAAGGAGGCCGCGCGGCCCAAATCAGGGCCGCGCAGGCTCCTGAATGGGCTTAGGATTCGGCCTTATGGCTGAATCCAGAGCCCATTCACTTCCCGCCTTCCCCCCACCCAGAACCTCCCTCCCCTCACCAATCCCGTGCCCGTCCCGACATGGAGCCTTCCTCGCGCTGGCCAACTTCGGCCGACATGAGGGAGACTCGGTGCGGGCACAACGGGACCGGCACTGCCTGCAGTGCCAGTCCAGTTGAAGTAGCACTGACACAGGGGTGCCAGTTGGCACCCCTGCGTTGGCACAACTGACGTCACGCCGACACTATGACATAGCGTTAGCATGACGGGCGCCTTGGGATGGCTCTGCCCATCTCTGGGGCCAAAAAGAATAAGGGCACAGTCCTAAACCTGGAGTTATGCCAGCACAGTTAGGCCAGCAAAGTTTGGCTGGTACAAGGGCAACCCCAAAGCTCGTTTGGACCACTCGGGTGTCAGGGGGGATGGGGCACACCTGTGTGGTGCTGGCCTCTCTGACTCTACAAACATACTTACGGTGTCCCTTGTGCCAGCCAAACTTTGCCGGCCTAGCTGGGCCGGCCTAGCTGTGCCGGCCTTACTCCAGGTTAGGACTGCGCTCTAAATTCTTGCCCACTTCCACATGACAGACCTTCTGATGGTTGGAAAGCATTATCGTGTCCCCTCTCGGCCTTCACTTCTCCAGGCTAACCATACCATGTTCCCTCAATCTTTTTTCATAGGATTTGTTTTCCAGACGCCTAATAACTATCCTTGTTGCCTTTCTCTGAACTGCCCCTGTTTGGCTGCATCCTTCTTCAAGTGTGGCACCCAGAATTGGACACACTACATCAGTGGTCTCCAAAGTAGAGACCGCTGCGCACCCGTAAAGCCCTCCATGGCATGAATGGCGCCTACCATTCTGCTGCGTCACGGACCTTCCTGGCATCTAATCCTCATTGTGCGACACTCTAGGATTCATGTCTTTTGCTGAGGGAGGCGGGACCAACGTCGCGGCAAGGTGGCTGTGAAATCCCGAGCCCTGGGATAGCGGCCAAACGGGTGGGCAACTCCGTGGCTGTTCAGGCTTGAACAACCCCCGATGCACGAGGAGAAGGCAAGGGTGCAGCAAGCTTGAGCTTTGTTCATCCCCCAGTGCGGCGGCACCGGGTGGAAGGACAGGGCTCACTTGGTAAGCAGGAGGCCACCAGGACCCATCTGCCATCATGGTGAACAGGGAGTAGCTGTCGACCCCTGCCAGTGTTGAGGAGCAGCGAAAAAGCGTTGGAAAGTATAAGCCACCAGTAAGAAGAATAAAGCTGATGGAATCATACCAATCAACGTGAGAGATAAGAATGAATTGCTGCATCACGGACCTTCCTGGCATCTAATCTTCATTGTGCGACACTCTAGGATTCTAGGTCTTTTGCCCAACGCCCTGTACCCGGAGTTCCAGGCATATGCGACTTCCGATCTCACAGTGCAGATCAGTTGCCAGGATCTTTCTCCAGACTCTGGATATGGCCTGTGGGCTGTAGTTCGGAGAGCCCTGCTCTAGATGAGGTCCTTCCAGTGTGGAGTAAAGTGTGAGTAAAGTGTGGAGTAAAGTGGAACCACTACTTCTCAAGACGTGGAAGCTATGGTTCTACCAGTTGTATTGGAAAAGGCAGGAGATACACCGAGGAGATAGGGAATGGTATCAGCAATGGCTCCTTGTTCCAGATTAGCCAGGGATTACAGGGTTAACCCCTAAGGTCTTTGCAAGCCTCAGGAGCACAGCTGTAGGCTGATGAGGCCCCTGGCTATGAAGGGAGGCCAGCACAGGTGCAGATGGGTGTGGCTGATGCTAGAGCCTGCCTAGCAACAGACACTGATTGGCTGGCCTCAGTATAAAGTGGGAGGCAGGAGCTGGAGTAAAAGCCCTGGGAAGGTCTTGGATGAGGGCCCTGGGAAGGTGTTGGATGAGGACCTGGGTAGGGCACCAGGTAGGTGCTGGCTGAATGGCGTGCTGGCTGGACTGCCTGCCTGAAGGACTGGATGGATGGACTGACTAGCTAAAGAAAGGTAAGCTTATTGTGGGAAATTATTGGGAGTTGTTGTATGGCTGCCACACCCCTGGAGCCACCAAGCAGAGGAAGCAGTTGTGGCTTAGGCAAGCTGACTGCCTATTGTTTGGTGGTGGGGTTAATTGGTGCTAGAATTAAGGTAGTTTGGAGCCAAGCCAGTGATGAGGGCAGTCTGGAGGAGGCTGGCTAGCCGGTGATCCCAAACAAAGCCGCTAGAAGAAAGGAAGCCCAGTGGGTGACTGAACCCCCTCCCTCTTGCCTATCTCTGAGGCTGCTCTGTAGGGAAACTAGTTAGCCTAGTGTGGGCATTAATGCTCTTGGGGTGGCCCGGCAGGGAATTTGGCAGAACACTAGTGCAACCTAAAATCACATTGGCCTTCTTTGCAGCTACATCACACTGCTGACTCATCTTCAGTTGTGCTCCACTGCAACACCAAGAGACCTTTGTACTGCCAAGATGTTGTACTGCCAGGTATTGCCCATTATATCCATCACCTTTTTTTCCCCTACTGGTAGAACTTTGACAAACTTAATTTTGTTAGTTTCAGCCCAGTATTCCATTCACTTGAATCGTAAGCATTCAAGTGGCTTACGATCCACCACCCTGGGAAGCACTGGCTTCCACTCCTTGCGAAGTAGATGCGATTGCGTTTTAAAATTATTCTGCAGCTTGGGAAGCCCTGCCGGGGACTCCCCAGGGCTCCCTACAATCCCCCCAGACTGCAGTGCTGCAAGGGGTGAGTCTAAAACAAGCCCCTTCACCCAGTGCAGCAGCACGATCCTGGGGATGGATGCTGCCTTTGCCCTGCCCCTGCCAAGACTTACGTGGTTCTCAACTCCCTTGTAGGAGTTTGGGAACTACTGATCTAAATGGCTGATAAAGACAGAGCCCTGGCATACTGCAATACTGAAGGACAGATGGACAAGGCGCTATTCAGAAACACTCTTTATGTACAGGTGTTAAACCAATTATAAAAGCATCATCCTGTGCCTCATGCTTATCAGATGCTTTACTAAAACCAAAATAGATCATATCCACAGCATTCCCACCATCCACTAGCCAGTAACTTGATCAAAACCATAAGATGAGATTTGCCAGGCAAGGTTCATTTTTGACAATTCTGTGTTGGCCTCTTGTTACCACTGCATCGAGTATCCAGAGGTGTAGACTGTTTTATCATTTGTTCAAATATTTATTCTGGCACTGAAGTCCAAAGAAGGGGTTGTTAACATCCCAAATTTTCCCTTATTTTGCTTTAAAAAAAACATTTGAATTAAGTGCCTTTGACACATTCTGTAGCAAGATGTTCCGTACACTAATTACATGCAAAGAATTGCTTTTCTCAGTCCTGAATTGGTCGTTCTGAGTTATTGCATTATGTGGAAGAGAGGAAAATTATCTCTATGCTATGCGTATGCAGGTTCCCAACTTATGGAGAAGTGAAGAACCAGATGTCTATACATAACCTGAAATCAATATAGATTGGAACAGCCAGTTCTTGCTGGCCCAGGGCTACTGTGCCTGCACAGAAGCACCAGCAAAAGACATACTGTACCTGCACAAAACCACTGGCACAGCTGTCCATAACTTGGATGTCCATAAGTCCATACCGCCTTCCTCCCTCTCCTGGTCAGTTTGTGCTTGTGCCTTTTAAATGTGTTGGTTTGATACGCTTGACTTTATAATTTGCTATAAAAGATTGCTTTTAAACAAAAGCAGACAAGGTCTCTACCCCCTTGCAACATTACAGAATGTTCCCTATCCTAGTCATTACCCCTTGTCTGTCAGAGCTTAAAAAAAAGCTGCTTTCATTGATATTGCTGCTGCTGCTGCTGCTGAACAGTGCTATTATTATTATTATTATTATTATTATTATTATTATTATTATTATTATTATTACCACTATCTCCATCAGCAGATACCTCATTTCATTCATTTTCTTCCTGACCTTGCACATCCCAAGCTGCCAAAGGTTCATTTCTTAGGGGAGCAAAGCAAACCCAGAATCTCAGGCTGCAATTCTATCTCCACTTAACTATGAGTAAGCCTCAGTGACTTACAACGGGACTTACTCCTGCGTAGACATGCCTAGGATTGAGCTCTCAGAATTCCGATTCACACGTTTGCTCCACGTGGCTCGCAATCAATCAATCAATCAATCAATCAATCAATCAATCAATCCCCTTCTGCTTTCCTTCAGTCCCTGCTGGCTTTCCACGCAAATGGAATGAATGCCTCCAAAGGAGACAAGCCAGGGCTCCAGCCATCATGCTGCCTTGGTGTACTGCCTCAGGATCTGCCTACTCGCTGGCCTAGAAACGCACTCTGCACATGCTTGGAAGCTCAGTGATTCACGCTACGTTCCCACGGAAAGCTCGATTCCAGGGTTGAGCCTGGATCAGGCAGAACGGGCAAATCTAGTAGGCACTCCGAAAGTACTGTATATCCTATCGAAAGCGTAGGCTTTGCCTACTGGGGAGGAAATCGCATTCATTCTGGGAGACTTTCCTCCGAAGAAAATGCTCCCGATCGGGCCGCACCACGCGCTGCTTTCGAGGTAACCTTTCCGGCATTCTAGATTTGCAGGTTCGCCTATGCATACTGGACTTGCGTGGAAGGAAACCTCACGGAAGCATCTGAAATAACTATGGAGGGCTCTCTCTCTCTCTCTCCCTACTGAGAGTCGCTGGAAACCCTCCAGAGCAGCCTGCTTTGGAGCCTGAGTTTCCACGCAGTTGCTTTGAGGGCCGAGCTCTGCCTGCCCGGAGAGCAGCGAACAAAACAGACCAACAAAACAACACACAGCCGGCACGGGGCAGGGGTGGGAGGGAGAAAAGTCCGGACTCCAGCCCGCGCCCGCCTCGCGTTCCCTACCATCGCATTGGAGCAATTCAGCAGGCAGACGACGGCCAGCAGGAACCAGCGCCGCTTGTAAACCTGGAACGGCCCGGAGCCGGCCGCCTCTGCCCCCGCAGGAGCCTCGGAGGGGCTGGTGCTCTCCGCGCTCTCCGTGTCCATCTTCTCCCGGGACTCGAGAGGACGATCGCTCGCCCGCCTGCCCTGCGCTCCCTTCTCGGCGCCGCTCCCGCGTCCGGGGGATCAGGACGCCCCGTCCGCTTGCCTCCAAGCGCCTCTTCTTCAGAGCATCATCCTCGATGCGCGGCGAAGTTCCTGGATCGCCCGAGAGACCCTTCTAAGAATTGCCACATTGTGCTGGCCCCGCCGGTCCGGAAAAGCCAGCTCCGTGCAACCCACGCCTCCCCGACACCGGCAAATAGCGAACTCAGTTCCTTATTCCGAGGCACTCCCAGGGCTTTTTCCTCCCTGGGCCTGGCGGGGTCCTAGCGCCGCCCGTGTTCGCTCCTTGGCCTCTTCTGTCTGCCTTCGAACAGAGCACGAGGCGACACATCGGAGGGCTGGCTTGCTCGCGACACGTTCTCTTTTCTCCGAATATGATCGAAGCCTCCTTATCTCTGTCCCCGGGCGGGCTCTAACGTCCAGCAAATGCCCAGTGAATTGGGAGTGAGTCCTACTGCTTTCAACATTGGACTGGCCCAGGATCCTTGGGATGATGAGAATAGGGGTGTTTCAGGGGTATCCCTATTTTTGCCTGTTGAGAACAGCGTTGCAATCCGTTCCCTGCCTTCTATTCTCCTTTTGCGACTCCAGGCACACCGCCACATCATTCAGCCGGCATTATTTAATTATCTAACCTGATTACCCCCTGAGTGGGCAAGTAGTTGAGCCTTCCTCGAATGCACTTTTGCTAGAAGAGCTTAAAATATGAAATATAGTCACTGAGTATGAAAGATCCTAGTAAAATAAACGGGGGTGGGGTGGGGGAGAGAGAGAGAGAATCAGCCATTAAATGCTTTCCCACCGTTTCAATGGCTTCTGGACATCTTTGGATCTTGCTCGTAGCAGAGACAATCCAGGAAATGTTGGCACCTGAGAGTGACACATCTAACGCTCTCTCCCCATGGTGGCAAAAATAGAACAACAAATAATGACAAATGTGCTGCTTTCCAAAGGGTTCCTTCCTTCGCTCTTACTAGTGAAAGGGCTGTCTTGTTTCATATGTGACATACTGCACCAATTACTTCTTGCATTGACTCATCACAGACACTTTCTGTTCATGGCTCTTTGACTTCACTGTTGACACATTTCTTTCCCTTTCATTTTCTCTATGCCCATTGAGTGGCATACCTAGGGGTGGTCAAGGGGGCAAAAAAACACGGGCGCCACCCTGCAGGGGGTGGCACCATGACCCTCCCCCTGCCGCCACTGCTGGCCACCCTCTTCTCTGTGTATTGGAAGGGGCAGGCACCGCTTTGAGCAAGGTTGCAGCCGGCACAAGATTCCTCCAATATCGGAGGGGCAGGTGCTGCTTGTGGCACTGTGAAGCCACTCCCAGGGCATTATAGCACACTATAACCAGTGACACCCCCTTCAAAACTTAGAGAGGATGGGCACTGCTTGCAGTGGGCTGCCACCTCCCCCCCCCCCTTTTTAAGGGGGAAAGAAAGGAAGAGGCAGCCCAGAACTGGCAGGGCAAGGGGAGCCAACTGGAGGTGTGCCCCTGGGCACTGCCACTCTAGGAACACCACTCTCTGCGTGTGCGCATGTGTCCTGCTATGTTCTACACACACACACACGCACGGGCACACACAGAGGCAGATCTAAGGGAGGGCAAAGCTCTAAGTTTTGCAAGAAGCCTTACCTTGCAGTGGAAATCACTCCTCTCCTGCACCGTTTTAGCCAATCCTCACAGGGAACAGCAACATCTTGGCATTGCTTACTGGCCACAGCAGCAAGGGAGAGGAGGGATTTACATGCCATGGTAAGGCTTCTTGCAACACTTAGAGCTTTGCCCTCCCTGTAGATCCGCCTCTGGGCACACACATGCACTGCTATCCTGGAGAATCCAGTCCAGTCCTGAAGGGTTAGCTGCCCTAACTGCCAGTCTATTGGGCAAAGGGAACCATATTTCTACATTTCTTCTGCTGTGGGGTTATTAGAATGCAGTACATAAGTATTGCTATACTAGTAGCATTAATTATTGTGATGAATTGCCATCTGGATTGTCATCCAGGTTGGTACACACCTAGGTATGTGTTTGCACTGCAGTTAAATGGAATGTGATGTTCAGATGTTTGGGTAGGTGGCACAAGGCTGTTCACGTGGCTCCATCCAAGTCTCAAGCGTGACAATACTGCCAACCAAACATCAGTGCCTTTGGCTCCTTGTGGCTCCTGCACAACTCAGACTTGATTGTAATGTAAGCATTAGTGGCACGAAATTGTTCTCTCAATGGATAGCAGTGCGTGTGTGTGCCCGTGTGTGTGCGCCCATGTGTGTGTGCCCGTGTAGAACATAGCAGGACACATGTGCACACGCAGAGAGTGGTGTTCCTAGAGTGGCGGTGCCCAGGGGCACACCTCCAGTTGGCTCCCCTTGCCCTGCCTGTTCTGGGCCGCCTCTTCCTTTCTTGGTTTTGAAGAAATGTGGTTTTGAAAAAAACAAAACAAAAAACCACCAAGGTGTTTCCCCATACCTGGAAACAACTGCTGCAGTTGGTAACTTATGGTATACGTACTGTATATGTTTTTGACAGGCACAATGATGTCACTTCTTGATTAATGGCATCACTTCTGGTCTGGGGGAGGTCCTGACAGGTTGTTGTACCTAAAATTGGGTCCAGGTGCTAAAAAGGTTGGGAACCACTGGCTTAAAAGGCCCCAGCTTTGCCCGGCTGCAGAGTGCCGCAACATCACTGCAGTTTAAAGGAGAGAGAAGTGAAACCCGGTGAATTGCTCATCATGTGGCTTATGACTCAGTCCCTGCAGGCACACCCAACCACTGCTGAGCAGGCACTTCTTCACTCCAGAACATGCAGAGGCTTCAGGCGTGCTGCTGGACACTGGGGAGCCATGTGGGAGGGCAGTATTTCCCCCCCACCGTGTTTCTCCTTGTCTCCTTTCACTTGTTTTAAGGAAGGGGTGATCTGGTCCGAGGCCCCCTCTACTAGCCGTTCAGGAGATTCCTCCTTGATCCAGTGTGACTCATCTGACACTCTGAAAGAGAAATGCTGACACTCTCAAAGAGCAACACTTAGCATCACTTAGACATCATCTCAGTCATCTGTAAAAAGGCTGTTTTAAAAAAACCAGCCCTGTAAAGTAGACCAATATGATTATTCTTGTACTGCAGAGGCTGAGAAAACAGCATTTTGCCTGAAGTGAGGTTTGGGTGAAATGAGATTGGGCCTATAGCTCACACTCCCAGCCGTTCTACAGTATATCATTTTCCTCTTGTTCCTTCATGTTCAAAAGGCATCCCCCCTTTATTCCACCTGAGTGGTATCTATATTTAGTTGTAAACCTGTTATGTCAGCATTTGTTTCAGTCTTTACTGATCTTTAAAGGCACTGTGAACATGTCATCCTAGCAGCCTGCCAACCTAGCAGTTCGAAAGCATGTAAAAATGCAAATAGATAAATAGGGAGCCACTTCGGCTCTCCGTGTGCCTTGGGGTATAGTCATGCTGGCCACATGACCACTGAAGCTTGTCCTTGGACAAAACGGCAGCTCATCGGCTTAGAAATGGAGATGAGCAGCGCCCCCTACAGTCGGTCAGGACTAGTCTGTTCGGTCGTGAGGAAACCTTTACCTTTAAACATGCCATTATCGTTACATGTCTTGTGATTTGGGGACGTCATTTTGGGTGCTTTCCTTCAGATACTGTATGGGTGCAGCCAGACCATGGTGGTGGAGGTTATGGGCCAAGCAGTTTTACTACCAATCTTGTATCTGACTGTGTAATCATTGCATTCCCCCTCCTGCTGTTGACTCAGCTAAATGTCCCAATTTTGATAGTGCCGGCTGAGCATGCAGTAGCCTATGTGATATGCATAATGTTCACTATGTAAATACTGCTTGCAGCATTTCCTCCCTGTGTTCACAACAACCCTGCAAGCTGTTTTGGTATCATTTGTACCCAGTGATGTCATGCAGGGGGTACGCGGGGGTACGCGAGTACCGGTTTCTAGGATTACAGCTGGCCCCACCCATTCGCCCGCCCACTCGTCGACTCCGCCCTCTGCAACGTTTGAATTGCCTGCATGTTTGAGTTGCCTGCATGTTCTCAGAGGCAGGCAGGCAGGCAGTGAGCAGAGCCTTTCCTTTCCTTGCCACTGAAAAATGAGTTGCTCTGGGGTTTTAACACGATGCCAGGCCTCCTTAACATGTTCTGGGGGTGCTGTGGAATACTGTTGCAACTGTTGGGTCAGTTTAAAATCATCTGAGGCCTCAAAAAGGGCTTTTTTCATGTCACTTCCTGCCACGACATCACTTCTGGCTTATGACGTCACTTCCGGTGGGCGGGTCCCGACACGTGCCAATCAAAAGTGAGTACCTGTTCTTAAATCATTTAGATGGCACCACTGTTTGTACCCCATATTATAGATGCAGAAATGGGATTGTGGGGGGAAGGAAGCTGAGCAGGAAGTTGAAGTTATTTGTCTGGGCACGGTGAGTTTATGACAAAGGTGAGATTTTTACCTGGCCCACAGCTTGTGATGGGAAAGGCCCTTCCTAATCCATAAAAAAAAACCCACAATTTTTCTATAAAATCAGACTGCCTCTGTCTAGGCTGCAATCTTAACACTTTCCTGGGAGAAAGCCCCAATGAATACAGCAGAGCTCACAAGAGTAAACAGACCACGCTGTTAGGGAAGCTGATAGACTCAAACAGGCATAGCAGTCACTTTTTCAAGGCACTACCAAGCCGCATCCTCTAGTCTGGAAATCATGGGCTACATTTGCATGTCAAATGTAAATGAACACCTCTGGCCCCAAGAGTTGCCTTTCTCTATCTTGATGGCCCATCTAACCCTTTGAAGTGATCAGACTCTTCAAAGCTCCTCTTTAATCTTGACAGAAACCCTGCTTAGGGAACCCTTTTGCTTGTGAAGTGGCGCCTTGGCTTCAGGGGATGTGCTCCAGTCACCTGGTTGTGGGAGCCTCTGAATGCTGGCTGAGGCTCAGATCAGTACCTTCAGCACCCCAGAGGCAAACCTCTCCTCTTCCCTAGGTTCACTGTATAAAAGGAAACTACTGCCCCCAGGGTAGCTCTGTGACTCTGTTGCAGCAGAAAGAGCAAGGAGTCTGAAGGCACCTTAAAAGCAAACACACTTATTGCAGCATCAGTAACCTGTGCCCCGTGCCCTAAAGCCCATCAGATGCATAATTCTCCCTATGCCTGAAAGATTTACAGCAGACATTCCTAAAATGACAGTAACCCACTCAATGATGGGGGGGGACACAACACAGATTGAAAAGGCTAGGATGGTAATCAGGAACTACTTATTATAGGACAGACCGAGTAGTGATGCTTGCAGCTAAAACCACTCCACTGATGATCATTAGCTGAAACTACTGAAGATCATTAGCACATCCTGGACAATGACACCTCCCTCTCACATGTAAGTAGTAGGTGGTGGGCAGTGGCATTCCTGGGGTGGGGATGCTAAGTTTTGCAGAAGCCTGAGCTCCTGTGTAAAGCATCCCTTCCCCCTTGCCTTCAGAGCCAATCTCAGCTTGGAGAGCAAAGCCTCCCAACTGGCTCTCCAAGTCACAAATGACTCTGGAGATGAGCTCAGGCTCCTGCAAAACAGCCAGCTGGTCCATGATGTCTACAGAGATGGCCGCCTCAGGTAGCACGTTGGTGGGGGCAGGGTTGGCCATGAGGCCAGCTGAAGTGGCTGCTTCAGGCAGTGGATTGGTGGGGGGGGGGATGGAGTAATCTCCATCTCCCCCATGACCTACTGCTCCTCCTCCTCCTCCTCCTCTTCTTCTTCCTGTTCCCTGGAATGGAAGATGGGGTAGGATCAGTGGTGACATTCAAACAATTTAGGAACAGGAACTCACTTTTGATTGGCACTTGTTGGGAACCCGGAACCAGCCACGGAGCCCATTAGGATCCGGAACGCCCGTTCTGGTCCGTTCCCCCTGAATGACATCACTGGGTAGGATAGAAGAGGAAGTGCCTCTATCCTCTCCTCCACACTTCTTGTTTTGTTCTTTCCATCTCTTCCCTGTCCAATTCAGGCAAAGAGAATAGCAGAGGCTGGCCGATCAAGAGGGTCCATTTGGCATGCTGCCCCAGGCACCAAGACATCTTGGCTTAGCCCCGGAGACAGGGGTTCCCAATTGCCAGGAATCCCTGAAGAGAGGGCCTGACTATGAAACCAGTTTACGTCTGTGGTATGAATATCTGCTCTTACTGGTGGCAATAAATAAATACAGCCAATCTTCTTTATGAGCAAATTTGCTATCTGCACGTTCACTTATCAACAAGGGGCGGAATTGCTACTTACCTCGTTATCTGTGCCACTGTCCTCGTTATCCACTATGTAGAGACCTTCAGAAGGCTGCAGGGACTAAGAATGGCACTTGCGACCAGCGCTGACCCCTTTAACAATTCTGACAGAAGCAACTACAAGCCATGTTTAAGAGGACTTAAAGGTGCTGTTTTGAAGATCCCTGCAGCCTCTGGAAGGGGTGTGCAGCATTCAGATATCTTTTGGAACTTCCTGCTATACTCTGCTGGCTTCCTGAGGGTCTCTGCTGGATTCTTCTGATAGCAGATGGTACTCCTTGCACCTAACCCCATTGATTCCGTAGGAATCACTGTACAATAGGATCAATGGTTTGTTTGTCTGCAAATTCTCTTATCTGCGAGGATTTCCAGGAATCTAATCCTAGAGAATAATGAAGACTGACTGTAAATGCAACTTTCCAAACTGATTATCTAATCAAAAACTTGGTCATGTTATAGTCCATAAACCCATTGTCCTTTCCTATTCCTTTTGTATGCACAAGTCACTAAAACTTATACAACTTTAGCACCTTGTGCTGGTTTACACATGCATGTCAAACACGTGATTGCCTCTTGGCTTCTCTCCATGCAACGCCTTGCAGTCAAGTAACTCTACTGAAAGGTATTGTCTCCTGAGAGGACAGGAAAGTTGTATTGTCCTTTCAGAGTTGGTCTATTCACACCTTTGTCATTGGTGAAGCAGCTGTGATCAGGTGACAATATACCCAGGGGAATAGCTAACGAAAGTGTAGCCCAGTTCAGAGGACAAAACGTTGCCCCGGGAGTTACATCACAATAGGAAGTGACATCACAGTTGTATTTTCATTCTCTCTGGGCTTTTGGCCTTAACGTTTGATAGAGCATAGATATTACACTCTAGTTTGTTTTATTGCATTCTGCATTAAATTACTTTTCCAATGATGTATTACATGATAGTCTTTTTCATACATAACAGGGTTTTCACAATTTTGGCCACTAATGTCAAGCTCAGCTTGTTGCCCCCTTAAAGCTTGTTGCCTGGTGCGATTGCACCTCCTTGCACTTCTTTAGCTAAGCCTCTGAATATACCGGTTAGTCAGCACCTAGACTTGAGACTATTTCTGCATTTTATTTTTTTTTAAAAACACACACCACAGTACAGCACGGGAGCCTTGTTAAGTAGAGCTCTTTGTTTCTGATGAGTAAGATAGAATAGCAGTCAAATAGCTTACTTCTGAGTAAGGTAAATAACACTGTTTTCAAACATCTCTACTAGTAACACATCTAAGAGTTTAAAACCCACAACTTTTAAAGTTCCATGTCCTTGTTCTTGAATTAGAGAGGATGGAAGCACTGAGAGTTCTGGCAGATTCTGGGAAGAATTATGGGATGGGCAATGGAATTCATTGCTGACATGAGCCTCATTCTGTCTCAGAGACTCCTTTTAGATCCAGTACCATAAGAATAAGTTTTGTTTCAAAGTCTACCGTACTTTGAAGTCTCATCAATTCTTTCAGTCAACCAGCAGAGGGAGCCCTTAGTGGCCTGATTTGAATGCATTAACCACATTTAAAAATGCAATTAAAAAGGACAGATTCCAATGTAATAAAAATGAATTGTTAGTGATGGAATACCTTTTGACCCGCTAATAGACTTGCTGTTATAGCTTTAAAGATTTTGCAAATCGTTTCAAGATGCCCCAGACCATTCACATTAAATTAAAATAATTGTATTCATAATTATATCAGGTGGAGAAATACTGTACTTTGTGATGTATAATTTAAACTCTACTCTCCAACTTAAACAATAGTATCTGCAGAACTTAAGATGCTTGTAAATAACATAACAAGGTGCTGGTGAACATAAAGAGTGCAATGATGAAATTGGCCAAAAAATACTTGTATATTTTGAACATGTATTGTAAGGAAAAGACAGTAATTACTTTATATGAGGTTTGTTCGTCAGTTTTGGAATAGCAGCTTCCAATATAAGGTATTGGACTGTCAATCTAATATTCTGATTTTTCTGAATGTGCGAGATACTATTTATTTATTTTGTTTATATCCTGCCTTTCCCATGCTGAAGCAAATGCCAAAGGTGGTTTAAAAAGGTAAAGGTTTCCCCACGACTGAATGGTCTTGTCGTGACCGACTGTAGTGGGCAGTGCTCATCTCTGTTTCTAAGCCGAGGCGCCAGTGTTTGCCCAAGGACGAGCTTCCATGGTCATGTGGCCATCATGACTATACGCCAGTCCAACTTTCAGCACATTTCAGTCCAACGGTGTCCAGAATCCATATTCCAAGTAGCCCAAATGGGACAGACACCACGAGGTACACAAGAGTCAGCCAGTTGACCATATCCAATGAGGTATGGAAGTATTCTGCTGTTATATCAGCAACCGGTGCAAATGTTAACCATAACTGCAGATGGGAACAAAACAGGATGTTTTTAGAACGTTTAGCAATACAACAACAACAACAAAATCAGGTAATATATTTGGGGTGTTATGTATGGGCGGCAAAGTTTACATACGTATAATCATGACTCCCCTGGCCCTATGCTGCTGAGCAGTAAATCAGTCTTATAGGAGCCTCTATCTTGCTCTCCTTTGGTCAGAGTTGTAACTAGGGCAGGGACTGAAGTGCACCTGTCCTGGGGGTTACACCAATGGGAGGGCCACAGGACTGTCCCTCAGGCTCCTCCCTAGTTAGAGAGGAGCTGCTGGCGGCTTTGTGCCCCTAGTTAATTCTCCTTCAATGGGGAGCCGCCACAGGAGAAGGAATGGGAAGTGCAAAGTCACTGCAGGAAGGATTCCAACCTATGGGGAGAACCTGGAAGTGATGTCACATAATGTTACTGCCCCAGGCATTGGAGCAGTGTGTTATGCCTCTGCCTGGGGCATGCAATAATCAATATTGAATGAAACATTAAAACATAAGACATAATACAGTTAAAACAGTATTGATGGATTCCCCACCTCCTATATAAAATTACTGTTATTAAAAATGCCAGCCCAGCGGTTAGCCACTAAAGGCCTCCCTAAATAAAAATGTCTTAAGACCCGGCTGAAAGATTGTGAGAGAGGCAGCTGTTCTTGGTTCTAAGGGGAGGGAATTCCACAACCGTGGAGCTACCACCGAGAAGGCTGCATCACATTGCGGTCTCATGTTCATCTTGTGCTCCACTGCAACTCCAAGATCCCGCTCACATCTGCTGCCAAGCCACGTCTCTCATTCTGTTCCTGCATCTTGGGTTGTTTTTGCCTAAGTGCAGAACCTTGCTTTTGTCCCAGTTGAACTTCTTCTTATTCATTTCAGCCCAGTATTCCATTTTGTCAAGGTCTTCCTGAAGGCTTCTGCTGTCTTCTGTTGTGTTTGCTACTCCTGCCAGTTTAGTGTCATCTGCAAACCTGATGAAAACCCTTGAATCCCTTCGTCCAATGATGACAGCACAGAATGCAACATAACATCAGCTTCAAGAAACAATCAGAGGGGAAAAGAAAGGTTGTCATCTGGTGCTGAAAGGGCTTTACAGCTGGAACACCAGAAGACCCTCACCCCAGTCACTACCCACCTTACCTGAGCAGGTGGGGCAGAGCTGTACCCAGCGCACAGCATGCCAGGGGAGGGGCAACGTCACAATGCCCCCAAGCACTGCCGCCTGCCGCCTAACCCCTGCTAACTGAGCAAGAGACACTTTTTCAAGTAGTGTTCCTCTTATATTTAGCAGGGGGAGAGTAATTGTCCCTCTTCACCCCAGCACAGTGTCTTTTCCAGTGGCTGTTGCTGCTGGTCTTCTGCATTTTTTTTTTAGACTGTGAGCCCTTTTGGGACAGGGAGCCATGTAACTTTTATTATTATTATTATTATTATTATTATTATTATTATTATTATTATTAGCCTCACAAAGCGGTATATAAATACTATTGATTGATTGATTGATTGTTGTGTGAGCATCCCCTGCGCCCATTCAGGAGTGATCCAGACACGAGGGAGAGTGGAGGGGCTGAAAAGCACGTGGGTTTTTGCACATCGCTGCGTCCAGCCACAGCCAGTGTTCACCGTGCCCACCTCCCCTCGTGGCATCCTCCATAAGCCTCTGAAGTGGGGACACACAGATGCGGGTCTCCAATGATGAGCTTAGTAGTATATGGATGGTTACATGTGAAAGAGGTGCTCCTTCAGGAGCCCATGTCCCGTGGTGAAATCAGCTCCACAACACCAGTGTGTGTGTGTGTGTGTGTGTGTGTGTGTGTGTGTAGCCATTCACACACCCCAACAGCAGTGAGAGAGGCAACTCAAGGAAGACACAGAGCCACTGCATCATCACCTTCAGCACACTTTCTATGCCTTAATCTTCCCTGAAGGCAACCCACTTATCTAGCAACTGATAAAGGCTGGCTGATTTAACACTTCCTAATGACACTTAGCACATTTACAGTCTTTCATCAGTAAATCTCAAGGCCATTTAACCGAGATAAGCCCCTTATCCTTTCATGAGGTCAGCTTCTCTCAATTGCTTGTCACCCCCCCCCCCCCCCCCCACGCCTGAAACCCGGGAGGGGAGGGGGAGATCTGCTATGCTGTTGGATTTGGGCTTTGGATTTTAACAGCCCAGCCGGGCTGGCTTTGTCAGTTGTGAAGCCGGCTGCAAGTGCAGAGATGCACATTACAGTAAACAAGGGGTTGCCAGTAAACTCAGCAGGCCTGTGTTGACTTCTCTGGCTCCCCACTGTGTGACACAACTCACTCCATGTGGTCCTGTGTTGGGCATTGTCTTGCTGCTGCTTCCTGCAGCAGCCCAGAACTTGAAGCAGAGGCAAAGACATGTTCAGCATGACGACATCCAGACGTGGTTCCATTTGCTACACATCACCAAAAGGAAGTGGGAGAACTGGCACAGGGTTGCTGTTGTAGCTGGCTGTCCTGCATTTATCACAAAATGCCATGCTGTGATATTTGTCGATTGTTTAGACCAGTGGTAAACAAAACAAAACATTTTTTACCAGGACCCATTTTTTAGAATGGCATGTGTGTCAGGACCCACTGGAAGTGATGTCATAGCTAGGTGACATCATTAAGCAGGAAGTGCCATCATTGTGATGAAATAAAATGGAATTCAAACTGGCATTCTTGGACTGCAGCAATTGCACAGTCTTGAACCATCCCTGACAGAAAGCAAGATCAGGACAAAATATTATGTAAAAGCACTGAACTAAAAAGAAATTAAAAAAAAACAAAAACCCAATTCAAACTGTTAACATTCACAAAAGGAAGATGGCAAGAGTAAGGTGTCCAGTTTCCAAGATGGCTGCTCCCAGCTTTCCATAACCCACCTGACATCAGGTTGCAACCCACCAAGTAGGTCCCGACCTACAGTTTGAGAAACATTGGTTTAGATGCTAACCCAGGTTTGCTGCCACATCATTTAACTTTATTATTACTATTTGCCTGTAAACCGCTTTGTGAACTTTGTGTTGAAAAGTGGTATATATAAATACTATTGATTGATTGATCGATCAATTGATCGATTGATCGATTGATTGATTGATTGATCGATCATGTGCAAAGCAGCACTTCAGTGAACACGTGCCATTTCCAGTGCTCAATCAGAAGTTTCCCTTGTTTGTTCTCAAGGGGAGATCAGGTCTCCCATTCTGCATTGCACATTCCACACCCTGCCGTGGGTGCTGCTGTGACTCATGCGCTGGTATCACAACAAATTACTCCACATTGCCACATCAAAGAAACGAAGTTGTTGGCAAATAGTGGCTTGTGAGCATCCTGCAGTTTACCAGATGTTGTTGGGACGCAAGTATTTCTGCAAGACAGATGTGTTCGGCAAGCAGACTGGCAAATCTCATACTTTTGGCTATGGATGTTTCCTACCAGGAGGCACAAATTGTGCCTATGTATAGGTTTTTGTTGGCTTTCCCCCCTTAAAATTGTTCATTATTATAAATGCTAGCAGCTAACTGGGCAGAGATACCTTTTAAAGTGCTGGTTCTATTTGGTAGGGAGGCAGCAACTGGCTACCGCTATTCCTCCCAGCACAGCCATCTTTTCCAGTATTGCTTGTTTCTCCCTTGTTTCTTTGTGGATACTGAGCCCCTTTGGGACAGGAAACCTGTCTCCTCATTTCTGTCATGACCTTTTATCATCATTGAAAAGCAGCGTATAAATATTGTTAAAAACAATTGATCTGTGGACAATGTCTGTGGTTTAGAAGATGCTGTTGATTGTGAAAGGAGCTCTTCCATGCTCAAGGACAAGATGCACTCAAAAGGAGCACCAGAGAATCTCAACGGAGCTTTGTCTATGGGCACAATCCTAACCTGGAGTTAGGCTGGCAAGTTAGGCCAGCAACATTTGGCTGGCACAAGGGCCACCGTAAAGGACGTTTGGACCACTCTCGGAGTCAGGGAGGCCAGCACACGGATGTCAGCCATCCTCCCTGACTTCAAGAGTGGTCCAAACATGTTTTACAGTGTCCCTTGTGCCAGCCAAACATTGCTGGCCTATCCATGCTGGCCTAACTCCAGGTTAGGATTGTGCCCTCCGTCTAAACCAGCAGTGTGCTAGCAGCGAGGGCCCATCTTAAGGAGCGTTGCTTAGGGAGAGCACTGCTGGTGCCTGCTTTCCCTGGAGGATTCAACAAGTCAGAAACCAACTGCCTGCCACTTTCCTCCCACAATGAACCCCTACATATTTGAAAAAAAATATGACCCCCTACATGCACACTGAAGTGGTACAGTCCAGAATTCTGCCACCTCATTCAGGGCACAATCCTAACCTGGAATTAGGCTGGCACAGTTAGGCCAACAAAGTTTGGCTAGCTCAAGGGACACCATAAAGTATATTTGGGCCACTCAGAGTCAGAGAGGCCAGCACACAGACATGCGCCATCTTCCCTGATTCCGAGAGTGGTCCAAACACGCTTTATGGTGGCCATTGTGCCGGACAAACTTTGCTGGCCTAACTGTGCTAGCCTAGCTTCAGGTTAGGATTGTGCCTTCAATGTCATGTACAGATGAACTCTAACACTCAATTAGGAGCACACGCGCGCACACACACATGCTCTGTGTACAGATGACATACCATTAATCATGATTGTGGTGCAGTTTCACAACCCAGTAGGAAGCAAGCTCCCAGTTCAGATCTATCCCAGATGACTCAGGGCACCTAAGATAATGAAACAAGGCAGGAAGCTGAAGGGCTCATGTGCTAGCCACAATGACAATAACAATTCTTCTCTAAGGGAAGCGCTTCAGAAGGATCCCTGTCTAGACGACATTTATGCAGATCGGATGCAAGTGTCAATCTTAGCAATACGAGTATTGATGACCTATTAATGAACGGCCTTTAGTGAGATGATAGACAACGCAGGGCTTCTGTATTTCGAAATAGTTGAGCAGGGAGCAGGTTTTGGCAGGTGTTAAACTTGCAGGAGTGCGACAAACTGTAGAGTGCTGCACCCTGAATTGTGGGCCAAGGAACCCTAGAAACGCTACTCATTACAGGGGATTCTGGGATATGTTCTCATTGCATACTCCATGGCTATCCTGCTTTCAACAAAGACATTCTCAGAGCAGTGTGAGGAGGGCAGGGTGACCCAGATGTCATAACCAGAAAGGAGGATGCAGCATCCCAAAATGTAGGACATTCAAGAATTAAAGCACAGGACCTTGACTGTGCTGCGTAACCTGGGGGGTGGTGGTGGTGGCCCCGATCCCACCCTATCCTAGTGAGAATCACTTCTAGGGAGAATCACTTCCAGGGAGAATCACTTCTTCCCCCCCCCCCCCCACGTTACGTTGGAGAAGTGGCTGTGGCGTGGTTTCGCCCCACGGTTGCACCTTACTGTATAATATAATTCTTGAAGCATTTTCATGATTTCTGCATGCACAAGATTAGCTACAAAACATCAATAAACAGACAATTACAAGTTCAATTCAGAATAACCTCTAAAGATCACAAAGTTTCAGGCTGCAATCCTATTTATACTTTCTGAGAGCAAGCCCCATTGCCCACAATAGAACTTACAACAGAGTAGTCATGAATAGGATTGCAGCCTGAATCTTGTGTGTAAAACCTAACAATTTTAGGTGTCGGCGCAAGGGCGCTGGCACAAGGCCGTGCCAAGCCGCCCTTGTGCTAGCTGAACTCGGCTGGTGCAAGGGCAGTTCTGGGAGGGCGGGGTGGGGTGGGAGGGCAGGCTCATAGGCATGCCGACCCAGGGAGGGGGGGAAGGTTAGCATTACACAGCTGCAGTGTGAGGTGGACCTTGGCCCTCCATGTGTTTGAACTGAAAACAGCAAGAAAAGAAGCAGAGGGGGAAAAAGCTTCCCTGCGATCGCTAATCAAATTAGCTTGATTCACTCATCACCCTGGGATTTTCAAAACTCAAAACAGCATCCTGAAAATTATTCACAGAGCTCTGGACGATAACGGGGGAGGGGGAGAGGATGAACGGTGACTCCGGTACAGCACGTACTGAACTCTTCCTGAAACATCCAGGACGCGTAAAGGAATCGCAAGCAGTGTGAGGCTGCTCGGAGCAGACTTTATTGGGAGCAGAACCTGTGCTGTGCTGGATGAGGAGGGCTCATAGGTAGCCTCTGGAGATTGTTCAGGCACCTGGTAGTGTGGTCAAGCTTTGACAGGGTGGAATGGCCTGGCCACCCTGAGAAACAGGAAAAGAGAAACAGATGGATCCCCACGTACACTGAATGCAAAACAGTCACAACAAGACCCAAACATAAAACAATGTCCTCATCCTCCACCCCCCCCCCGCCAAGCATCCCATTCTTCCAACTAAATTCAACATTTGGCTCCCTGCAGGGTGACTCCAGTGCCCTGGAGACTCCAGCTGCTGAGAATCAAGCATGCGCCTGTCTTCACAGTTCCTGGCTGAGAAGGGAACTCAGACCACCCATCGGCCATTTGGGATTGCATCAACGCCGGTCCAATTGTCCACCCCCTGCTAACTGGGCAAGAGGACTTTTTCACATGGTGTTCCTCTTATACTGAGCAGGGGGAGAGTAATTGTCCCTCTTCACCCCGGGGCAGTGTCTTGTCTAGTGGCTGTTGCTGGCAGTGTTCTGCATTTTTTTAGATTGAGGGCCCTTTGGGGACAGGGAGCCATTTAATTTTATGATTACTATTTTCCTGTAAACCGCTTTGTGAACTTTGTGTTCGAAAAGCCGTATATAAATACTATTGATTGATTGATTGATTGATTGATTGAATTGTGGTATATCCTGTGTTTTTTTCCAGGACACTCTCATCTCCAAAGGTGATCTTGACTGCGCTCAAATGATGTCCATCCAGCAACATGAGTTATGTTCTAGAATGCAAATGCCCTGCATGCCAAAGTAGCATGTTTGAAAAACACAGAACTTCACACCTGTGTTAGAAATCGCAAATCACTCAGTGGTCGCAACAAACCAGCCTGAGCAGGTGTCCAAGGTTTAAAAGATGAAACATCTTTTACAGATGAGATTGCCGAGGGTAGAGTCGCCCTCACTGGAGATCTACAAGCAGAGATTCAACAGGCATCTGCTGGAGCTGCTCTAGGAGGATTTCCTGCTACAGACAGGGGGTTGGATTAGATGATATTGTAGGTCCTTTCCAACTCTGTAATTCTATGAAATCCAGGATCACAGCACTAAGTTTTGCAAGCAGCCGTTCCCCCTCCAACTTAGAGCCATTCCCAGCAGCGAGAGCAAAATAGAGGCTAAATTGGCTTCGAACAGCTCCAAAGAGGAGGGAGAGTGGCTCTAGGTACTCCCTCTAGGTACGCCTCTGAATGGTTTGAGATTATTAATCACATGACAAGGATTAAGATGTTTAATTGGAGGCTGTGCTATGAATTGAGCAGGGTGTCTTCCTTCTCAGGAGCTCTGGCTGGTAGTTTGTCTCTCTGCTGTAGGCGCATGCTCTTAGCTTTTTACTTTTAGTATGTTTTAAGCCTTCTGTTTTAGGGGGAATATGCAATTAACCTTCATTTTCGTAGGTTTTAGCCTTCTGTTTTAGGGGGAACTTTAGGTCTTGTGGGATCTTTAGGTTTAACTGATCGCCAGCTTTTCATTTCTTTTCTTTCTACCTTTGATAATGCCCTTCATAGATGAGGGCGAAACATCAGGGAGAAACAATTTTGTTGTATGGAAAGTGGTCTAGAACTTCGGAAGCTTGTAATAACAAACAGATAAAATATTTTTTAAGATGAGATTTAGACGTGAGTTTATTTCCAACAGAAAAGAACCTCAGTCTTGAACCATGCAGAAGGCAGGAAATCATGTCTGGATGTACTGATTGAATATTAACACCCTATAGTCTTAACATGAAGGATATTTGTTTAATATGCATTTCAAAGTAGAACTAAATAATTGCTGATCTCTGATTTGTCAGTCACTTGTTTCTTAGATACACCTATTACACACCAGTAATACACCTATTACCTACATACCATTTGACAGGCTGGGGAATAGGAGGGCTAGAGGATTCTGCAACCTTTTCCTGCCTTACTCACTGCCAACATGCACATCCAACCCACCTAGTCCTTCCTCCTCCTGGACTCATGATATCAGCAATGGCCTGATAAAGCTTCTCCGATACACACATTTCCGGCATGTAGACAGTAGGGTTCTTATTTAGTTTTGGTGAGGCTCTTCTCCTTGCCATGCTTATTTGCTATCTCTTTATAAGTTACTAGATTTTTGTTACCCAGCATTGCCCAGGTAACAAAATGATCTTCCAGAGTTTATAAGTTTTGCACCCCTTCTCGCCCCCCATGCTGACGGGGGCCGAACCCAGACTCCAACCGCGTCAGGAGTGTCGCCACTCACCTCGGTGACCCCGGAAACTACGGTTCCGATGCCAATTTTGGCTGTTTTTGACCGTTTTCACGTGGGGCCCCCTGTGCACCCCACCCCGGGGCGCTATGGGGGGCTGACCCCCGGAGTGTTTGTCGCCAGGCTGCAAGGCACGCGCGTGCCGAGTTTGGTGCGTGTTGCTCCAGGCGTTCCAGCAGGGCATGGCGGATGTTTTGTTTTGCACCCCTTCTTGCCCCCCACACTGAGTGGGGCGAACCTGGACTCCGACGGTGTCGGGAGCATCGCCGCTCACCCCGGCGACCTCGGAAACTGTGGATTTGACGCCGATTTTGGCCGTTTTTGACCATTTTCACGTGGGGACCCCTGTGTACCCCCACCCCCAGGGGCGGTAGGGGGGTGCGACCCCCGCAGTGTTTGTCGCCAGGCTGCAAGGTGTATGCGTGCCACGTTTCGTGTCGATCGGTCCAGGCGTTCCAGCACGGCATGGCGGATGTTTTGTTTCGCACCCCTTCTGGCCCCACATGCCGAGGGGACCCCGAACCCAGACTCCACCAGCATCAGGAGTGTCGCTGGTCATCTCTGTGACCCCGGAAACTATGGACTCAACACTGATTTTGGCCGTTTTCGGCCATCTTCACTCGGGGGTCCCCCCATACCCCCAGCCCTGGGGGTGCTAGGGGCCCCCGACCCCTGCAGTGTTTGTGGCCAGGCCGCTAGGCTTCTGCATGCTGAGTTTGGTGCCAATCGGTCCAGGCATCACAGCGGGGCATGGCAGAAATTTTGTTTCGCACCCCTTCTTGCCCCCCGCGTCGAGGGGGGGGCGGCTGAACCTGGACTCCAACAGCGTCGGGGGCATCGTCGCTCATCTCGGCGACCCCGGAAACTGTGGATTTGATTCCGATTTCGGCCGTTTTTGACCATTTTCACGTGGGGACCCCTGTGTACCCCCACCCCCAGGGGCGCTAGGGGAGCCTGACCCCCGCAGTGTTTGTCGCCAGGCCGCAAGGTGTATGCGTGCCGAGTTTCGTGCCGATCGCTCCAGGCGTTGTGGAGCCTATGCGAAACATACATACATACATACATACATACATACATACATACATACATACATACATACATACATACATACATACATAC
>JAJKFI010000089.1:6148166-6162109 GCA_029204185.1 Lerista edwardsae
TACATACATACATACATACATACATACATACATACATACATACATACCCACGCTCTTCTTTATATATATAGATAGAAGAAGATTTCAACCGGTGACACTTTTCCCATAGCCCTACTGGTGTATTGAGAAACAGGATGCTCTGGGCCTGCAGCAGCTTGGCAGAAGCTGAACATTGCCTGGGAAGCTGCTGGAGAAGGAACCGGGGAGAGGGCGGCAGTCACATTGTGAAGCTGCTGCCGCCCCTCCAAACTCAGAAGTGACATCATGGTGTCACATGACATCACAATATTGTTTGATGTTACGAGTTCACTGCCACAGGCGGTGCTGACCCAGGCTACGCCACTGATCTGGGAAGAAAATCACAAGAGAGACCAGCACCCTTACTGCCCCTTCTAGAATGCCTTAAATCATGGCTTGAAATGTCAAGCTTAAAACAACTCCAGCAGTAATGGTGCCAACCTCTCCCAGACCCAATGGAGCAGAAATTCCCACCTGGTGTATCTATCATTTAAGGGTCAAAGGCTCCTAGCCAGTGGTGTCAGCCTACCGGTTCGCTGGGCGGAGTTTTCGTGACCGCTGCAGCGGGCGTGCTTTTGCCATAACGCAACGGGACGCAGCGAGCACGCTGCCGATCACCGTGGAAACCCGCCCAGCGACCGCGAAAACTCCGCCCAGCGAACCGGTAGGCTGACACCACTGCTCCTAGCCTACACATTCTCAGAGCACAATCCTAACCTGAAGTTAGGCCGGCACAGTTAGGCCGTCAAAATTTGGCCAGCACAAGGGCCACTGTAAAGTGCATTTGGACCACTCTTGCAGTCACCGGGATGGTGCACGTCTCTGTGCTGGCCTCTCTGACTCCAAAAGTGGTCCAAACATACTTTACGGTGTCCCTTGTACCAGCCAAACTTTGCTGGCCTAACTGTGCCGGACTAACTCCAGGTTAGGATTGTGCCCTCATAATTGTCCATCACCTCAATCCATGCCAAAGGAGTTTGCATGAAACAAACACTTTTGGCATGAATCAAGCTGATCCACCTGTACTGCTGAAATATAATGCTACCCCCGGGACTGAAACTCTGAAAGAAAAAGGAGAGAACAGGTCACTGCAGTCCACAGGAGATCTGCCAGTAGCAAGCGAGGAAAGTCCTTGTGTTTCCTGCAGGTGCAAAGAGCCATGTGAGAAAGAGGTGGGGAATGTTGACAGACACTTTTCTTGTGCAATTTGGCACCCTTACTCCAAGAGGAAATGGCCCTGTGATGAAGGCCCTGTTTTTTTGCCTATTTTTCCTTATTTGGACCCTTCTCCTCAAAGGTCTGTGCTGGCTCAGCAACCTAAAAGGTCATTGGAACATGTTCCTGTAGCAGCCCTTATCTGAAGTGCCTTCATCAACCTGCCATGTGCTCTTCTGGATTTGAGTGGTGGTCTCAGGGGTGGATTGGGGCCATGGAAGCTTCAGTGGCAGTGGTGGTGGCCAAGTCCAAACCGTTTTCCCAGACCTGATCCCTTTTACCATGTCCACATGAATCTGCACCAGCGATTTAACTAGCACAGGTCCGAGTGGATCTTTCTATGCCACAAATGTTCTCTTACCCAGAGTGTGACCTCTCCCTCCCTCCCTCCCTCCCTCCCTCTCTCTCTCTCTCTCTCTCTCTCTCTCACACACACACACACACACACACACACACACACACACACCCCTCTGCAGGATGCAGTGCAAAAGGGGGAAGGATAGGATTGGGCTGTGTATTTTTCACACTCTTTCCAACTCACACCAGGGACTGTTGGGGAGGCTTTGCTGAAGGGAGGAGAATTTGTTGAAGAGGGAACCTGAAGGCCCGGGAGAAAAGCAGACAGTGACAGCATAGGAACTGCAAAGGTCTGGTGAAGGCCCACCTGGAGTGGAAAGGCCTTGGGAAGAGAGGGTGCAGAGTTAGACCTGCCTCAGAGTGCAATCCGATACCCCCATTGCGCCGGCGCTACGCTTTTCCGCCGGCCAAACGCTGTCGCAAATGTGCCGTCAAGTGCGTCCGCGTCGGCGCTATGACACTGGACTGGCGCAAGCAGCAGTACTGACACTTGGGCACCACCACGACCGTCAGCAGCACTGGCCTTGCGCCAGTCGAGTGTGGGCGGTGCTCGGTCGGCACAGGACCTCCATGAGGGCGTTCCAGAGCATACTTGGGCGGTGCAGTGGGTGGCGACGGGGGCGGTGACGCAGGACGGCCGTAGTGCCATATCCTAAAGCCCGATTCGGGCTGCTCCTGTCCACGTTCCTCTGCACCTGCAAAACAGCAGGCGCAGATCCGAGCAGGCAGAGGCAGATCTAAGGGAGGGCAAAGCTCTAAGTTTTGCAAGAAGCCTTACCTTGCAGTGGAAATCACTCCTCTCCTGCACCGTTTTAGCCAATCCTCACAGGGAACAGCAACATCTTGGCGTTGCTTACTGGCTACAGCAGCAAGGGAGAGGAGGGATTTACATGACAGGGTAAGGCTTCTTGCAACACTTACTTTGCCCTCCCTGTTGATCCGCCTCTGCTAGCAGGCCCATAAGGGCAACCGGGGCTTATGAGGGTGCAAGGGGAAAACCTCCCCTTGTCCTGCACGTTGCTGCTGCTGCTGCTGTTGCCCTGCTATGTTGGCCTTACTTAGGATTACTTAGGGCTACCCGTCCTGGCACAGGCTGAGCTGTGAAAACTCTGGAGAATAGAAGAACGGGAGCGCTGGTGTGTCGGAGAGGATCGCGCCTCCATGCTCCCTCTTCCACCCAGCCTCCGGGCTCCCTTTAACAATCCAGAGAGTGGGCAGAGGAGAGATTGGCACATCCCCTGTTAAAAGGGACCCCTCTGGTCCTGGGCAGATGTCTTGGGCAGGCCCTGATCTAAGGAGACAAGCCTAACCCACTTTCCAGCACGGGCATAGCTGTGCCAGCGGGGCCTGTGTTGCATCCTGCGGTGGAGCAGTAGTCATGGAGGCCTCCTCTGGGTAAGGGAATGTTTGTTTCCTTATCTCAGAGCTGCATTGCCCTTATCCCGGTGCTGGAAAGTTGGTAAGGGTTGCACCCTCAGTTGTTTTGCTTTTCAAGGGTTCCGTTAATTTTTAGCTTGGGACCAGACTTGCCTGTTCCTGCTGTTGTCGCTTCCTTCTTGCTTCTTTTCAGCCTGCACATGCTGTCAACAGTGTTTTAAACAAGCAACCGATGACATAATCAGCCTCTTTGCGACCTATTACAAGTCTGTGGGTAACAGGGGAAGGGAGTGTATCCATTTACACTGGTGTTTACCCAGCTCACCTGAAACTAGGTGTGCGATGTTAATCATCACCGAGCAGCATAACCACAGAAACAATCTGGCAGTGAGTTTGTGCAATACCAAAATTCGACACCACTGACTGTACGGTGGCACAAGCAGCAGGGCATGGATAGTGAGCTAGTTAGTCAGGCATCCCGGTCTAAGAGAATTTCTGAACCTGACTACTGGATAAAGATCAAGCGAGCAAGCAACCGTTTTTATAGACCGCTTTTCAACACAAAGTTCACAAAGCCATTTACAGGCAAATGATAATAATAAAGTTTCATGGCTCCCTGTTCCAAAAGGGCTCACAATCTAAAAAAATGCAGACCACCACCAGCAACAGTCACTAGAAAAGACACTGATGAGGGGTGAATAGGGACAATTACTCTCCCCTTGCTAAATATAAGAGGAGCACCACTTGAAAAAGTGCCACTTGCCCAGTTAGCAGGGGTTAAAGCTGCACTCTTGCCTGCTTCTCAGGTGTGTGCTCCAGCCTCCCAACTCAAAGAGGGACCCAACTCAATTGATCAGAGCAGAGGTCCTCAAATGTTTTAGAGGTCCTAGAGGCTGCTGCCCTATTTATGAATGTCAAAGGGTGTGGCTATAATGGTGATTGGGCAACAGGGTCCCCTCCCAAGTAGCAGCTTGTTTAACCCTTGATGCACGTAACCTAATCTGCCGTGCCAATTTTGTCGATCTGCCATGTTAACCACCGGTGGTTCCTGAACCCACAGTTTGAGAACCACTGAACTAGAGGCAAGAATTTATTCCAGCTTGGAGAACTTTCTTGTGTCGGTGCTATGTCGTTAGTGCTGATGCGGGGGCACCGAGCAGCATCCCTGTGTCGGTGCTGAGACTCCCAGACTGACGCTAGCTGTAGTGCTGGTCTGGGAGTGCAGGCGAGCCGCCCGTGTCCCAGCCGTACTCAGCTGGTGCAGGGGTGGCTCCAGGTGGGAGGGAGGGCGAAACTGGGCGGGGGTGTGGGCAGGCTGGCGGGTGGGCTGGTCCAGGGAGGGGGCGGGTTTGAAACATGGCTGTTAGGCTGCATCCTCATGCCCAGGTTGCACGGCCCCGATTCGTGCCGCATGATCTCCTTGGACCTGCACCCACAATTTCGCAGGTGCAGATCTGAAGAGCACATCAGGGAGGCTAGTGCTCTTCAGGCACAAATGTGCGCTTGTGCTGGGGAGGCTCCAGTCTCCCTGAACACTGTGTTGGATGCAGTGCAGGCCCACTGGGCTGGGTGGGACTTGGAACTCTGCTTTCCATGGTCCTATTCCAAGGCTCCAACCACTACACCACACTGGTTCTCTCTAAGAGGGAAAAAGGCCCAGAGGTTTCTTCCTCTGCTTCAATTATGCATTGGAAGAAGATCCAGTGCTAATAGAATTTCACAGTGACTTTCTCTCCTAGAATCGAAACAGATAATGCTGTTATTGCAGCCAGTTAGGTGTATCAGTCTGGACAACAGTTCATGGCTAAAGAACCATCCCAACCATTACAATCTTCATTGGAGCTTTTCCTTAGCTGCTCCTGCCTTCTGATTGGCTGATTATCTATCAGGTGCTGAAGGTGATTGGCTATCCCAGAGAAGATCTCGTGGGGATGCCCACATTTTACTCACAGGCCATAGCGTGGGGACCTCTGCATTAGGCTCTTCTCTCATATGTTTAATGACATTTTATCATTTTTTAAAAAAATGAGCTCCCCCTTTAAATTGCATGCTCATTTTAAATACCTGGCTGCTGTTACTATTACTTCTTATTTCACCCATTGTATTGTTTTTATTGTTGTAACTTTAATTGACTTTGTTAGCTGCCTTGTGGCAGTGATAAGGTGAGATATAAATCCTTAAACAGATAAAATAATCATTTGCCCTGAAGAAAACCATTTGTGATGAGATAGCTTCAAAGAGCATTATGTACTCTTCACACCTTTCTACTCTAGACTTAAATTAGTGTAATTGCCATTCCAAGGAACCTTGGGAACTATCCAGTGTTGGCACCAGGTTGCTGGGGGATGTGGAACAGCCCTACACTGGAATCCCTGTGGCACCCTCAGATGCCCCATAGGGGACTCTGGTGCTTAGGACTCAGGGGTTGGCCTGGTCAGATGGTCCCTCTGATGGGCATGGCTCTCAACGGGGCACAGCATGGCTGACTCCCAGTACCAACCCTGGAACTATCATACTATGAGGCGAGAATGGTAAATTTTCAGCAGCCTCGTCAAACTATGGTTCCTTGGGATTCCTTGGGAAAGCCATGCTGATTAAACTAGAGAATAAAATGTATACAACCTTGGCATCGCTGTGGGTTCTGTTTCCCCCCAGCAGATGCCCAAAATCTGCAGATAACACATCTGTGGGGTGGGCTGACCTGTACCCCTTGGATGCAACCGGAGTCCAGATGGTACAGGTTGTCCCTCATTTGAATTGGGGGGATCCACGGTGAGTCAAACCTGCAGATGCAAAATCCGCAGAAGAAAATGTCAGGCTTGTATAAATCTGTAGCATAGATCTCTCCATGGTGTGACAGGGGCTACAAAGTACAAGCTACCTTGTACTAAACCAGACCCAAGGTCCATCTAGCTTAGGCTGCAATTCTATACACACTTTCCTGGGAATAAACACAATGGGACTTACTTCTGAGTAGACTGGCTGTTAGAGCCCAATCCTATCCAACTTCCCAGTGTTGATACAGCTGCAGCGCAGCCCCTAGGTAAGGGAACAAATGTTTCTTTACTTTCAGTGCATGCTGGAAAGCTAGATAAGATTGGGCCTTTAGCCTTATACACTGTGACTGGCAGACAGGGGCAGTCCTGGGGGGCTTCCCCGCCCTGGAAGTAATTGCAGTGACATAGGGCGCAATCCTAACCTGGAGTCTGGCCGGCACAGTTAGGCCAGCAACATTTGGCTGGCACAAGGGATACTTTAAAGTATGTTTGGACCATTTTTGGAGTCAGAGAGTGGGGGTGAGTACCACTTGGGGTAAGCACCACTTGCAGCAGCTCGGCTGCTTGGCAGGGTGGGGGGAGTGCACAACCTCAATCGCAGCGAAGCCCAGTGGCTTCGCTGCTGTACCCCAGGTAGCCACCCCTGGCTGGCTCCTCTGATGGTCGGCTTCTGCGGAGGCTGCTCGGAGAGCGCTTGCAACACCAGCTTGCCCCTTTGAGAAGGGGTGGGCTGGCTCTGTGAACACAGGGGGACAGGCCTCATCGCCCGCCACTCCCAAGCCCATCGTCTGGGGCATTTGACCCCCCCCACCCCCTCAGGTATGCCACTGCTAGCATAAGCTATCCAGGGTTCTTTCCCAGCCCCGCTTGGAAATGCCAAACCTAGGACCTCCTACGTGCAGAACAGGTGATTTGCCTCTGAAGCTATAGCCCCTCTCAGCAGAAGGGAAATGCAAGGGAAAATGGAATCAGTTACTTTTGGCAGAACTGTAGCAAGCAAATCGTAAAGTGCAGAAGTTGCACTGTAGGTGCCAATGATGGAAGCTTTCTCAGAATTTCTTTATTTTTTAACCTTAAAAAGGAACAGCTAGGAATAAAACAACTAGAATTTGTTTATGTTTAAGCTTGAGAGGTAGGACATAAATGGTTAAAAATTTGTGTTTTTTTTTTAACCTATGCAGTCAAAGTAATGGAATTAGAATGAGGGCACAATCCTAAATAGTGCTGGAACAGCACAGGCCGGCAGGTACAGCCTGAAGCCTCCATGGGGCAAGGGCACATTCGTCCCTGGGGTAACACCAGTCGCACCTGTGGGCTACTCAGATCTGCACCCAATATATTGCAGGTGCACATTCGGGCTGTGCAGTTATTCTTGTTTAAGTTTTGTTAAATGGCACTGCTATATTATGTTTTAGTGCCTGGTTTGTTAATGTTTTTTTGGGGAAACCCACTAATGTTTTAAGGCTGTTAATAAAATTAAATACGGCACAGGCAGAATGGCAGAAGAGCGGAATTGAGGCAGCATTGAGGCCAAATCAAAGCATTTAAGGTTGTTCTTTATGGGAGCGAACGCACTGCAGAGTTGTGCACAGCGTTTGCACCGCTCCCTTTTGCACTGCTCTCTTTTCACCTACCATGTTTGGGCAGTCCAGCTGTTCACTTCATTAGCACGGCAAATCTCAGTGTGGCAGAGAGCCAACAGCATCTAGGAGAGTCTGGAAAGCATGTGATCCTTGCACTTGGAGAACTTGGGCTGAAATCCCCATATGAAAGAAGAAAAAAGAATGTTGCTATCTCTTAGCATAGTTCAGTTTGCTGTGAAAACGGAATCGAATGATACCCTCCGCCACACACACACATGCTGAACTGAGCATCTCTTTTAGAAGAAACACATGTAATGGGCAAAGAGAACCTTGAGGTTCTTTATTGTAAAATGATGTGTCACACTATTTAAAATTATTAAATGCAGAACTGAAAAACAGCTGACTAATGCAGCACTCAACAGAGGACATACTGAGGAACTCAACTAAGTGGCAAACACGTCATTTGTGATTCATCGTTTTGAAATGGTAAACTTAAATTTAATGTCCTAGTTTTATTATTCCCATTTTTTTTGTGATTTCTTCAATTATTTGACATGTTTTATGGAGCCATTGTTGAAAAGGTGGGTTGTTCACGTGAAGTGTATAGTTTTTCATGGAAACTTTATTTTTTAAGAGAAGTAACAATTTCTTATGAATGGAATTCCTAAAATACTGTCCGTAAGAATTATGAGTGACTGTAGTTCTTGCAATGGAGCAGGAGGATGGAATTCTGACCAATCCAGTAAAATGTTGGGTAGATGGCAACATCTAGCAGAAAATAAACACTCAACTAAGAGAACTAACCACCTCCTTGGCAGGTGTTGAGTACAGACAAAGCTTCTTCACATAATAACAATGTTCATATTGGGGTTGGCAGAAGGAACCCTCCAACTTGCTTTTTTGTGATACCCCTTAGCTATTGCTTTTAAAAGACACAGGGGACATGATTGGGCTAATGTAGCAGGGAGTCAAGGGCAGATTCAGGTGGATTTCATTAGGGACTCCCTACTGCTCCAAAAATTAAGCACTGCACATTACCGACATGCGGAGGAGTAATGCACTGCCCTGGCATCTGGGGCAGTGACATAATGTGATGTGACATCACTTCCGGGTTCTCCCTGGAGGAGGGAGCACTTACTCGGTGGCTTGCATCCCCATCCTTTCTCTTGTTGAGGCTCCTGCTTACGGTGCTAGGCAGTCATTTCTGGGTTCTCCCTAGAGCACAGGGCATTCTCTGTGGCAGCTTCACGCTCCTGTTCCTTCTCTTGTGGAGACACCCCTTTAAAGGAAAAGGAACTGGGGTGGTGGTGGTGTTGAGTCACCAGCACCTTTTCCGTAACTAGGGTAGAGCCCGAGCAGGGTGATCAGATGTCATTACCACAAGGCAGTTACACAGCACCAGGGCAGCTGCTTTTCCGGCTAAGCCTACTTACACTCTGCTGTGAGGGTGTGGGGACTACTAGCTTCCCATGGTGCCACACTAATACTCAGTAGCAGCAACAATGCCGGCACGGCCACTTGTGCATCAGCTTTCCCACCAAGGCGCTCATGCGGAAAGGACACATGAAATTGGCTTCACTTACGGGATTCTGGTTTCCAAATATCAATGTGGAAAACGGCCATGGAGATGTGGCTCCCAGGTAACATCAGAGCAGCACAGGCCTATTAGGGAGTCCCCACCTGAATCTTCCCAGGGGCTGGTTCAGGTTCATGGGAGGCAGAAGAAGAGGTGACAAGTCCAGGAGGTTCAATACTATCAGCCCCATAGGGAACAGCACTGCCCCCCCGAGACTACTTTTGGGGCAGCCCTTCTTCCTTCCCCAAGGGCTACTTAAGATCTCTACGTCCTGAGGGTGAAAGAAGAAAAAGAGCCCAGGCAAGCAGAGTGCTCCTGAAATGCCCAGTGGCCTGAGGCCAACACAACTGGAGCTCTTGCGATTTATCTCCTTCTAGCATTTTGCTTCAATGCCAAGGGAGTCCAGAAAAGAGAAATGTGGGGCAGTGCCAGCAGCAGGTTGTTGGAGGCTCAAGGGTAAGGCCCTGCAAGCCCCACCTCCCGATTATGGGCAACAGGTGGTAGCAATGAGTGGCAGCTCCTCCTACCCACCCCGCTTGCGAGTTGCGGGTGGGAAACCTGTACTGGGGCGGATCTGACAGGGCTGGCCTTATGATAGGCGTGTGGGCCCTTGACCAAAGCCACCCCTACTGAGCAGCTGAGCAGCCCAAGTGGGAACTCGCTACCAGCGTGCCTGGTGTCCACTTGGTCACTTTGCCCGGGATTTTTGCGCATGGCACGTCAACGCTTTTACAGATGACCCAACCATCCCAGAATGGGACGCCTGTGTGCGTCTGTGTGATAACTTGGTGCGGGCGGGTAGACGAGAAGCCATACATTCAATGACATGCAGTCATGCACGGGAGCCGCGGGGGGGGGGGATAGCGATGCCCTGGGCGAGCAGAAGCAGCGATCTGTTGTCATGGAAACGGAAGGTGTGTGCGCACGAGGAGGGGAAGAGAGACGTTGCCCCCTTCGCACCCCAGGCGGGCAGCGCTGCGCTGCCCCCGCCAGGATTACCACACTCACGGCTGCTCCTGCCGCCCCAGCAAGGCCACGCCCCCCCGCACCCCCTCCTCGTTCTATCCCCGCGGCTCTAACCACACCTCGCTGTGGTCTATGACTGGCCCGTTCTCAAGGACTTGGCTGCTCAGCAGCAGCGCCGTCGGTGGGGCGGGGGGGCGGTGCGCTCGGTCGACTCCAGCGCGCATGCTCCCGGTTCGCGGCGCCCCCGCTCGGGCGCGTTCGGCTCCGTTCGGCTATTTCCGCCTCTTTGTTGTACTAACTCCCGACCGGAATAATTTTTCCCCCTGTAACCTACTGCGGGTGATCTTAAAAAAAAAAAAGACTCCCTAACCCGCCCCCCGGAGAGTCTGAGGAGAACGGGCTCCCTCCCCTACTACCCCACCCGCGTGGCGAGCGCCGTCCTCGTTGCTGCTGCTGCTGCTTCCTCCTCCCCCTCCTCCTCCTCCTCCCAGCCAGGTCAGTGTCTTTTCTCCTTTTTTGCCTTCCTTCTCCCCCCTACCCCGTCCATTCAAACCCAATGCAGAGGCTGGCTTCCTCCCGCCTCTAGGCCAGGGGGGTGGGTGGGTGCGTGGGGGCGCCTCGGGGAGCCCCCCTGCCCTGGGTGGGGGGCGCCTCCTGCTTGCCTTGAAAGGCAGGGACTATTATGGGGGGGGCAGGTGGATATGCCAGGGCTGTGTTGGGCCAAAGCCTTCCTGTCTCTCTCACTCTCTGCTGGGGTTTCTCCTTTTTGGGGGGGACGGACGGACGGAGGGAGGTGATTATGAAATTTGGGGGTGGGTTTGAAGGGTGTGTGTCTCTCTCTTTCTCTCTAACTTTCTGTGACTGCAGCAAATGCTCTCGAGGGAAAGGGTGGTGGTGGTCTTATAGCTCAGAGTTGGAGACTTTCTTTCCTTCCTCTGTCACCCCAATAGTCGGAGCCTCCCCTTATTGCTTTTCTCCCCCCCCCCTTAATGCTTCCCTTTACTGTCTACACCGCCCCCACCCAATTTGGGTGCTTGGCTCTTCCAGAAACCACATATCTCTTCCTCATTAAGGACTCCCAACCTCTGCCTTCTTAAAGCTCCAGTTAATTTTGTCTGCTTTCTCGCCCCCCCTCTCCGACCCCAAGTTATGCCAGAGATTAATCTCCCTTGCATGGTGACTAAGGGTTTGTATCCATTCGTGGTGTGGCAGTGCCCATCACCTCTGCTGCCTTGGTATGTAAGCCGACTGTGCAAGTTTGTGCGTCTTGAAAAGAAAAGAAAAAAATAATGAAATGTGTGCTGGTCAGCTATGGCACAATTTAAAGGTTCTGTAGTTATGAGACTTAAGTTGCTTGGCAAAAGTCTTGGCTCGGTAGCAGCAACTTAAACTTGCAGCCTGCCCACGTTGTAGCAGCCTGGGCTTTCAAAGTGTTCGTGGCCTCAGGTGTCTATGTGAGTGTCTGTAAAGAAGTAACGTTTTGAAATCCATTGCCCAGCAATTGATAACTCTGGGAGTGCCTTATTGTTTCCATTAAAGAAAATCACTTCCAGTAACATAGCCAAATGCTCTTGTACAATGAATGTTTTAAATGTTCCTTTGATTTTACGGTGTGGGAGAGATGGTCCTGGGAAAAGTTGATCAAGCCCAGAGTTCAGATGAGTGATCTACTTACCTGTGAGAGTTAAGACATTTGGTTTCAGAAACAATCTGTTTTTTTTCAAGTGGCTCTGTTTTTCTGGGATGGGATTTTCTGTTTTTCTGGGATGGGATTTTCTGTTTTTCTTGTGAGTGTGAAGACTGTGATTTATCTGAGACTATTGTAGTTGTGAACTTGAAATCTTTGTTTCAAGTCTTGGGATCCCGATTGTTGAAGAAACATGCTTTTACTGCTTCAGAATTATTTCATTTCAGATATATTAAATCACTTTATTCATTTGCATTTTAATTTTGTGGTGGTTAGAATCTGGTGGTGTTGAACAGACACGTCTTGGTAGTTATTTACAAGTGTTCTCTAGGCTCTCCAAACAGGTTGCCCTAAATCTTCCTACAAGCATATTTTCTAATTTCCCTATTTTTTTTTTACTATAAATGAAATACTACTGAATGGAAATGCATACTTTATCTTGAAGCTACAAGAGATGGCCAGCTTTGTATTACTACTTATCCTTGAAGTACCCCATATTATTAATTCAATGTTTATATCCATATCAAATAAATTATATGTTGTTGTACAAGTTATCCGGACATCCAAAATCCAGACTATTATGAAATCCAGACATTTTTGTCCAAGACTTCTTAAAAAAACTTTCTATAGTGTGAATTCTAGAAGGTCTTGTTCTTATTCCCACATACAGGATGTAAGTTGTCTTCTCCGCACTGTAGTGTATGCCATTACTGAAAAATGTTAAAGAGGCCAGCAGATGCCCAAATGGGTCACAGTGAAACAAGCATTTCTCACTAGAGTTGTGCAGTTATTCCAAAATCCAGACAAAACTGAAATCCAGTCAGCTTCCTGTCCCAAGCAGTCCAGATAAGGGATACTCAACCTGTGTATGCTGAAGTACTAAGCTGTAATGCCATCATTTTGTGAACTAAACCCTGACTCATAAGCTTTATTTTGCTTCTAACTTCTGGCAGACTGTTTGCCATTATTGAAAAGTAAATGCAGTGCAGAAAAATTATTGATAAGTGAGAAGCTTTCTGTTAAGTCATGGGCAACCTACACTTCACATCACAGAAAGTTGTGAATGTTAATATATAGCTTCTACCTGCATAATGTGTAAGGTCATTGCTTGTGTGTCTTTTTTCCTCCACGTGGGTGCTTCAGAAACCTGTACTCATTTCTGTTGTATCTTGTGAAGTCGTCCCAATTTGTTTGCTAGAATATATTGAGTGTAGAATTGGAGCTAACTGGGGTGATAGGAGCCACAAATTACCCAATTCTGTGGTTTTCAAACTTGTAAGGAACTGTTTCTTCAGTAACTTTTCTGCCAGTGAGTTTCTGCCAGTTGCAAAAGTTTCTGGGGCATAGAATCAGTTCTGGTAAAGTCCTGGATAGGCCTCAGACCTGTGCAAACTAAAAATACCCCCTGGCTATCCTGCTTGCCTGCCTGCCTCAATGGTGGCTGTGCCTTCCAGGGGAGCATTTGTAGTAATGGGCACATTGTTTTTCAAGGAGTGTGGCTCTGTACTGATCTTTTGATGAAGAAGTCCTAAAGTTTCCTGAAACATAGTTTGAAAACTACCGGTGTAATTCACATAGGGTTTATTAACAAACCACTTGCTTTTTCTGTTTTTATTTGAAAAATTTAGTATATTCACTTGATCTAAAGAATTGTCATTGAAGTCCTTTTCTGACCATAGTTACCCGAGGAATTCAAAATAGCCAAACTTCATCATTTAGGTCTCCTATAAAATGTGTTCAGTCTGGCATTATCAAGTCTTAAACTGTATCTGAAGATGACATTAGCATAAGTGTAAAGTGTGTACCTTAAGATGAACTTAAATTGCCTCTACAGAAGGCTGAAGTTGCTTAAATAGGCTGAAGTTGCTTAAATAGACCTGTTTAATTGGGTTACCTGATATTAGACATGGAGTTCCTGCTTCTGCATTGGGAAAATGGCTCATGTAAATTTCATGCAGGCAAAAAAACTTCTTCTCAACCGGCAAAACTAAATGACAAATTTTAAACAGTGCATGCTGGAAAAGCTGCGTACATTTGATTGCCGTGCTGGTTTTCACTGTAGCATGAAGCATTCGATGTGGGTACCTCAGTTCTGTGTAACAGTGATTGGTACAGAGTGTGGCTTGAACTGATGCAGCTTAGTCCGCTACGGATAGCATTTCAATCGCAAACAATAAGGCCAGAAGGTTTCTCAACTGTTTTTGACAGTATGAGGTGTGCGTATTGGCAGGAAAGAAAATCCCCTACAGTCAGAGTACCAGAACTGGGTCATTTCCAAGATGGCAGCCTCAAAATGGGCAAAAAACACGCAAAAGTGCCCGTCCCAAGCCCAAAAAACGTCCAACCGCAGTTCTGGCAGCTGTTTTTCTCAGAGGGGGGTCCCTTGA
>JAJKFI010000089.1:6163351-6218038 GCA_029204185.1 Lerista edwardsae
TCAAGGGACCCCCCTCTGAGAAAAACAGCTGCCAGAACTGCGGTTGGACATTTTTTGGGCTTGGGACGGGCACTTTTGCGTGTTTTTTGCCCATTTTGAGGCTGCCATCTTGGAAATGACCCAGTTCTGGTACTCTGACTGTAGGGGATTTTCTTTCCTGCCAATACGCACACCTCATACTGTCAAAAACAGTTGAGAAACCTTCTGGCCTTATTGTTTGCGATTTAGGCCTCTTTTTGGCATTACCGCAGCGGACTAGCTACAAGGATATCCGTCCTAGGTGAGGAAGTTGGACAGGTCTGTCTTGTAGTGCTGCCTGTTAGCTGAACTCCCATTACAACCAGTTATGATCATATTTCAGACACTCGGACTTATTCCAACGCAGCTGGCTCTGTGACTTATTCCAAAAGGCCTGTGGGATAGTGTCTTCAGTAAGTGACTATGAATTCTGTCCTTGGTCGATCCCTGCCATCCTGTAGTTCTGCCCACGTTTCACCTATGAAAGGCATTTGCGCGAAATTGCTGTATGAGTAATGAGCTATTGGTGCATTGTTGCTGACATGTTGCACTTGCTGGGCAGTGTTTTGGGTCAGCCAACAGCAGTGGCCCGGCACCTTGAGTGTATGAAGTCTTGCTTGCATCTCATTGGGCTTGCTCAGTTGTTCATAGGATTGGGCTGCACGGCTACCTTTTTGTGAGGCAGGTTTGTTTGGTGTGAGACTATTGCGATGTCATAATGAAAAGGCTTTTGGCTTAAATAATGCTCAAACTTGAAAAAGTAAAAAAAAAAAGCATAATAATAAAAAGCCTGTTTCTGGCGTGCATTATCATTAAGATTAAGGGTGAGTAACACAGATTTTTCAGCAGTTGCATGTTAAAGAAAAACAAGCCCTTGTTTCCCAGGTGTTGGCACTACAAGTAATTCTGTATATGTAGATGAACATAAGTGTGTGTGTATGGGGGATTGCTGGTTTACATGGTGATGCATTCAAAAGTGCCTCTTACTGATGTGCTAATTTATTACATGCAAGGATCTATTATGTGTGAGGGCATTTTAAGAATCTGACCCCCACTTCCCCCTTGCAGTTTAAAGTGGGACCACCTGGAATGTTACCATTTCCTTTTGCATTGAGAGATTTCAAACTACTTGCTTATTGAAAGTTATTTGCACAGGAAAAAAGTTATGCTGGACCCTTGTCCCTGAAATTCTGGTTTTCTGTTGAAGATAGCTTTTTTATAAATATGGAGGAAAATTTAGATGTTTAACCAGACTGCAGTGATACAGTCCAGAAAAAGCTTTGCGGCTTGGTTCTGTTGAGTGTGTACAGGGGAGCCCTCTTTGTAAGTCTCCCATTTTTACATTTCCCCACATTCATGTCCTCAAGTTTTAAGGAACTAGACATAAAAATGCCTGTGCTTGCCAAACCATTGCCTCACCTGCATGCATTTCTTTCTCCTCCCTCCAAGCTCTTAAAGGAACAGGAAAAGACTATGTTGATGTAATGGAGATTCTTTGCAGACTAGGCTTATATTAAGGTTCTTTACAGTTTGTAAAGTATTAGATGAATATTTTATGGAGCTCACGCAAGGTTGTTGAGAAACAGTGTGGTGGGAGAGATGCTCTGTGCACGACAGAGTGCCTTTCAGCAAAGCGTGATTTAGGATTATTATTAGTAATTGTTTTAGAGTCATTTATAAATGTTTCATGTGAAAATGCTTTAAAAAAAACCTCATATTGACATGAAATTCTGTGTGAGGGTCATTAAAACCAGTACAGGTTCGAAATGGATGGAGGGGCTACGTCTGGGTTGTTATTAATGGATATAGGACGTGTACTGATTTATACATGTTCAGGACTGCTTACCACGCTCTCCAGTTCCCATTCCGAACTTATTCCGTTGTTTCTTTTGAGAGAGATCCCCCAAATAAGTCAGATGTAGGGCATGGACACTAATTCCTATGTACATTATTCCTTATTGGAGAAACCTTCCCTGTATGCATCGTTTTGCCATAAGATTTCCAGTCTCTGGCCCTGACGTAAAGAAAACCCATGTACTGTAAACTGCCTGACTTCCCACTTAGCCTCCTGATCAGCTGTGCCCATGCTTGCAGAGTGGGTGGCTGCAACTATCTAGCATTCTCATTCTTTGAAAAATGAAGCGAGAAAAAGAGCATCATCTTCTCCCACTCTCCAAACCCATCCCCATGCTGTTGCAACTTTTTTTGTCCTTAACCCTGTCATAATATTTTTTTTAATTTCTCACTGCTTTGACAAGAAATGAATGTCGTCCTTGCAGATGTGTGGTTCAGCTGCTGTGAACAAATACCTTTCATTACCCCTTCAGACATGACCCTTTGTGAATGACAGATGATTTCATTGTTGAAAGTTAAGACCAACCTTCTAATGATGCAAGCAACTTTTTAGAATCATGCCAGTTGGAATCATCACAATCCTTTTTTTTTTTTGTCGTGTCTTACCAGAGGTTTGTCTTATTGTGTCAGACATTCTGAATCAAAGGAAATGCATGTGGATATGCTTATTTCAATTTGCGGTGTTCACTTCCCCTTGAGATTACTTTAAAGCAAGTTCTTGACCACCTCTGGTCAGTTTTACTGAGTGTAAAGTTCAGCATAAATGAAGCTTTGGTCTTGAATAAGTTGCTATCTCTTGCTGTAGAGGTTATCATCCAGAGAAATGCAGCAGTAGTTGTTGGAAGTGTTTTTAACTATGAGACCCATTTAAAATGTGAGACACTTTCTACGTGGAAAGTATTTCCAAGTACTAAGTATTATAATGCCAGCATGTGAGTATGATATCTCTGCATGATACATTGCTGTCACCACAGTAGACAAGATGCAGAACCACCCCAACGTGGTGTTTGTGTATAGCTGCATATGTACTTCAGTGCACTATAGAGTGACACATCTTGTACTTAGATTTTGATTTGTGACACTGTCGCTGAAAAGGTTGGGCACTGAATGCTTTAGGCCAGTGATTTCCAGAAGCAAAAAGGATGAGCAGCTATGGCAATGGGCTTGGGGATTAGAGGCTTCTTTTCTCCTTTTCATACCTTCTCACAGTGGTTCTGTACCTTCTTGCTGAGTTATAACAGTAGGGTTGTAACATCTATGGAGACTAGAACCGCTAGACAAGCAAAACTACTACCGCCAGTTCCCAGCCTCCATGTAAGGCCAGGCAGCTTTACACGGAAGCCCTTGCTTCTGCGCCGGCTAAATAGCTGGTGCAGAAAGCAAGTAGACAACTTGCCTGCCCTGCGCCCTTACCGCGGGGAAAGGGGACTAATGTCCTCTTTCTCCGGGGAGCCTCCCACAACTGACTGGCTACTTCTGTGCTCCCGGACAGTTGGGCAGCTCTGGGTTGGGCTGGATGTAACTTCTGGTTATGGCATCGCCTCCAGGTTAATGGTATCACTCCCGGTGGGTCTTGACATGAGTGTCATTCTAAAAACTGGGTCCTGGTCTAAAAGCTGCCTTAGACTGTTGTCCAGTATTGGATACAGCATAATGCAAAACAGTATCCCACATTACTGTTCTTTGAGCCAGTAGACAATTCAAATGAAAACAGTGCTTGACCTCCTGTTTATTATAGACTCTTGCCATTATTTCCCATTTTGTGTGCCTTTGATAAAGTAAAATTTGGGCCACGTATGCCATTCTGCGTACTTGAGCCAACAATGGGAACTCTTGAGTAGAAGGACTCTGAAGCAGAAACTGTTGCCAAGGCTATTCATCATAGTCCAGTTCCTTACCAGCGCACTTACCATATCAAATCAAAAGAATTCAAACGAAAGCCCTCTCAACTGGATTCGACAGTACTAGGTGTGCATATTGCCAGGATGAAACCCCGGGAAACTCCGAGTACCAGAAGTGGGCCATTTACAAGATGCCATTCTGAGAATGGGCCAAAATGCATGCAAAATCCTAAAACCTCAGACTGGAACCTGGTGGAAATGGCCCACCCCGGGTACTCCAAAGTTCCCGGACTGCCTTTCCTGCAATGTGCACACCCAGCTCTGAGAAAAACTGCAGTCATACCTGTGGTTGGACTGTGTCCGAGCTTGGGACTGGCGCAGTTTACGTATAGGACTTTTCAATGCATTTTGGCCTATTCTCAGAATGGCATCTTGTAAATGGCCCACTTCTGGTACTCGGAGTTTCCCGGGGTTTCATCCTGGCAATATGCACACCTAGTACTGTCGAATCCAGTTGAGAGGGCTTTCGTTTGAATTCTTTTGATTTGATATGGTAAGTGCGCTGGACTATCAAGTTTAATCGTAGGCAGAGGTAGTCTTTGAGTGTGTGGAGTTGGTCTATGCTGCATGTTCCCAGCACTGCCAAAAGGTAGGAGGGATTCACATGATGGTACCCTAAGGGCTCACATCCAAACCTTTGCTTTATATAGAGCTTAAGGCTGTTTACTGAGATTTAGGCTTCCTCTTCCTGAAAGCAGTGCCATCAGTGCAACAGCAAAACGTAGCCACCTTGGTGCTAAAATCCTTCGTGCCTCCCTTTTTCTACTTCTAGTTCAGCCATCACCCTTCAGCACTTTCTGGGTGCTGTTTATCTCCTTATTGGAATTTCCCTTGGCAAGGCACATTCTAAAATCAGGTGCAAAAATTTCATCACTCTTTCTTTTTTCAACCACACTTAATATCCATAGTTCAACCTTATGAAGAGCCCCACTGGGAGTCAGGAATGGTTCTTTTGGGTGATTAGCTTGCCAGATCTGCCAACTTGTCCTATTCATAGATTAGTAGTACCATGAAGTGGTTTGGTAAAAGTACCTTGCCAAATAAGGCTGCTTTGAAAATAGTGATGTTCAACTCTTATCTAAAGCAAATGCGACTGCAAACTCCTGTTTTTCTTTGGGAAAGTGCACAAGTGCTACATGATAAAATATAAGGTTGTCAGGGTAAGGGGTTTTTGAATTAAGAAATGTTTGTTCTTCATAAAATAAAGGCACTGTTCAGTTTGATTCATTTTTCATAAGCATTAGAAAAACCCTGCTGGATCAGTCCATCTAGTTCAGCATCCTGTTCCCCATGGTGGTACATCAACTGCCTCTGTGAAGCCCACAAGCAGGAGGGGATTGTTTCTCTCCCACACATTGCTCTCCTCCGACTGGTATTCAGGGGCATACTGCTGCTGAACCTGGAAGTAGCACAGAGCTCTCCTGATTGATCACTGTTGATAGACTTGTCCTCCATGACTTTGTCCTATCCCTTTTTGGCCATCCTGCATCTTGTGGCAACAAATTCCACCAGCCTGCTGTGTCAAGAAATACCTCCTTTTGTCTGTTCTAAATCTCCTGCCAATCAGTTTCAGTGAAAGAGCCTTGGTTCTCCTATTGTGAAAGAGGGAGAAAAGCTTGTCTCTATCCACCCTCTATCATGTGTAATTTTCTAGGTCTTAATCACTTCTCCCCTAAATCCTGGGTAACCTTGGCCCAACACTGTCTCTCAGCCTTGCCTACATCACTGGATTGTTGTGAGGGCAAAAGGAGGGAAGAAACATTTATTCCACCCTTCCTCCCAGGGTGATGTACAAGTTAAAAATGCTTTTTTTTTTTTCCAAGCTAAGAAATCCCAAATGCCATAACTTTATCTCATAAGGAAAGTGTTCCAGGCCTTTGCTAACTACTTGATCAGAGTAGTTATCATAGTCTTTTAAAGGACATTGCTACTTATCACTGTCTTTGGAGGATAGTAGTCCTAGATGTGGTGGTAATATGTAATTGGGGTTAAACAGTTTTACCCATATGCATGTTGCATCTTTGTGAAGTGGTTGCATACTCATGCACACTTTAATCTTGCTTGCATTTATTGCTAGCTTTCTTGTCTACATGTGCAAAGAAAGCACCGTCTTCTCTAATGAATGCAGTAAGATGTAAATAAACAAATTGCTCAGGGATTGTTAGACTACTTGAGTTTGGTATCTTTTCCTAGCAAGCATCCTGCCGTAATGTATGATTGCTCTAGTTTTGCTGTTGGAGAATTACTAGTTGATGCACTTCCCAGCACTTCCCAAATTATTGATGCCATTGTCTGTGCAGAAGGCCCATCATTTTGGCCTCCTTTTATAATCTGGGCTTTTCACTGACTCTAGGCTTAATACTAGTACTGAAGTATGCAACTATCACAGAGAGGGGATTTGACTCAACCCTCATTCAGGTGTTAAGGTAGTAGATAGGGTTTGAAGACTTTCTATTGTTGTACCCAGATGATCCAGTTACATTTTTTTGTATGTTTTCTGTCTACACGTTCCCTATCCTCTTTTGTAGCTTGGAGGTTGTTTTACATACAATTCTCAGGTGTTCTCCCTCACAAGCAGCTTATAAGACCAACCAGCTTAGTTTTCGCACTAGAAGTCCCTTCAAACTATTCTTTGGGCTATAAAAGTGCGGCAGCGGTAAAGAAGGCCAATTCCATGCTTGGGATCATTTAAAAAGTGGTTGAGAATAAAATGGCCAATATTATTATGCCACTGTACAGATTGGTGGTAAGGCCTCATCCGGAGTACTGTGTACAGTTCTGGTCGCCACACCTCAAAAAAGATACCGGGGAACTAGAGAAGGTGCAGAAGAGAGTGACTAAAATGATGTGACTGGGCTGGGGCACCTCTTATATAAGGAAAGGCTACAGCGTTTGGGGTCTTCAGCCTAGAAAAAAGGCGCCTGAGAGGGAACTTGATTGAGACGTACAAAATTCTGCCTGGGTTTTTTTTCCCTGTCTCACAATACCAGATCCAGGTGACATCCACTAAAATTGAGTGTTGGGAGAATAAGAACCGATAAAAGGATTTTTTTTAACCCAGTGGGTAATCAATCTGTGGAACTCCTTGTCACAGGAGGTGGTGCTGGCATCTGGCCTAAGTGCCTTTAAAAAAGGAGGCTAGACAGATTTCTGGAGGAAAAGTCCATCACAGGCTATAGGCCATGATGGGTAGTAAAACCTCCATGCTTTAGAAGTAAGCTACCGCAGAATGCCAGGTGCAGAAAAGTGGCAACAAGATGCAGGTATCTAGTTGTCTTGAGTGCTCCCTGAGGCATCTGGTGGGCCACTGTGAGATACAGGAAGCTGGACTAGATGGACCTTTAGCCTGATCCAGTGGGGCTGCTCTTATGTTCTAAACCTGACTGAAAGCATTAGCAAAAGGCTTTTTACTCCCTAGATTTAAACCAACAACAGAGTGGATTCTTGTAATTTTTCTACTGTTAAAACAATTGGCCAGATTGTATGCTGTCCTCACTATACAAGATAATTCATCCTTATTTCAGAGAACTGGTCTTTGATAAGCTTGGCCAATTGCTCCAAATTATGATGAGGTGATTAATATCAAGGGGCTTTTAGAAAGCAGCTCAGTTTAATTAGGGGTATAGCTAAATTAGTCTAATTCTTGTCTTCTGAAAATATATTGTACCTTCAGGAGCTCTGGATTTGCATTAGCTTATCAATAACATGTTTCTAATACTAGAATCAGTAATGCATTTTTACTGGTGGAAATCTAATTTTTAGATCCACTCTCTGCTTTTTTTTTTTTGAAATAGAAAGTGTAAGAATCTGCAACAGTTGCTATTTTATATGAGAGCAGAACTACCTATTCTGGGAACTTGAGCCTCTGCTAAGAGCTATAGAGTGATGTGAGGAGGGTATGATTGAAAGAAGAAAAGTGGCAGAACTAAATTCTTCTCTTTACTTCCTGCTTTTTCACTTCAGCCTCCTCACCCTAGCCAATTTTCCCTGTGCAGTGCAAACATGCTTGACTGCGGGATAAGTGACTGAAGGGCAGGTGGGAGGGATTGCAGGTTAAAAGTGGGTGTGGAAGGGGTAAAGCATTGACCTCCCACCTACTTCTCCATGTCAAATTGCACCCTCCTTAGCTGTAGCAGTTCAGCCTTCCAGACCTATAGTTTTGATCCTACTGCAAGTTAATAGATGCTGTTTTCTACGATGGGGCAGATGAATGGCTAGGAAGTGCCGCTTGCATTCTGCAAGCATAGATCTGGATTTCTGGTTGCTACTGGGAGCCTGAGGAGGCAATGACATTCCCATACCCCAGCATTCTGTCCCATGATAGGTTGCTTGGCTTTGTTCATACCGTAATGCTTTCTTCTTTCAAGAGGCAATATTGGACTTAGTAAGACTGGATTTTCAGACTTTTCTAGTTATTGGTGTGCCTTAGGGTGCAATCCTAACCAACTGTCCAGCACTGACATAGCTGTGCCACTGGGGCCAGGGGTGATCTGTTGGCATCAGTGCCGGGGGGGCACACCGTCAGATGTGCCACCCCTACCTGGCTTTGCTGAGACTGCTGAAGCCACTCAAGATGCCATGACGAAGCCATGCAATCCTAACCAACTTTCCAGCACTGACATAGCTGTGCCAATGGGGCATGTGCTGCATCCTGCAGTTGGGAGGGGCAGTCACGGAGGCCTTCTCAAGATAGGGGAATGTTTCCTTACCTCGGACCTGTATTGCCCTTACCCTAGTGCTGGAAGATTGGTTAGGATTGCACCCTCAAGCAGTGTGAACCAAAAGCATTCTGTGCTTTTTCACTCATGTCCCCATTTCTTTAGATGTTCCAGATGTTCCTAGCAATGGGGCTGCCTTGGAATATGCGTAGGCTGCATTTTATTTTCTTTGGTACCACTGGAGTAATGTAACCATTTGGTGTACAATTTCAGTCCCCTTGCTTTTTTTTGTGTGTGTGTGGGGGGGGATGCTGGTGGTGATTTGTAGAAATATTTTCAAATGGTTCTAATATCATTGATGTATATTGTACTAGATGTGTATGAAAGTTCCTGGACTCTGGTATTATACTGCTTTTCAGCAATAAAATAAAATTCACAGAGCAGTTTATAGAGACACTCAAATAACTATAAATGCCCCTCTTTCCCCAAAGGGCTCAAAATACTTAAACAGTGGTTTTGGGGGGCTCTGTGAAGTGCTATGGAACACCACCCATGAAAAGCAGCGTGTGTTTCCTCTTCAGACTTGGATTTGGGGAGTAAGGATTCTTCCAGGAGCAGTCAAAAACCTAAATCAGTATTTGCAGAATACTGGCTAGCTAGTGGGGAATCAAAACAGAAGAATTTTTATTAGTCATTTTTGTAGACACTATTGGAAATCCTTAGCATCAGTTGGCTTAGCCAGTTTGTAGAAAGAGTACTTTCTACAGATTCTTGACGCATTTCAGCAGTACTGTATATTTCCAACATGGAGGGGATATCTTGCTCAGTGGGCCAACCATATATTCGACTTGGCATTAGATAAGGTGATACGCAAACCGTAATTTTGCCCAATTGCCCTTGTAATCTCAGTTTTTTAAACATTTCCTAATTAAGTATGAAGCGATTGAAAGGTCTTAGCTTTACAGTGAAAGAAGTTTGGTATATTCAGGCTTCCTGCTACCACATTTACTTAGATGGGAAGTCAGTTCAATAGTGGAAGATAATCTGGGTTGATTAATTCGGGTGAATCAATGCCTCATCCAGATTATGAAAATATTACAAATCCAGTTTTAGAAGTATTGTTTTTTTCAGGGATTGGGATACATTTAAAATCAGTTTTACATTTCAGGGATACATTTAAAATCAGTATGTTACCTGAAGGAGGTGGCTTGAAAATGGTGAGTTCTTTTGGGATAGGGGATCATTTAATTTAGCTATGTGAAAGTTTTTTGGTTGAAAAGCAGTATACTACATGTATACCTATTCTTAAGGAGAAGAGAGATGTGGAAATTTAGTTAAAATGTTAATCTTAGGACAGAACCAGATGTGCAATGCAGTGATAGGTCATCTATTTTCATAACACATTATGGGGTGAATATAACATAGGGATGTGACTATTGGGAGAAAGCCTGGTGCTTGTGCTCCCCTACTCCCTGGGCCTCTTTGCCCAGACCGGTAGATTCTGCTGCCATCTTGAGTTTGGAGAGCTGTCTGGAAAATCTCCCAGTTACTTGCAGAAGTCCCAGTAGTGTGTAGCCAAGGGACCAGGAAGACTGAGACAAGGCTCTCATGGAGTTCAACCAACAATACACCTGTGAAGACTTAAAACATAAAACGTTTATTAAAACACAAAGGTGGTGGTTGGATAGAGTGGCTGGAAAATGGAGGTGGAGAGCGGAGATTACTGGTGGTGGGGAGAGCAATCCACAACAGCAGATTTCTATCTTGTGAGCTTCCCTAGGGTAACCTCACTCTACTCCCACCATCTCAATCTTTGTAAGACTTGAGCAAGCCAGGTGAAGATTCAGTTTTATCAAAGCAAATCTCAGATGAACATGTTTTCTTTTGGAGCCTTCTTGGCTCTGCTGTGAACTTCATCTGGAGGTGGATATGACTTGAAAGCCATGTTGAGAGAAAAAAAACCACTTCAAGTTCCAAGATCCCATCATTGACTTTTAAAAATCAGCTTGGTCATTTTAGGTTCTAACCCTGTAAAGGTAAAGGTTTCCCCATGACCGGATGGTCTAGTCATGACCGACTGTAGGGGGCGGTGCTCATCTCAAAGCCTGTAGAGCCGGCATTTTGTCTGAGAACAAGTTTCCGTGGTCATGTGGCCGGCATGACTCTACGCCATAGCGCACGGAACGCTGTTACCTTCCCACCGAAGTGGTCCCTATTTATCTACTTGCATTTAGGTGCTTTCAAACTGCTAGGTTGGCAGGAGCTGGGACAAGCAACGGGAGCTCACTCCATTGCGCAGTCTTGAACTCCCAACCTTCCGGTCGAAAAGCCCAGCAGCAGCAAATTAACCCGCTGCGCCACCACGTCTAACCCTGTACCGAGCTGAATATTACATGTTTTCCAGACTGGAGAAACCTGAGATTAAACGGTAGCTACTATTCTCCAGTAGAAAAAATTTCATACATTTATGGCATCTTAAAAATGAAATATAATCCTCATAATATTTGAATTTAGTGTAATTTTAACAAAGTTACACTTCAGGATATATTAACCTTTAGTGGCTAAATTAAACGTGCATTGAAATGTCGCTCATTGTTGTTGGTGTTACTTAAAAGTGCTGGGCGGTCCTGAGCTGTCTGGCTGCCGCGGGTGCAGCAGTAGCCAAATGGCTACCGCTGCAGCCAGGCAGCTGCTGGAGCACCTTGGGAGAAGGGGACATTCATCCCCTTCCCCCGGGTAAGCCCAGAGGCCTGCCAATGGGCCTCCTTATGTCTGTGCTGGCTATTTAACCGACACAGATGCGCAGGCAGCCGTGTTGGGATGCAGGGCCTGACATAGAGGGTAGGATCTGGTGGCGAAGGTTGTGCCGGTGCCACCCCTGTTTCACCCCACCCCCACCCACCAGCCTCACCTGGAATCAGTTCAGTGCTGGGAACTGGTGAATTCACCACCCACTAATCCCACATTGCTGCCCCTGGGCACTCCACTGTGGTGCTGCATCAGTGCGGGCAGTAACCCCTTACTGCCTATGCTGGACCTGCCTTACGGCACGTTTGCGACACCAGCGCATGGCTGAAGGGCTCTGGCTGAATCTTGGCCTCCCTGTTTAATTAGGATTTGTTTTTTATAATCCAACTGCTTTAAAAGTCAGTTGCCATAAACTGGAAATGCACACCCTCATTATAATATAATGTTTAAAAAATGCCAGATTTCCAAGTCTCTTCTAGAAATCGTGTTTTTCTGTATTGTAAGGACTTGTAGCCGGAGTTTTAAGAGCTAAACGACAGTAGCTATAGTGTCTCACATAGGTCTACGTTTTAATTGGATGAAATTCATTCAGAGTTGATCATCTGAGGGTTTAGAGCATAAACGTCTCCCTTCCTGCTTAGGAGCAAAATGAAAAAAAAGACAGGGTGTCCCAAAGTGGAAGATGGACTAATACTGGTATTCTGAAGCCATTCTAGCAGTAACATTCTAAAATCTAGAAATACGTTTCCAATGGGGTTTAAGTGACTTCCTTGTCTCATTTTTAGTCAACCAGCACAGTGATTGGAAGTAATTTCTGCTGACTTCAACAGGAGTTTCTTCTATTGAGCTCAGCCTTGCACATAAGTCCACCTTTGTCCTAGGATACCTATAGTCGGATGGCCTGAAAGAAGTAATTATTTTACCTGGCTGACTGAAGATAATTTTTTGTCAATGGCAAACCACTGAGTGGCAGTTCTCAATAGGTGTGCTTTAAATCTTGTACACATTCTAGTTAAAAAACAGAACCTTTCTTACCATCTAACAGCAGAGCTAATAATATCTTGGCTTCTTGGATTGGACTAGCATCTTATTGGATCTTCTTGGTCTAAGAGTCATTAAACAATTATTTTCAATTGATTTTAAGGATTAAAATATTAACTCAGTATGAAATCCTGCGATACAAAATGTTTGTTCATCAATTTAACTACATGGATCCCATTCCTCATTCACAAAATATGCAAGCTGCTTAATGAAAACCTGCTTCTTCTCTGAAGTTCTAGCATAATTATGTGCCTTACAACTTGAATAGAAATCCCCATCTATTACTAATATATTCCTGCTGAAGGACATTAATAGTCAGTTTAATGTAGTCTTTAATGAGTCAGTACTTTTAACTTTTCAAGGCTTGCCACACTGTAAGTAACAATAGTGTTTTTAAAGGCTGTGAGTATTTGGTATTTATAATACCAAAATTAATATATAGGCGTCCCCCATATCCCCTGATTCAGTATCCACAGATACTATGGATACTGGGACTCCTATTAAAAAGAAAGGAGAACATTAAATGATTTTTTACCTTGTTGCAGCAAACCCACTGATGTTTCCCTATCTTTAAAAAGGCGTCTTCAGTATCCATGGTTTCAGGTATCCACAGTGGGGTCCGGAACAGATGCTGGGACATGCCTGTATCGATTTTACACCAGGTTCTGTCAAGATCCCCCAAAGCATCTTAGGAATGGTAGTTTAGTGAGGATTTTAATGATTCTGTGTTTGAGATATCTAGTCCTCTTGCAGAGATGCAGTTCCTACAGGAGAGGGAATGAATGGTCTCCCCATGAGTCTATGCTACTGCTTCCCGACCTCTTTAGCACCTGGAAACCACTTTTAAGTACGGTAATCTATCACAAACCACTAGACTAGTGGTTCCCAATCGGTGGGCTTCCCTGGGCCTCGCAGTGCCTTGTAAGGCATTAAAAAAAGTCATTTCCAGTTTTGCTAAAAACCCATAAGTTTTTTTTTGCCTAAATGGCCATTCTGAAGCCCATCAAGGCCGTGGGCATGGCTTTGGCAGACCTCAGAAAGTTTCAGCAGGCCTCTGAACCTGACCATGGCTGTGATCGGTTTCAGAGGATGGAGGTGTGGGCAAAATTTGCGGGTTTAATTACTCACAGATTTTTTTTTATCCATGGCAGTTCTGGGAACTCACCTATATTCTCCTAGAAATGAAGTTCAAGGGTTGTTTCCTCCAATTTCCCCCCGAATGAATTTATAATCATTCCAGGGTACCCAGAAGCCTAAAAGGCAGAGCAAGATGTGCTGTTAGGGACTTCCAGGCAAAACAGAAGGCTGAAACTGGGTTCGCACTTGATCTACGGCACACCAATTCCTATGGAAAATTGGGAGATGTGGCATTTTAATTTGGAGGCATGACCATTCCTGTACCTCATACCACAGGTTAGAATTCTAGCTAACAATTTTATTCTGCAAACCAGACAAGGGGGCTTGCAAAGTTTTTTTTATGTTTTAAAAACTTTTTATGACCCACCAAAAATTGGCTCGCGACCCACTGGTGGTCCTGACTCAGAGTTTGGGAACCACTGGTCTACGCTGTAGTAGGTTGATTCAGCACTGGTTTGCTATTGTTACCAGTTGGAAGTAGTGAGTGCTTCAAGATTCTCTACTTAATATTATAAGTTCTTTCTGTAGGAAGTGTGACATGGTCTTTTTGCAAAAGGTCCAAGGTACTGATGTAATGAAAAGGGCTGTTGAACTTGGCATTTTTCAGCCAGCTTCAAAACCTTGTTCTAGAAGATTAAAGCTTTGTATGTTTTCTCACCTCATTCCAGGACAACTTTCAGCTATTAGAAAGTTTACAAATTAGAAAGATTAAAACTACCTTTCTTCAAGGAGAGTGTGGCTGGCCCGGGCGACTGCTTTGTAAACTAGTTGCAAATGCAGGTTGAGGTCACCCGTTCTCCTTGTGTTGGCCTTTTTGCTGCTGTTAGGCTGTGATACCCTATTCTGTTGGCACCTTTTTGAAGTGCTGATTTTGAAGGCAGCAAGCTGAAAAGAGCACCATTGCCTGAAAGCTTTTATCAGGATTACTACACTAATGAGTCATTATCCAATTTGCGGATTCTTTTTTTTTAAATCCAAATAGATTTGTCAGAAGTTTCTTCAACATGAAGGTTTGGAAAAGATGTTCAAATGCAGGGGGGTTATCCAGTCATCACTGCAGGGAATCCCAACAGCAATTGGCTGAAGAAACTAACTTAGACTATGCAAAAAGGATGTAGTTGATTGCCTTAACAGCAGAGGCCTCTGTCCTACTCTGCACTTCTGAGTCCTTAACTCACATTGCCTTCAAGCAGATGTCATGTGCTATCTTTTTTGTTTTGTTAAATTCATTGGGTTTTCAGTGTTGGGAGCAAGAACTTTCATTATGTCAGAGCTTTCCTCCAGAAGAGTCATGTGAACCCAGAAGCTTTTGATTATTTTTAGGGCCTTCAGAAATCAAACCAGGCCAACAGTTGTAAAAGGAAACAAAAAAAGAGCACTTAGCTTTGCTTACACTGGTAGTGATTTGGAGTACAGCGGGTGCAAGGGAGTGGCAACAGGATGCAAGCATCTTGTTGTCTCATGCCTCCCTGTGGCAGCTGGTGGGCCGCTGTGAGATACAGGAAGCTGGACTAGATGGGCCTTTGGCCTGATCCAGCAGGGCTCTTCTTATGTTCTTATGATATGTGTGCAGATCGAGTTGCGAACTTCGGATTTCCAAAATTCTTGTACCTGGATGGGGCACAGGTGAGTCAGGAAGCAGAGCCAGCAGGGGCTGGTGCACAGTGCTAATGACAAAAGAGTTTTAGCCATAGCAGAAGCACCAGCAAGACTGGTGTGGGAACTGCTGTCCTCTCCAGCAGTGCCCTCAGTGGAAGCTAAAGGAATGTAGAAGGGGAGGGCAAACTTGATATGGTGGGTTTTGACGATGATCATCGCTTTGGCATCATGACTCAGCAAGCCTTGCTTTCCTGTTCTTATGTCTGACTCACCTCTAAGTGAGGGCAGGGCCCGCAGCTGGCCCTCATTGCCATGCTCTTGCCTCCTCCTGGTCTTTTTGTTCCAGGCTCTCAAGAACCTGTGTATGGCAGTTCTAGAGAACTGTATATTCAGGCTGTGGTCTTGCATGCATGATGATGCGGTGTGCTGGAGTCGACTTCAGGGACATAGAGATTCAGTCAGTGTGCCCTGTACACAGTACTGCTATGAACGTTTAAAAAAATAAATAAATCTGGCACAAAGCCATGTTTGGGGCTTCAACACTCTGGTAAATAGCCCAGAGATTTTCTAAAAAAGCTGCATGGTGTGGCTGAGTTCTTTTGGTCATCTGGCAACTCTGTGTGCCGTGGAAGTGCTGAAATATGACATCAAAACGCACTGTACATCTTTTTGCATCAGTATGGATTTAATGCTAGATTTCTGTAGTGCTACGTTTTTGTCCCCTTAATACCACTCATCTTAGGGTGTTCTTGAAAGATGAGCTCCCCACAGGCAAACTTGAATGAGTCTATAGAGAAGTGTTTGCGGCAGTACGATTTATGTTGCAAACTTGGGGCATGATTCAGCCAAAGCAGTGCTCTCTAACTCTCCCACTGAAATCACTGGAAACTGTAACACAAGCCCTAAGTCTCTTGTATGGAAAAATCACTGGCACTTTTAAAAACAAAATGTTTAATTCTGGCTGGATTGTACCCATGAAAATGAAAAACATCTTACATAGGCAAGTGGAACAAATTGATTTAAAATTAGAGGGGATCTTGAATGAATGACTTGATACACTACCCTTTCTCTACCTGCTGTTTGCTCAGTGTTCTTGCTTTCACTTTTCAATCATGTGTTTGTCGTATTCTCTTGTATCCCGGAAAAAGATGTGAAAATAAAGATGGTAATGGGGGGGGGGAGGTATAATAATTACAGTGCCATTGATCTATATGTTGCTTTACTGAGTTTTCACAAGTCAGAAGAAAAGGGCAAGTCTTGCTCTTGAGGATTTTACAGTCTAAAATTGCCAGCAAAACTAAATTAGGGGAGACGGAAATGGGAATGGCAAGAAATGGTGAGAAACATAGTTACACATACTTAAACCTAGTTATTGTTAATATAACTTGTATCTGTATGTGTACTCTTAAATGGCCCCATGAGATAACTTTATTTAAAGCTTACTTTCCTGTGAGGAGGCTAAGCTTTCAGTCTCAGAGCAGCAAGAACATAAAAAGGATAGATTTGGGATTATTTTTGCATGCTGTTTTTGGCATAGATATGAGGAGCGAGATTGTGAAAAACCACTCTCATACTGCTAGTTGAAAATGAAACAAGTGTTATGTTGGTCTCACCCTTCACTCTGGGATTTTTGCCTGACATCTTCCTAATACACTGAAACTTAGCTGACAAGAATCCTAAATACCTTAAAATTATGTTCTGTGGTAAGAATTTTGCAGTAAATGGTAGATTTCTTAGTTGGACTTAAGGTTCCTGAATTTTGAAGTACGTATTGGTGGGTAACTGGGTGGTAGATATACAAGATACTGTATTAAAATACGTATTTCATTGGAAATGAGCAAATACTGAGGGGATTAGTACTGTTTTTCAGAGGTGGAAGGAATTATGGTGAAAGTAAAAAAAAGTGTCACCTATACCATATTACCCACTGTTTATGTCCTCCAAGTGTAGAATCTTAACCTGCACATTTGCCTGCTGCAGTGAATAGTATTAGGCCATTGGCAATAGACCCATTCATTTAAGCAACATAATGTATTCAAATGGTATGTTTTATAAGAACATAATGCTACTTTCAGACTGCCTGGCTGAATTTTGAAATGTATCACTTTTTGGAATCTATAGGGTATTTAAAACCAATCTTGCAAACACAATGGAGGCTTTTTAGCACCGCCTGACATCGATGACATCAAATACTACTGGCTGATGGATGACATCAAATATGCCAGTTGCTGGCTGTAGCAGCAATACTCTACTACTGGAAGTTGCTCTGAATCTGCAAAGTCACCATTGATCTTTATTTCTTTCTATTCTCTCCCTTCAGTTGTAAACCATTCTTGACTATTTTGCCGTGACCAGGAGCAACATGGATACATTCTGAGCTTCCAGTTCTGTGCTTACTCCACTTTGTCATCTGCAGTTTGCTTTATATACTGCTGTGTTTCAGCTTGTTCTCACTCCACATGGCTAGAGCGTCAGTATCTGGTTGGTTGTACTTCTTGTGGGCTGAATGTCATGAGTTGTTGTAAAGGGCACAAACCAGTAATTTCCTGCGTCTGGGATGATGAGAAACTCTTTGATGACAGGGGTCAGGATGATCTTCCCTGGCTATACTATGTTAGTGATGCCTGGCTCTCAGCCAGTTACTATAAAGGAAGTTCGACTGTAAACTTCTTCTGCACACGTGAAGCACTGGCTGGCAAAAGACAAAACATCAGGCTAAACTATCACTACCCAGTCAAGCAAGAGAGCCGAGAACTATAATTGGTGCCAGGCAAAATTGTCCTGCTGTTCCCAGTACTGTACTCGCAGATTGAAAGGCTTAGAGTAACAGTGCAATTGTGTGTATGTGATGTTTGCAACTGTGAGAGCTGAGAATTTTGTGTGAGCAAATAAAAACTGAGATTGTTGACTCTTTGCAGACTTGCAGTTAAACCATTGTCTGGCTCAATCTACAAATGTTCTGTTTTGTTCGAAAGCCCAAATCTCCCTGCTTTTGTGCTTGCTTCTTTTGTGGCAGGATGTTGATGACTGTATAATGTGTTGGCTGTCCTCCTGGGAAGGTTTTCTCTAGTGTGGTAAAACACTACAATAGAGTGATAGTAACAGTTTCCAGGGGACGTGGTGGTGCAGCGGGTTAAGCTGCTGCTGCTGGGCTTTCCGACCGGAAGGTTTGGAGTTCAAGACTGCGCGACGGAGTGAGCTCCCGTTGCTTGTCCCAGCTCCTGCCAACCTAGCAGTTTGAAAGCACCTAAATGCAAGTAGATAAATAGGGACCACTTTGGTGGGAAGGGAACGGCGTTCCGTGTGCTACAGCGTGCGCATGCCGGCCACATGACCACGGAAGCTTGTCCTTGGACAAAATGCCGGCTCTACAGGCTTTGAAATAGAGATGAGCACCGCCCCCTACAGTCTGTCATGACTAGACCATTCAGTCGTGGGAAACCTTTACCTTTAATGGTTTCCAAACTGGTGGTTTGTGACCCACCAGGGGAACTGGAAGAGGGCCATTCCACCTGGAGCCTCCTGGAGGCTAGCGTGACTCCCCCCAGGTAGATTTACAGGCCCCTTGTTTCTGCCTGTACCCCAATTGCTGTGGCACTGTCAGGGCCCCTTCCCTGCCCAGCCCCTGCAAATACTTTGCCGAGTAGGTCTGAGTAGGACTTTGAGAGTTCTACAGTTTTTTTTTCTGAACACAACAAAAATACTGTAATTGCTCAGGAAGATATGTTGAGGGCCACATCCACCAGCTGCAATCCCAAGCAGCCCGCCCTGGGTGCAGGCGCCATTGAGCTTGGCAGGGTGTCCATTTGAGTGGATATGCCGAGGATAGGCACCGACGGTGCCACATGTTGCCAGACTACCAACACATGTGGCAATCATGCTTGCTTGGGAGTGTGTCCTAATGAATGTAATGGGAATTGAATCTGAGTCGTCATGCTCAGACACCATATCCATGGTTCACAAGACAGCCAGTGCCCACAGGCACAGCAGCAGGCATGGTCCTCAAAGGTCTGTGCAGGCAAAGCCGTTCAAGCAGATGAGCCATACCATCCAGCCACACCTGCAAGACAGCATCTGCGGACAGAGGGGGAGAGGTCTGTGGCTCATGTGCCCTTGTGAGGCCCAGAGAACCCATTGTTTATGAATGGGCGACTTGATGGCCTTTCCCCTGACCCTTATTTGGCCATCAGTTTGGTCGAGGGTTTGTAACTCTTCCCTCCATCATTTACCTGTGCGGAGCAGTTAAAAAGGATAGCCTGCAAAGAACAATCTGAGAAGACAAGTTCTGGCAATTTGTCACTGAGCATCTGCCCTGTATGTTGTGCAAAAATGTTGAGTGGTGCAAAGTGTGGTTGTTGGTGCAGAATGGGGGTGTTTGTGCGCCAAGTGCTCCCTTCTACCAGCTTGCCCTCTGAGAGAGAAGGATGTTACAGTCCCATTCTGGTTGCCCTGTGCTCTGAGAGTGTGGATGCCAGAGCTTATATGGGCTTATATGGTGGGGTGAGGGTGCATAGATTGGCTGCCAGTTGTGCTTGTATCCTTTTTAGTACTTTTTTACCCAGCGGGTAGTTAATCTGTGGAACTCTTTGCCACAGGAGGTGGTGATGGCATCTGGTCTTGATGCCTTTAAGAGGGGATTGGACGGATTTTTGGAGGAAAGGTCCATCGTAGGCTATAGGCAATGATGGATTGTGCAACCTCCTTACATTAGTAGTAGGCTACTTCAGAGTACCGGGTGCAAGGGAGTGGCAACAGGATGCAAGCATCTTGTTGTCTCATGCCTCCCTGGGGCACCTGGTGGGCCGCTGTGAGATACAGGAAGCTGGACTAGATGGGCCTTTGGCCCGATCCAGCAGGGCTTTTCTTATGTTCTTATGTTCTCTCTGGGGTGGGAAGGTTGTTTGGGAGGTTGGACTATGTTGTGCTTTATGCTTGTGTGCATGGCCCTCTCTAGGACTCCTCTGATCAATACCTGGTCGAGGACCGGCATAGTAATTTTCTGTAGAAAGGGGCATGTCTGCCTTGTGGTGTGGGGGGGATACAATTTGATGTTGCTGTGCCTGTGGTGCTCCACTCTCATCATGCCCAAGAAACGTCCCTGGAATGCCCTCAGCTTATTGGATTTATGCTAGTGATCAGTTTGTGTCAAGTTTATGTTGGTGCAGGATTTCGGACACATTGCACCAGTATTAGGTTTGCAGTATGTCCCAGGGATAGGAATGGGCCATTACTTGTTCAACGCATCAACTGCTTTTAGCCGTTAATTAGACTGAAGCACAAAGAAGGCCATAGACTCCAGATTCTTACATGGGATCCTGGGCATATGAAAAATGCCTGACCTGACCTGGTGGTTTCTTTTAAAGTGCTCTTAATCTGCCTCCTGACTCTTATGAGGACTGCCTTAGCATGCCATTGATCTGTTGGTTTAAAGTTGGCATGTGAAAACTGTACTGGGCAGGGCCATCCACCAATTCAGAACCCTTTAAGTTGCCTTTAAATTGCCCTTTATATACCAGCGAGGGGGGGGGGGAGTGAGAGTAAGTGCATGCACAAACATGCATGGAGTTCAGAATTCAAGAGCCACCTTTAGTGTAGATTATCTTCATATCCCAGTATCAACAAATCTGTCAACACATATATAATCAAATCTGTTCGGAAATCTTGCCACTTGTGCAATTGATAGTACTGTCTGCCTTAACAAAACAGCCATTCCCATAATTCCATACTGCTGTCTGCCATGCTTGTCTTGAATGTTACCAAAAGGTAGTCCCCTTTTTGGATAATTGAAAAGTTTACACTAATTTAGCAGAATGATCTGTCTGTTGAGCTTTGATGCATCCTGAGATACAAAGATGATTAACTCCCATTGCACCAAGTTGGCCTATAGGCCTTTTTTCTCCCTTCCACATAGAAAGAAACCGAGGTCACTAGTGACTGAGGTCACTAGTCAAATTTAATTGCAGCAACTTGTATGAGATGGTATGACATGGGGAAGTCTGTGGAGAAGGCAAGAGATGTATTTGAGTAGTGCGAGCTTCTCGCTCACGGCGTGTATCAACTTTGCAGGTCTAGTAGTAAATGAGGTTGGACTTGTACACGCAACTTGATTAACTTCTAGACTACTCAGATTGCTTTGGCACCATCTGTTCACTAAATGAAGTGGGGGAAGAAGGTGAAAGAAATGGCACACAATTATATAACAATGAACATGAGAATGAATGATGCTTAATTTGTCATTTTGCGGTTGTCTGATGTTCTGCCTTAACACCTTTTAGAGTTTATGTCTAACTGATGTATAGCAGAAACCACAATGTAAGTGCGAGTGTCTTTTAGAGATACCTATCAGGGAACTGACTTTCTTCTAGAGTCCCTGTTGCTTAATTGGTAGTGGTTTTGGCAAATGTTCCTATACTAGTGAAGATTCAGTCAGTAGTATAACTGTATAGTATAACTTAAATTTTTAAAGTGTTTTTTATATGCTCAGAAAACATGTGTAACAAATCTCATACTGGTGGTGCTTTTATACACTTACACACTGAATGTATGTACTGAAGGAAAGGCCGTTAGCCTTTCCTCAAGGTGCTTCCTTGTGCAAATTTTAGTTGCCATTTTCTGTTTTTTTTCCTCCCAACTCTGTGACGACTTCCTTCTCCTTCCTCCTCTAGTGCAGACAGAGCTTTCTGTACCTTTGTACGTCAAGAATTGGGATTTGTGGCGGCACACACTGAATGGGGCACTATACTCAATTTGGATTCTTTTGGTGGGCAAACCTTTCTGATACAAGTGTGCTGAAACGTCTGTCACATTCATGCTTTATATCGGCAGCCTCCAAATTGCAGGCTGTGGGCCAGATCTGGGGTAATCGCCCATCAGACAGTGGCGTGGCAGAGGCTTTCCGTTCTATGCTGCAGCCCCCTCTTTTTGCTGCCCATCTTCTCAGAAACTTGTGCTGGGCAGCCACTTCCACCCAGAAATCCAGGCACAGAGCCACCTGGGGCGATGGGCAGCGGGCTGCCCAACGTGAATTTGTGAGATCAATAGTGAAAAGAGGGGCTTGCGGAATGGAAAGCTGCTCCCACGCCTAGACGGATGATTTAGCTATGCAGCAGGCCGCAGTTTAGCGACCACTGCTTTAGATTATCCACATTTAATCATATACCTAAAATGCAATGTGTGAGGAGTTTGTTTGGGAGAAGGCAGTTGTAGTAACGCCTTTTTGTTGGGAGATCAGATGGCTAACGGCACTAGCAGTATTGCATTCCTTTTCTGACTCAAGTACGTGTGCATCGAGGGCTTCCTTCCCCTTCCTCCTCTAGTACCTCAGCTCAAAGGATATTGACGACTGGTATGGGAGATTCCAGGTTGTTAATCCTGAAAGCGAATCTGATTGTTGTCATTTAGCAGGGGTCATTCACCCCTGAGTGCTGCCAGAGGATTTTCTGAAGGGTTGTCAACCAGTATTTGGTTATAGCTCGTTCTGACTATAAATTATGCAGCAGTAGCAGTTCACTGAATACCTTAGTGTTCAGGTATGAAAAAAGACAAACAAGTAATTAAACAGACATTTTGAAGGAAGAAAAACATGTTCATATTTGGGTGTTTCTTCTCCCATGGGGCGTTTGTCTCTTTTTGTCATCAAAGCAAGAACATTTGATAATGCTTTTTTTTAAATTTTGCTGGAAGATTGACAAGAAAAATGTGCTTTGTTACAAATAATCAGTCTGGTTGTGTGCCTTTCATGGATAGCGAATGGATGCCCATAGCTAATGAATGTTGGTAAAACGTCATACATTAGGATAATCACTGATTATAATTTGTGCTAAGGAGCTGCAGCTCAGTGGAACTAGGAGGCCTTGGGGCTCAATGATCAGAGTGCAAAAGCTGGGTAGCAAGTACAGTATATGAGCGAAGCCTGCTCCCAGTCTTGCCTTGGGAAACCATCTCAAGGGTGCAGTGAATGGGCCTGGCTGGAGATATGCCTTTCATTATTGATAGCAGTGTTTGTCCATTGGTTTGCCCATAATTCTGTATAATGCAAGTAGCAACCCTCTTCTGTAAGCTATGATGAGCTGGGTCATAGGGGTCTCAGGAGTATGGAATTCTTGTGGGTTGTTACACATGAGAACACCTTGGGTGGGTGGTTACTGGCTATGGGCCTGGGTGTAACATTTGCTAAATAGCAGATTGAGAATTTGGAATGTCTCATCTGCAAAATCTGCCTGTAATTATGCACAGAGTTATGTTTGAGTTTCACCTTCAGTTACATTCTGTGCCACTTCCTTTTAAAATAAAACTACTCTTCGCTGGCATTTTGCTTTCTTGCATAGGTGGCAAGAAGGGAATGTCTGGTTTCACTGTTCAAAATGTATACTTATGAAGCAGGATTTTTTTCTATCACCATGAGATTCTTGTTGGTTTGTGTCCTGTATTGGCAGTCTGGTTTTTGAACATAAGTGGGGTGTGAAATGAGCCTTTCTGTGCTCTTCCAACTTCTAGGAAGAGCTTCTAGGATGCTTAAAGGTGAGTTAATGCATTTTTTTTTTTGAACAGTGACATGTCACTAGCAGGTGAGAGGTCCTTGTAGATTTTTTTAAAAATTATGTTTCTGTTTTAATTGGAAGCCACTTTTGGGTTTACCGTAAGTAACGAAAAGTTGAATATAAGTTCATAAAATAAAATGGGTTTATTTGAAATCTTATTTTAAGTAGATAACTGGCCTTTTGTGACCAATTCAGCTTGATTTTATATTGTGGCAGAAATTCATCAGACAGGTGAAAAAGAGTTTGCATTCCTGTCACTATGTGGTGATAGAGAAAAATGACATAAACTTGGTTTCAGTTCATGTACGAGTGTTAGCTTCAAATATGTAACTTTTCACTCCTGACTTTAGCAGGTATTCACCATGTAAATGCCGACCGAGCCCCAATATGTGTTGAGATATTTACCTAAATTATTGAATTCACTGAAACAAAGTCCCTCTGGCAGATGCATTGGTAACTTTCAGATTTTTTTTCCTGCTTTTCAGGTCTCTGGATGGCAGACTCTCAAAAGAAATGCAGTTTTAAGAGGTATGTCTTATTGCGCGAAATATTGCTGTCTAGATACCCTGTGCACCACCCCGTGCAGATGTTAGGGAAAGAATTGCGCATCTTGCTTCAGATAGATGGCATACGAAATGGGGAAACTAGAGACTGAAAGTAGTTCTTTTGAAGAACTGGCCAAGATTAAAATATGTCAGAAACTCTTAATTATATCGGAATCTCTTTAAACAGAAATCCAAGCTGCAGTTCCATCAGGTGTAATCATTTTAACATCAAGGTCTGGTTCCTTAACAGGTGTAGTTGAATCTGGTTTTATGTTAGCCTCAAGTGTTATAATATGACAGTCATGTAGAAATTCAAGGAGCTCTTTAATCTTGATTTCTTATCTGTAGGAAATCTTTTGCTTCGTTTAGGACATCTTGGTACTCTTCCACCTATAGAAAATCACTAAAGATATCTATTTAAATCTTATAATAGAATACTCCTGTTCTCCAGTGGAGGAAGGGGGTCATTCCTGAGCATGGGCTTGCCTTTCGTCACCAGGAGGCAGGATTGAGCAGATCATGTGCTCTCCTCCAGGCATGGAGGGCTCTGATTCTCATCAAACTCATCCTTCCAGCGGGAACTAGGGAATTCATGTTGATGGCAAGCACTCTGGTTCCAATCAAAGATATTTTTTAGAATGTCATTAAAAAAACACAAACATTTTTGAGCAATTAAGTTGCCCTTGCAAGACTAATGGGAGTGGTCCAAGGCTTCAAAGAATATAAAGATGACCAGTGTCAGAAAAAGCTAACTACACAAAAGCCTGTTGTTAGTTGTTTGTCCTACTGTCTTCCAACATTGTCATAGTGTGACCACAGCCAGAACCCAGCATGGTGCTATGAAGATAAGAACAGGCTTGATTCCTAATTAATGGGATCACCAGTGGCAGGAAATGAGTGGTGCCCTTCCCCAGAGGTATCCATGAGCATGCCACTTTACTCCACCACCACCCCCATGGTATAAATGAGTGGCTGCCAATTACTCCTAGGAGAAAAGGTAAAAAGCTGCACATTTGTGTGCAGGGTTACAGTGGGAATGAAACTTGCTCACCACTCTTGGCAATGGATCGTATATTGCATGTAGATGCAATATAGAGGCCATCTCATTATTATAGTGACTTAGAAAACTTTATTGTAGGGCTAGAGTCAGACCAGTTGGTCTGTCAGTAAGGCTGGGGAAATAACTAGAACTCTCTATTCCACCGTCCTTGTTCCCTGCTCATCAAGCTTGATAGGATGGTATCAGGTACAGTAGAGTTATGCCCTGGTATCCATGGATACTGGGATGCCTATTAAAAAGATAGGGGAACATTAAACAAACTCTCTATTTGTTGCAGCAAGACCACCGATGTTCCCCTATCTACCAGGGTGTGTGTGTCTGGAACAGAAATCCAGCGTATACTGGGGCATGCCTGTATTGTAAAACCAAAGCATATTTATTCTTTTTGCTTTGCAGTAAGGAGAAAAACATTTAAGGGTAAACTAGTTTGGGTGGTATGCAGGAAGAGAGTATGGAAGTAAGAGGAATGCTTGTGGGGGTGAGACTTCAAGCTATACTTGGAAAGACATATCAGAGGCTATTTCTGTTTTAAAAAACGCAGTTCCTAATGGTGAAGCCCTCAGCTGCTTGCTTGTCTGTGAATAGTGAGAGCCAGAAAACTGTTCTTTCAGAAAAAGTGGCTGGATCCTATGGCAGATGTCCAGTGTCTACATAGGAGTTCTCATGTGGAGAACCATAGAAGATGACTGTATGAAGCAGTGGTCTTCAACCTTTTTCATGCCACAATCCCTATAAATATGAGATGGGCACTTGCTGCCAGTCCTATCCCCTTCCCTGGACCCAATCTGCCCATCCCCACTGACGCCCCTACTTCTTGTGTCTCCACAACAACCCTGTGAGGGAGCAACCTGAGCAGGGCCAGCCTTAGGAGTTGTGGGGCAAGGTGGCGAAAAGAGGCTGTGCAGGATTATATCAAGAAGTTTTGATAACTTAGTACCATTATTAGACTGGATCCATTTGCACAGGCTTTGTTGAGACTCCCCAAATGAGTCACATTTGCTGTGATTACCCAAATGAGGCTTTGCAAACCAATTGGGCTCACAACCCACAGGTTGAAGAACATAAGAAGAGCCCTGCTGGATCAGGCCAAAGGTCCATCTAGTCCAGCTTCCTGTATCTCACAGTGGCCCACCAGATGCCTCAGAGAGCACATAAGACAAAAAGATGCCTGCATCCTGTGGCCACTCCCCTGCACCTGGCATTTTGAAGTAGCCTACTACTAATGTAAGGAGGTTACACAACCAGCGATGGAAGTTTCATGATGGACTTTACCTCCAGAAATCTGTCCAATCTCTTTTTAAAGGCACCTAGGCCTGATGCCATCACCCCCTCCTGTGGCAAGGAGTTCCACAGATTAATTACCTGGTGGGTAAAAAAGTATTTCCTTTTATCCGTTCTAACTTTCCCAACCCTCAATTTTAGTAGATGTCCCCTTGGTTCTGGTGTTGTGAGAGAGGGAAAAGAACATCCCTCTGTTGACTTTATCCATCCCATGTACAATTTTGTACGTCTCAATCAAGTCTCCCTCTCAGGCACCTGTTTTCTAGACTGAAGAGCCCCAAACGCTGCAGAACACTGGTTTAAAGCATGATCTACCACTGTTTGAAGTTTCTCCTAACCACAGTCTGCATCTGTTTCCTCTACAGCACCTGAGTATTCGGTTTTCATAAATTAGCTAGGATTATGTTGTGTATTTTGAGGATTAAATGAACTTGTTCAGCTTTACCTCTAGGCACCTGAGATCTCTGTGGCATTCAGTTTGCATACTCTCTCTGTGTGTTTAAATAAGTATTCTCCATTAAAGGAAGAATGTCTTCACACAATGCATCATTTAATTTACCAGATTAAGTTCTCAAGATGGGTGGTAGCTGAATTCCTGTCAAGATTTAGGTTGAGAGAATATATATATTCTGGGGGCTACATTTAGAAAGTCAGATTGTTGTTGCGGGGGGGGGGGGAGGAAGAAAGTTCTCCTTAATTCTTTCTGCATCTGATTTCTTCTTCTAGCCATTTCAACACTGCAGGGGGGGCAGTGATAAATAGTGGTGAGCTCTGCCATTAATAGACCACATATTTTGCATGTGTGTGCATATATTTTAAAAAAAAGAGAGAGAATGTTTTGTCCCATCGCCCTGCCTCTCTAAAGTAGTTGCTATCCAGATCTACAATATGGATGGTTAAGAAACGGGCAGACCAATCCTAACCTGTGCTGGCACAGCCAGGCTGCATGGCCTGTGCGGTATCCAGTGCAGGTTGGGAGGTGGCTGGAAGTCTTCTCTGGATAAAGGGATATTTTCCCCAACATGCCAGCCTGCCCAATGGAGCTACTCGGATCTTCTCCAGGTATATAGTAGAAGTCTGAGCAGCCCAGTGTAATGCTGGCTGAGCTCGTAAGGGGGTAAGGATAAGGTGGAGGCGGCCTTGGCTAATTCCAACCCCATCCTAGGCTCAGTCTTCCCCCCTGTTCCACCCTCCACCCTGCCCAGTAACAACGGTCTCCCCACCACTGATCCAGCCTCTCCTATCCCCTGTGCTGTTGGCACCTGCCTGTGCTGGCGGCGGGGCGCAGGCCACTTTGCTGGCGCTGCTTACTTGCTGAGTGTTGTAGAGCACTTTATGGCACTTTTGCTATATACCTTCCGCCAGTGCAGGGATCACTGCACCCAGCGGAGCTCTGTGTTAGGATTGGCCTATGAAGACCTGATCTATGTGGACTGTGGAAATTGTGAATTCTCCAAGCGAATGTCGTGTTGATTGAATGTAAAAAAGTTCTCTCTAATTTTGTGTTTTTTAAAAAACTGCAGAAAAATGTGTAAGCCTCTTAAAGAAGGAATTCTGTTTTTAATCACTTGAATGTTTTACTCAGAAAGATTCTCAAGTATGTCATCTGGTAGCAAATTTTATAAGTACGTACGTGTTCAGCTGGACAGAAAAGGAACATAGTCAGTGTAGGGTCTTTTTAAAATATTTTTGTCAGCTTTCTAAAACTCAAATCTAGGGACACAGATACATTGAATATTTTATTGCAGTTTTGTATGTTTGTATAAAGCAGTTTATAAAGCAGAACCAAAAATTCTCAGCAGTGCCCATCAAAGCAGCTTAATTTGGTGACACCTGCAGTGTAGGAACCCATTACAACAGATGGAAAAACTAGTTTTCCTTCCTGTTTCAGATATTGAACACTGTGGTCCTCTTCTGCTAGATTGTCTCCGTGGTTAAGCGGCAAACTCAGTTAACCGGGATGTTTGCCCAGCAGGCCGAGACGCCAGTTAAACAAGTTTGCTGATTCGCAAAGCATTGGTTAAGCAAGCCTCCCGGTTCTCTCCCCCCCCCCTTTTACCTGACATGACAATCTGTAGGAATGAAGGAGGCTGGAGCAGCACTACAGAAGGTGCCCTGTTTGGGGAAGGGGGGCTCTTGAAAACTAAACTAGCATATTTGGGTAACCAGCAACCCCATTCTCTGTGAGTTGGATTAGAAAAAAACACTCTACTCAGAAAGATTCTCAAGTATGTCATCTGGTAGCAAATTTTGTAAGTACGTACGTGTTCAACTGGGCAGAGAAGGAACATAGTGTAGGGTCTTTTTAAAATGTTATTTTTGTCGGCTTTCTAATGAACTCAAACATAGGGACACAGATACATTGAATATTTTATTGCAGTTTTGTATGTTTGTATAAAGCAGTTTGTAAATTTGCAAAATAAAAATTTGACTATCAGATGTGACTGTTTTCCTGATATTGGAGTTCTGATATTTTTTAAGAGCCAAAGCTGCTCTGCTTGTCTCTAGAATTCTCCTTGTATTTTCAGGGTTGCATTTTGAGTCAGGCTGTCTGAGTTTCAGTTGCCCAGGATTCTGCTGATGACGCACATATGCACAGACAGACGGTCTTACAGAGAATCCTAACGATAGATGAAAACCTGTTTATTTTATGCTCAGAGGCTTCATCTCAGAGAGTGAAGATGAACAGATACTTTGTCTTATAGCAGTCCCAAATCATGCATATACATGTACACCCACGCACACTCCCCCTCATTCACTCACTCCTCCCTCTTTCCAAGCGACGTAACTTTTGTGCGGCATCTGTTCCCCTGAGGCAAACTTTCAACCATTTCTTGCTGACCCAGTGCCTCCAAATTCCTAGATCCGGAATTCCTGTCAAGCTGGTTTTCAATGCCCTAAAGTTGGCTGCAGGCTATATCAATCTCTGGTAATGTCAGCAGCAGGTTAACATGTAAACTGATAGTAAATGAAGAGCCATGAATGGCATACCTTATCAGCTTTATAGTTTCTCTCCTGGAGAACATACAGTGCAGTACGTAGAAGTAAGTAGGCAAAATGTAATGTTTAAATGGTGTCTCCTCATTAGGGATCTTTATATGTACTTATATTAATGCTGGAAAATTAAAGGTTTTTTTTGGGCGGGGAAGGGGGGAAATTACAGCCATTGCAATGTTGTATGTGAAGTCTGCAGCTATTAGAGTGCACTCTCAGGTGTTCCATGGGAAAACATATCTGTCAGTCACATCCATGTGTTGCCACTCATGGAGGACTTGTGAACTAAACATGCAATTAAGGGTTTCACTATAATGAACGCCCCCCCCCTCAGTTCCTTCCCTTGGTGCTGCCAGTCATCCTTCAGCAGACTTCCTGCGTCTGCATGTGTCCCGCCAGCACCTGCCCTCTTCCCCCACACACTGGGGATTTGCCCTTGAGGGCAGTATATGTCCTGCTCTTGACAGTGACAGCAGAATTCATGTGCTGTTTGTTTTCTGTGCCAGATCATGTGGAGGGTCAACCTGTGTGCATGGGAGCAAGCCGCTAGCCACTTTTTCTTCTGAGCAAGCAGGTGTAGTACTGTTCCCTGGGGCAGCCACTTAAGCAGCTGTTCTACACACCCACACTGAATAAAAGACATCACCAAATACAATTATACAAATACGAACACCCACTTTCCTGGGAGTAAGCCCTATTGAACACAGTGGGGGTTACCCAATGCATGCCTATTCAGAATGCATGGCACCTTCCCCCTCTTCTCCATTCAGTAGGAAGAGGATCAAAGTACAGTTGGTATCTATTGATCTGACTCATCACTGCTACTGGGGTCTACCTTTAAATGCCTTGTAACAAGGGAAAAAGGGTCAAAACCCCATTTTTTTTCCCTTCCTACATTCCATTAGATTCTATTATTCATTTCATCTAGTGGATGAATGTGGAATAGATGATGGTGCTGACCTTTAAGGCCCTTCATGACTTAGGCCCAGCTTACCTAAAGGACCGCCTTCTCCCATACATACCAGTTCGCCCTCTTTAAAGGAGCTCTCCCTCAAGTGCCCCCTCTGTCCCAAGTTAAAGGGATGACACCTCAGGGATGAGCCTTCTCTGTAACTGTTTCACAAATGTGGAACTCCCTTCCAGAAGAATTAAGAGCTACATACTCCCTCATGGCCTTTCGGAGAGGGCTCAAATCATACCTATTTCATCTGGCCTTCGGATGATAGTTGGCTGTCTGCCCTCTGTCCCTCGGTAATACTGTCATAGTTTGTTTACTCCCCGGGTCAATTGTTTTCCCACCTGCCAAAGGGCCTGATGAGGAGAATTGGGTCTAGCTTCTTTCTTGAACATTCTTTGTGTTCCCGTTAAATGTTTGTGTTTTTTTCCCCTTTTCTTAATGTTTTCCTTATTGTGGTTACATTGTACTTTGTTGGTCTCTGTAAGCTGCCTTGGGCATTTGCTTCGGCATGGGCATTTGCTTCGGCATGGTATAAATTCTTCAAATAAAATAAATAAGTATACCAATGCATTCTAGGGTGACAGCAAGAAACCTGGAAGTGGGTCTTTCAAGGTTTTTTGCCATTGATTTTGGCATCCACTGATTGTGTGGCACCCCCTGGGCTTCTGGAACAGAACCCCTGTAGATAATGAGGCATGACCTGTACTGACCAGGTGGCTCCGGTCTCTGCTACTCGCCACAATCAAGAGGGAGAGATGGGTACCCTTTAAAACCAAAAGCAACAAGAGGACAAGCAGTGGTGAAGAGGGTTCTTCCAGGCGCTGGTCAAAGGCACTGTCTCACCTCTGAAGACCCGAAGCCCATGGAAATAAAAAATGATGTGAGGTTTGCAACCATATCTTCAAAACCACGTGGAAAAGTGGAAATTCATAGAAGTTAACCTAACCGAAACGAGGTAATTGGCTATTCCATGGCCAAAAACCCATGGGAGTGTTGCAGATAAGGAAAACCCATGTGGGTTTTGCATCTAAACATGCATGAATTCAATGGGAAATGCCCATTTCCAGGTGGATTTTTGCACATTTAGTTTGGGCTTCAGTTGATTGTCCACTATTCTTCTCTCTGAGCAACTTTGTTAACTTTCTGAACCAGCGTTCCCCAGAACACAGTGCGACAGCCTCTGCTTAAGACAAAGTCCCCTAAAAGAGAGCTTGCCCTTTCTCTCCTGCAGTATTCAGAGGGGAGGATCAGATGTGTTATAGCAGTGTTTCTCAGACTGTGGGACAGGAGTAACTAGGTAGGTCACTAGGTAAGTGACCTCACTTAGCAACTAGCTCAGGCATCATTGGAAAGATGGGATACCAGAAAGGGGGAGTGGGTGTGTGCTTATTTTGCTTGTGTCAAGATTGTAAGCAAGCGTTTTTTCCCCTTTCTGATTTGCTTTGTTGTTGGAAAATGGCTGAGAAATAACCCAACTTATTGCTGCATTCTCAGGAAAGCAGCAGGCTCTAGCATCACAATGATGCACTTCTGGCCATGACGTCACATGACTGTCTGGTGGGTCCCAGACAGATTTCATTCTAAAAAGTAGGTCCTGGTGCTAAAAAGTTTGAGTACCATTGTGTTATAGGGTTATGTGCTCATGAAGGGCAAAAGAGGAGCCAACACATTTGGTATGGTTAGCATGACATCCTTGCAGGATCTCTTCCTTTTCGCACAAAAGTAGATGTTGCAGAAAAGACTAGGCTTAGAACCACTCTAGCAGAAAACAAACATTTCAATGTGTAAGATTTTTTTTCTACGAAGGAGTCTTCAATCATATGAGCCCCCTGCTGTCTGAAATGGTGCAACCCAGTCGCAGATAACTGGACCTCTGCTAAATCTGATCGTAGTGCAAATGTAATTGTAAAGAAATACTGCAACATTAACTCCAGGATGCCAACCTTGTTCATAGCAACACCATGATGTAGGTTTAGCAGTTATATTTTTGTCCTTGCTTTACCAAGAAAGTTACTTAACCCTCCCCTCATCCTTGACTATACTGTAGATTTATATTGAATGTAAATATTCAAATTAGCAGAATCCACTTACATGCACACTGGAAAACTGACTACTCTGGTTTTCTTACAGACACCAAAGATGCTGACGAGAAAGATTAAGCTTTGGGACATCAATGCCCATATAACCTGTCGTCTTTGCAATGGTTATCTTATTGATGCTACCACTGTAACAGAATGTTTGCATACCTGTAAGTATGAAAATTACTGTGTATAAATACGTTTATATTTGATTTGGTGGATTTTGTAGGGGAAGTGTTTGTAAGACTATTGAGCAAGTTAGTTTCTCTTTTGAACTTGCCCTTGCCTCCTGTGTTCTTTCTCACCACGAACACTCTACTTCCATCAACATTGTTTTCTGCATATTCAGATCTCCACCTGCTATCTTTGTGGTGGTATTTTTCATTCACATATTTTCTGCTGGCTTGTAGTGCTATAGGAAAGCAGAGCAGCCATCTGTTTGCTTGATTTTGTTTTTCTCAGTTGGCCCCGAGCTCCTCACACCTCTTCACTTTGGAGGGCTCAGAGTATTGTGTCCTGGGTACTGGCAACCATTGTCCCAGTTACAGGCTTTAAACTTGGACCTCCGTCGACTGAAATAGGCTTAGTTTTTGAATGAAATGTAGATGGCACTGTTGAACTACAGGAGCCAGCTTTCAGTATTGTCTGATTTTCAAAGCTCAGTAACATGTAAGCAAAAATGTTTCTGCTAAGAAGCTGTTCTGTTCTTAAAATGTAGTTTCATAAAATTAGAGAATAATACGAGCTGTAATTTTTTCAGTTGACTGTCTCTAGTTTATGCATTCAGCAGACAACTCCTTTGATAAAGCAAGCAGTTTTCAGTGCCTTCATTTATTTTTCCTCTAAGCAATTTAAGAGACCTGAACCCTTCAGGGTGGCATCTCGAATCAAATGTTGTACTTTGCTCAAGCAGAGCATCCCCTCCATTATGAAAGGGAGCTTGTGCTCATGGAAGTGGGATTCTGGATGCCACCCAAGAACTATTAGGTCTATAACATGTCCAAGAATTCCAGTAAAAATAATGCCATCTTAAAACTTTGAAATTTTTTTGAATATATATTTTAGTCACACTGTTTGCTTTTCTGCACACACTTTCCACCCACCCAAAGTCAGATACTTCAGCTGAACCTGTAGCTGTTATATAACTATCTCAGGAGTGTTTCCATCGCATAAAAATTGCGTGTTACTCCCATTTTGTTTACTAAATGCAAGTTGCATCAAATGTACTTCAAAGCCCTGGAACATTTTTCATTGACTCCCATTGCTGCTTCTGTGCTCTCTTTGACTATGGAAGGGGACAACCTTTTATTAGGGTGCACAATGAAATGCTAACAAAATGATTACTAAAGTACCTTCAGTTATCCAGTAACATCAGAATAACTATCTTTACTACTGTAGACAGCCCTAAGTCAGTTGAGGTACACTGTTAAATATGTTGGTGCTTTCCTAATAAATAGAATTAACCATGTAGACAGATCTCAGATTGACTCTAAATGCCCGATTATTATAGCTTTGATTTCCCACAAAATGCAGCTTTTTATAACCTAGTATTTTGTGTTGATGTGGAGTGGAGGGTTGCAGGGTTTAAATCTCACCAGTGTTGAAATGTGCCAGAAAAAATGCTTAATTAGGATCAGGCCAACATTGGAACTAAAACCTCAAATACTAATAGTTGTTGAAATGAAATAAGAAACATACTCTTGTATTCCTGTGATCACCTTAATCTTAAATTCTTATGTAAACAGTCTGCAGGAGTTGCTTGGTGAAGTATTTGGAAGAAAATAACACCTGTCCCACATGCAGAATAGTTATACATCAGAGCCATCCCCTACAGTATATAGGGTAAGTCAGATCTGCAGAGATCTACTGGGCATGCTTTTCCAATCAAGATGTCTCATAACTTCCCTATTCTACACATTGAAAAGTGATGTGGTTTGTCTCAACTTTCCTGTTTATTTTTTTTTAAGTTACACTCTAATAAGTGTAGCTAAGGGAAATGTTGAATTGTTTCAGTGTTAAGCAATAAAAAATCATCATACACATTCTTCATGGCAGACCTTGCTTTTCAATTTGTTTTTTTTCTTTTTTCTTGCCCAGTCATGACAGAACAATGCAGGATATTGTTTACAAACTTGTCCCAGGTCTTCAAGAAGGTAATAGAACATTTTTTTTGTTTTTAAAATGTGTATACAACTTTTCAACAACAACAACAAAATTCTCAGAGTGGTCATATAGTAGAGAAATAAGAACTTTCCCTGTCTTCCAAGGGGCTCAAAATCTCACAAAAGATGCAAAGGAGACACTAGCCAACAGCCAGCGGGATGCTATGCTGGAATGAATGAAGGCAGTTGTTGCGTGACAGTTACACGTGGTTAAAACTCCTAGGTGGTTTGTTTGGAAAACATGGTTCATGTTTTCTATAACATTTTAAAGAAATGCAGTGAAGGAACTTTAATTGCAGGTGGTGGTTTATTCAGTTCCTTTACCAAATAAGGTCCTGAAGAACTAAACTACTTTGCCTGGAATCTCAGTTTAGTTTATTATCAGTATGGTCATAGACCAGCACATATTACAAAACACAGCACAACATTCCAAATATATAGTCAAATATAGATATTACCTGCTTGCGTTTGTATTGCTGCAAGTGTCCGAAATTTTGCTAATCTTGATGTTTTCATCTCTTAAGAATTGCTGGTAAGGGCTATGAAGGAATTGTTGCAGTGCTAAAATTTGCCAGAAAATGTTTACACCCAATGTAGTGCTTTCAGTAAACATCCAAATGCCATCGTCTTTCTTTCATCCTATACTGGTAAAGAATGCTTACCAAATAACAAGTTTAAATTTCTTGGATAAAGGTCATTACAGACAAATTTCTGCCTTTTCCTGTGCGTTTCATAAAATCTAGAATTGCCAATAAAGTTTGCCATTTACTATAAAATGCAGGCAGGTCATTTGCCAATGGAAAGTTTATAAATTGCTATATCCAGCTTTTGCCCTTATATGTTTAACCAATGAGAATACTGTATTAATTTTGTGTGATTTTGACCAGGTAACTGCATTAAAAATGAAGCAGACAATGGATTTTTCTCCCTCAATTTTAAACCTTGTCACATATTACAGAACAAGTACGTGAGAGAGATCGAGAGATCAATGCTAGGTGGTTTTAAAGGCAGAACTACATTACATCCTTTTGAGAAGTTCTTCAAGCTCTGAAGATTTGGCAAGTTGTTTTACAGTGGATTAGCAAAAGGAAAACTTGCCAAGCATTAGAGGGGGCTCTTGATCCATTTTTCTGAAAGGATGGGGATTACGTTGTTCACTTGAGTTGATGAAGGCCACTGCTTGTTTCTAAAGATACTGTTTTAAATTGCTGCACAGCGGAAATGAGAAAGCAGAGGGAGTTCTACCACAAATTGGGCATGGAAGTCCCAGGTGACATCAAAGGGGAGACGTGTTCAGCCAAGCAACATTTAGATTCCCATCGAAATGGTAAATACACCTTGCATGTGTGTGTTCTTTGAGAAGAATTGCTGTGTTTAGCAAAACACTGGAGATTTGTTTCTAGTTATCAGAATGGTTTGAGATGGTGCGTTTGTCAGTTTATACTCTGTCCTAAAGTACGTCCACACTGTTGCTTGTGAAGGGTGGCAGGAATGTTGGTCTTGCTGTCGGCATGTGGGCTGGAAAGCTACTGAATGCATCAGCCCCTGACCTATGTAGGTTTTCGGGTTAAAATGAATTGAGTCTTATGGAGCAGATTTGCTTCTGGAAGGGCTGAACATGTTGTATCATATGTACCATTTATATCATATGTGATTGTGCCATCTTTTAAAGTCTTCATCACAAATATTCTGTGCTTTCTTCATCAGGGGAAACGAAAGCAGACGAGAGTACAAATAAAGAAGCATCAGAAGAGAAACAGGAAGAAGATAACGATTATCACAGAAGTGATGAACAGGTACTGTTTAAAGTTGAGCTGTTACTAATATACCACTTTTAAACAGCAAAAAAATCATAAGGCAAAAATAATGGGAAAAGGGCTCCCAAAGGATTTGCAAACTAAACAAAAAAAACTCCGAGGGATCAAACCACCAAATATCCTCTGGAAAGGCTGCAATGCTGGGGTGAATAGGATAGCTGCTCTTCCACTGCTGAATATAAGAGAACTGATACTTAAAGGATTCCTCTTTGCTCAGCTAGCAGGGCTAACATATCCTCTTCTCAAAATTGATGGGACATAGGGCTAGTTCATACTTATTACAGGTGCCCCCCCCCCAAGTATCCACAGGTGATAAGTTCCTGCTGGTACAGTGAATACCCAAAATCATAGACAGAAGTGAACCCTGCTCATATTCCTCCCATTGCACTCATGACTGGCCTCTCCTTATTAAATGCATCTTTTTTCCTTTTGCAGTAGACAGCGAGAACCTTAGACCTATAGCTGCTAGCTATACGAATGCTTAAGGAGACAACAGTGAGGCTGTTAGCAGGAAGTGGACAGCTGAGAAACCAGCGAGAATGCTAGCCTCCACTTCCTGTTAGTGTTCCCACGCTCTCAGCTATGAATCTAGGTTCTTGTGATTTGGGGGAGGGGTGAATTTTGAGAACCATGGATAAGTGAAACAGCAGATATGGGAGCCACACATATGGGGGCTCCAGTATGTCATTTTAAAGAAGATGTTAAGCTGAGTAGCTGGAGACGGTACCAGGAGTTCATTAACTAAGCACTCATCAAGTGCTCCTACAAATAACTTTTGTATACTATTGTAACATTTTCTTTCTAAATGTAATAAGAGCTATCACATGGCTCAGAGTGCTCCTTTCTGTTTTTGCTGCTGCAAAAGGCGAATTTGGTGGCGTTCCCCCTTCTAACCCATGCTGTTTGTCGGCTTTCCCCTGCAGGTGAGCATCTGCTTGGAATGCAACAGCAGCAAATTACGCGGCTTGAAGAGAAAATGGATTCGCTGCTCAGCACAGGCGACAGTCTTGCATCTAAAGAAGTTCATTGCCAAAAAGCTTAACCTTTCTTCTTTTAATGAGGTAATTTAATGAGGTTAAAATCGGTTTGTTTACAAAGAGTGACAAGTATATAATCAGGTTATCAAAGTGAGCTTTTAAATTTTTTAAGAGACATGGTATAAAGATGAAATATTTATTTATAATAACAATGTAATGTATGTGGGCATCTTATTTGCTTTACATTAGGATGAGTAGCCGTCACAGTGCATAGCTTCTGTTGATTCTTATGAAAAACCATTCTTTTTATTGAGGGTAGGAGGTCCTGTTTGGCTGCCTAGTGCAGCCTCTTAAGCAGCCTAATCCTATACCAATCAGCCTATGCAATGCAGCAGCGCTGATGTAGCCTGTGTTGTATTGGCGGGGGGAACCAGACAGCCCGGGAAAGGTATGTAAACATATTTATTTACCTTCCCACAATCCACTGGTTGTCAGTGGGTCTACTCAGACCCACACCAGCTGGGTTGACTTTAGCTGACATAAGTCCAAGGAAGCTCAGGGACGTGTTGGACTGAGTAAAGAGGATATGATCTTGATGTGACTGCCGCCAAGATGCACTCTCTCCCGCTCTTGAACTGCCCCTGCCTGCCTGTTCCACACTGCTCTGCTCCTGCTTTCGCCTTACCTGTTCTGGCTTGGCAGGGGGGAGCCACTGGTGCATGCACGGGCCCCCAGCCATTTGCATCGGCAGTCCCACAGCACGCAACAGTGCACCCTTTTTGCAGTGCTGCACCGGAAATTATGACAGTGGATCACTACCGTAAGTCATCAATAGGACTGTGGCTTTAGTTGTTGGTAACCTGTGCAGCTCCTTCCAGGGGACTGAAGAGGACATATAGGGAGTTGAAAAGCTGCCTGGCTTCTACTCCTGACTACCTGCCTTCTATGGCGCTGACTACCCTTGTAGCAATCAGGTTTTCTGACGCAGTTCATTTTGACTTGGACTCTTGCCTGTCCTGACACACTTGAACTCAGTAGGCTGTTGCATGGGTTACTTTCCATGCAGTCCCTTTTTCCTTCGTAAAAGCCATTTTTGGTTGGGAAGTAGGATGTTTTGAAAAAGAGATCCTCTGATACAGTGCACCTGCCCTGTTACCTCAACAATCTATAGAGATATTGGTTGCTTTCACCCTTGTTTATTATGTGGCCTTTTGCTTGGTGCTTGAACACTAAACAGGTTTACTGTAATTTACTGTACGTTGGTTGGATTTGTGTTGAGAAGAGCCTTGTAGGATGCTTTGCAGTGCTGTCAGGATTTTGCCTATCGAGAGACTACATTTCATCCTTGGACTACCTTTTCTTTTGCTTAGCGTTGTGCTTGAGTGTACTGTGATCTGCTTGATAAACAAAAATCTATTTGTTTTTATTAGCTGGATATATTATGCAATGAAGAAATTCTGGGCAAGGACCACACCCTCAAATTTGTAGTTGTTACGAGATGGAGATTTAAGGTACGTTAAATGCATCCACACCGTAGCTTTAAGTCTCTAGAGATGTTTACTTTTGTCATTGGAATCAGTGGTGGCTTTGGGCCTTTATCAGACCCAGTAGAGGGTGATGTGGCCCCTGTGGCCCTCATCTTTCCATGCACCAGAGAGGAAACTGTTCTTGCACCACTTCTGCTTTTGTAGGTGTCCCACCCAGTACACCTGAAGAGGATGATTTGGAAGTTTAATGTCAGCATACAGATCTTTGGGACATCTTCATTGGGGGAGTGATTGGCAGGTTCTTTAGGCTTGAGGAAGCCAGACCCTCCCTAAACAAGTGCATAAGAGCTGCAGTGATGTCAGCTGACTGGAGATGCTCCAGCCTCTTAGCAACTTGGCTGGGGGTGAACCACCCCCTAGGATGGATCAGTTGGCCGTCTGGTCTAAATCCATCCCAATATTAATCCAAAAGTCGAAATGTGTTTCCTCCAACTTCACACCAGATTGAGATTGATGGGCTACTTTCTCAAGCAAGTATATTCATTTTCTCTTTCAGAAAGCACCTCTACTGCTACATTACAGACCCAAAATGGACTTGCTGTAAGAACTATTTTGTCCTTCTGGACAGTTTTTTTGCAGAGACTATCATCCGGCACCTTCTTAGTGCATCACCCATGACACAGACCAGCAGACTCCATTCCCGAGGTAGTAGTGCTCTCCCATCCAGCCATTGTGAATATTTCTTCTAGGGATGCATTGACCCAACTTTCTGGACAGAAAAACAAAATATTTATACTATTTTCTACAAACAAAATGGAAATCACAACTTGAGAGGACACTACCAGCACGAAGTTTACAGACATCGAAAACACTTCACAGTTTCCTGTTTGTAGCTTGATCCTGGTCATCGTCTTGCAATGACACACAATAGGTTGAGAATGTTGTGAAGGAGATCTTTGAGGATTTGCTCTCATCCAACAACTTTGGGCTGTTTCACAACTTACGTGTGGCATCTTTTTCTGTTCTTGTTTTTTGCAAGGCTTTCTGTCTCTAATATCTCTTGGTCATCTTGTCCGTCAGTACACCCTTTGCAGAGTATTTAACACTGACAAGAGCTAATGGCTGTGGGTGAGTGCGGCATTATTCACTTTTGGATTATGATCCTCTGTCCCTCTGCTGATTCACTTGATGGGGTTATTGAAAGGGTTTTCCAGTATTTCCTATTTCTGTTGCAGGTTTATAGGGTCGCATCAAGGTGCTGAGTATTTAGAAAGGACTTTCTTATCCATGGCTTACTTAGCTGAGGGATTTGCCTTTCAGTCAGTGAAATGAGCCATTAGCAGCCTTCACTCCTTATTCAAAAGAATAATTTGGGAGTTTAACACACTATGCTAATACTGCAACAAACTTTGAATGCATTAGTACGTTAACCTTTCTGTTGGTTTCCCAACCTGGTTCTTTACTGACCAACCTTATAAGGTCAGATTAGTTGACAATGTGGTACTTTCTGGCCTTAATAAATCTTGATTTTCTTTCTCTTTTTTAAACACAACCCCCAGGTAATTCATTACTCCTTTAAAATTATGTAAGAGGTCATGTGCACACACACGCTCTCTCTCTCTCACACACATAGTAGAACAGGTTTTAAATGTAAATGCTGCTCTACTGTAAGCGTCTTGACACATTTTTTTCTGAGTGTCTTCCGAGGTGACTTCTGTAAGTTTACACCACCAAAACATGGAGTGTGAGACTTGGTGATGCTTTTGTCCTTCATTGGGAAAGAACATGTAAAATAGGGGCAGTGAACCTCTTTAATCGGGGGCCATGGTATTAGTTTAGTAACTGGCTGTGCAAGCTGCACCCAAGAACATGCATGCATACGCATGCGTTGTTGCATGTATTCCTACACACAGGCATTTGTGTTGTGCCTTGCACATAAAAAAGCATGCATATTTGCATGTACACAAATGCTACAGGCAGGGGGTTGGACTAGATGACCTTGTGGGTCCCTTCCAACCCTGCTTCTATGAAATCTGCCTTTCCTCCATCAGGTGCAAGCTTGGTCAGGGCCTATACTGTGCAAAAGGAAGCTGCTACGAGGCATCTATTACCCCTTGATGCTTTGCTGTTACTCGAAGTAGACTACCCTTGAGTCTAGCAGTCTTGCTTGTAACTCTGCTGCTGGTTGACACAGGTGGGGTTTGGGCTTGGTAAAAAAGGGACAGCAGCCAATAAGGGTCATGTGTGAGATGAAGGAAGCCAGTGGGTGCCTGAGCTTTCCCCATCCTTGCTGTAAGTTATTTTTTTTCTGCTTTGGGCGGCTTACACCTGAACAGTGAATATACTTAACCTTTAGCAACTCTTAGCAATTGGCCAACCGTTTCTAATTTTTTAGCTTAGGTTAGTGGCTTTCCTTTATGGACCAAGCAGAGTACAATGTGAGCAGTCACGTTGTTGGGAAGGGGCTCAGTGAATATATGCAGCAGTGCAAAGCAGGAGTTGTGGTGTTTTTTTTAAGCAACTCTTTAAATTGTCTACATTCATAGGTTTCAGCTAGTACACACTCCACTGAACTCTTGCTAGTTCCCATTCTCTTGAATACATGATGCCGACATAACTATACCTTCATTTTTTTTCCACCTAGGCATAGTCAAATAGTTTTTCTTCCCAATTATTCCATTTGCATCAGCCACAGCAACAAATTCATATTTTTTTTCCCTTGGAAGTAAGCCAGACCTTCTCCCAAGCACCATCCTTCTCTGTGCCTCCTGTGCCACCGACTTCTATCAGCACATTGCTAGGTTGGGAACCCCCCTCTCCAAGTCATGTAGCCTTCTTGGTCTTTCATTAGAATTGCAAATATGGGAATGCCTGGAAGTCAAGCAGAGGGACAAGGAAAACTAAGCAAGTAGGAAATGTTTGGGAGAGAACATACAAGTTTATGGGTTAGGGAGAAAAATAATAATAAAGCACTCTTTCAGTGGAAAGTTCTGCGTGAGCCCCAATGAAATAACTGGGAGTTTTTACAAGAGTACACTAAACTTTTTGGGAGCTGTGTTGAATGAGAAGTCCTCTTGGGGAAAGTCTCATTGAAATGTGCTCTTGCACCCTCCCCATTCATTTTAGCAGGGCTTGCACAGGCAATTTCCCACTTGATAAGTACCTTTAAAATGTTAACGTTTTAGTTCTTATTAAGGTTGTATTTTTTTTTTAATGGTAAGCAGTTGCTTATTTCATGATAAATGTTGCTTGTCATTTGTGCAACAAGTAATTTCCTAGATTCAACATAAAATTGGTTCATGGAAGAATATAGCTTTGTGGACCTTGGAGGATTACATGGGGATGCCCGAGGCCACCCCAACTAGTACAGCCTCACACCTGCGGTATCCCCAAAGTTCACAGGCTATGTGGTGCTATCCGAAAGCATATTGGCTGTTTTAATGAGCCTTAAACTTGGACACCCTGTCTGATGCCCACTTGATTCAGTTGAACCCTGAAAGGGTTTAATGACCACATACAACTATTCAGTCTACCTCGGACTAGACACACAGCTAAATTGTAAGACCGATGCCATCTTAAAAGATGGAATGCAAACATTATCCTGTGTAACTGAAAACTGAGGGATGAAATAGTATCCAGATGCAAAGTACAACCCCACATCTCTTGACTGCAACAGTCTACAGAATCTGTATTGCTAAGTTTCTAGCAGATTTTTGAATCACTTGAATTTGATACGGTGCTATATAAATATATTTAAATATATATCTAGTTGGGTGCATGAAACCAAAGCCAGCCCTTGACAGCTAAGCTGGTTTTGTTACTCATACATGAGTGTTTATCTCTGCTTTTATAACAGCCGGATGAAGACAACCTTGGCAGAAAATAGTTTTCTTTCTTAAACGTCTTCTCAGAATACTTTTTTTTTAAAAAAACTTCTATGGAAACTGTGTCCCTTGGGGTGTTTGTGTTTCAGAGACCTACCTGGTGTGTTTATCAGAAACAACTACAATGAATACCAACAGAGCAGATCCTTGTGATACAAATTGTCTCTCTTCTGTGAAGCTTTTAAGGGGCAGGTCGCAATAGTGGCTGTCTGTGTTGGCAAACATTCTGTTGATCTTCTGACTTCAGGTCTTCAAACCACATTCAGCTTAAGTGTCTTAGGTTCACTTAGGGCCACATTGAGGTTATCATGGTTGGTGAAGCGATATCTAAAGTTACTGTGAAGTCTGTTTTTTTTTTTTTAAATGACTGCTTACCGCTGGTAAATAAATGCAGTACAATTGTCTTGTTGCATTGTCTTCGGCAACAAAGGGATGAGAATAACGCAGGTTCATGGTCTCGCTTGGTATAATTTTCTTTTAAAAATAGAGAAATCAGAAATATATAATATTGAATTTTAAATAAGATTCGGGGGTTTAAAAGTTAACTTTATAAAATTATTTATTCTATTTTAAGCCTTCTATCTTACTTTTTACCATCTAAGTATTTTTTTGGTTTCGATGGTCCAGCTTTATTTATGGGCATATAAAATGAAATTGTGAGATGTTTTTTACAAGCTTCTTCTTTCTTTTTGTGAGGGCCACATTAGACTTGACATTAAATGTGGGGCTGCTGCTGAAACTGATGGGCCTGCATCTGGTCCCCCACTCTCCGCCCTGAATGGCAAATTCAGCTTGGTCATTTGGTGACGTCCTGATGTTCTGCAATTTCCTCTCCCCTATTAGTTAAGCAGGATTATACGGAATCCCGTAACATGAGACTGGGATGAGTTGGATTATGGGGAGTGAGAAGGGAGATGACAACAAGATGCATTGCTGTGTTTGGCATTAGTCACACATTTAGTGTAACATCTAGTGTGGCCTCCGAGTTTGACCTTTTTTGTATGTTTTTGTTTTGTATGGATAAAGAGCATTACTTTATGCTTTTTGTGCAATAGGTTTGAAACATGCTTTGTTAGGCATACATTTTAAATTGTAAATGTAGCATCTACTAACCGCAGATCTGAAGAGGAATGTAGATGGGTTTTAATGTACATTCAAGTGGGCTCTTCTGGGTTTTCCCCCACCCCCTTCTTTCCTGGGATTTTTAAGAGTGACACTTTGGACTTATGTCCATGTGCAAGAACTACCTGTCAGCAATATTTTTTTTTTTAAATCATTTGGCAAGAACTCTTAAATGTGAAATGTGGAAGCAATCGGCAAGACTTGCAGGCTATCTGAAAAACGGTGTGCCATTGGGATGTCTGGTATTTCTTTCGCTCTCTTATTTGTATACCATCTAACTTGGAAATATTTATTTCTTAGTGGTTGTGCAATGCTCCAGATGCAGCACTCTAACCTCTGGGGAAAATGTGATAGTTTTAAAATATCAGACTTCAAAGTACGATGGTGCTATGTTTTTTTCCTCCTCAATCCTTCAATAGGATTTTAGCCTTTTGAAAGCTTATCTGGCTCTTGTTTTCATAACAACACAATTAGTTTTGGGTGATTGATTGTTCTGTTCCTTTTCTAATGGATGATAAATCTATTAGCATATTTAGCCTATCTGCAATTATTTGAAATTGAGCTGTAAGTTTAAATGCAACAGGAGAAAGCCAACCAGTTTGTACATCCACACAATGACTATTTGATAACTTTACATTTTAACCCGTACATAAGAAACGCATTAATTGCAAATGGTTAAAACTGCATTTTGCAGGGAAAAAAAATCCTTTCTGTATTTCCTCAGGTAATTGCTGCGGTTTAAACGCTTCACGTGATACCTTAACTTAGCATATATTTGCATGTGCACCCTAGGATTGAAAACACAAGACGGGGGGGGCGCACAGGCAGGCAATTGCATGTCAGAATTGCAAGTGGATATATTCACCTTGTAGTCAAAATGTGCACAGGGAACACAACCTTTTTCTAAAGATGCGCACCATTGGCTCCGAAACACTTTCCTCTTTTCAGCGGAAGTGTTGATTGAATAGGCAGTCTCCAGGAATTTGTGTCTAGCCCTAAAATTGGCTGTTGTCGATTTGAATTTGAGTTTCCTCTTTAGCAAGCACAAACTGTGCCCTGAAAGTGGCTTACAAGGGTCAGGATCACTCATTCAGTTGTGGATCCAGGGGCTCTGTCAAACAGCTACAAATCTGTGTTAGTGGTGGCGGGATGAGGGAGGATTAGATGCTTACTGGCTCCCTGCCTTCTTTCATGCAATGTGGCAGACATGCATCTAGAACCCTGTTAGGGCTGTAGCAGGTTCAAGAGATCATCTTACGTAAAGGACGTAAGATTAAGCACCCTTCCTCACCCACAACTTCTATTTTATTACAGACTTTATTTAAGCCTCAAGTGGCTTTGTAGCTCTTTGGCAGATGCAGGGTTTTTCCGACCTGGAGCCATCAGCCGTGGCATTCTGGCCAAAGAAGCTTTGTTTCGAGTTCTGCTGCTAGAGGTCATGCGCAGGCCTAGCATTAAACTTGTGGGTCATCTTCAACCTGAACATGTTGGTTCTTGTGAGCAGGCACATTTTACTTGCAGGCGGAAGAGGGTATTGTCAAGTATCCTATTTAAAAGGCACTCACAATAGAACAGCCAAGCGCCTGGACGAGAGATGAGAATACCATTCATTTGCAACCAGAGAAGTTTAGGGTTCCGGGACAATAAGCCAGTGCAACCGTTTAGGTCTTTATCTTCACTACGTGGCATAATACAAGTTACAGAAAACTCTTGCCGTATTATGAAAATAAAAACAAAAATCATATTTTTGACTTGGCTTCATTTGAAAGTTTACATTTTTTAATGCTTTGTGTTGCTGTGTAACTTTTGTACTATTGGTGGCTAGTTTTTGTCTGAATAAGCCTTTTTGGGGATTATTGCTTAATGTTTTGATTTTATGATAGTGAAGCTTGTATTCAGTGTTCTGCCAATTAATATTATATGCTTGTAATAAAAGCGAAAAAAACAAACACCTTGGCTGTATTTAACATTTTTATCCTGCCCTTCCATTTCAACAGCATTTTAAAAATCTGTACAATCCCTGATAATTGTCTATCTTCCAAGAACACCAAATGCTTAGCACAGTGATTTTGAACCCTTTTCATTTCACGGCACATTAACAAGGTGCTAATATTGTCAAGGCACACCATCGGTTTTCTGACAGTTGACAAAGTACACCGTGCTGCTGCTGGTGGGGGGCTCACATCCCCCATTGGCCCTGTTAATAAATGACCCCCCCAAACTCTAACGGCGCACCTGCAGACCAGTTGCAGCATACTGGTTGAAAAATAGCTGAAAAAAATACTATTTGAAAAGAATAGTAGACCGATACAACACTGTCTGGATGCTGTTATGATACCAAGTTGTGGTGTCCAACTGAATTTGAATGGGTTAAAGCTATGCCACACCCTGAGAAGGGTAAAGCTGTTTGAGTGGGGTTGAGGAGCTTCACACTTTCCCTTTCCAGATAGCTAACATCAACTCCTGTTTTACAATGAGAGATAAATAGCATTGAGATGCATTGAGGGTTGTTCCAACAGTCTTGCTGGGCATACCCAAGGTTAAGTTGTTTTAAAAAATTAAAATTGCACTAGAGGCATTCCCAGTCCTGCAGTCTGGCAGGAATGGCTTACGATGACATTAAAAATCCATACCAATAAAGTCATTAAAATAATAGCAAATTCAGGATACAGAAAACAGCGTAAACTAGTAAGGAGCAGAGTTAAAATTAATAGATCTAAAAAGCCTGAAATATAAAGAGTTTAACATGGCACTGCAAGCATATCAGAATCTTTTTTTGGATTGTAACAAAAAAAGCCCATCTGCCACTCCTTTAGGATTTAATAGGAACAATGTTTGCAGGCTGAAGTAAAAAGCTTTTGCTTTTTGGTCTCCAGATACCTAAGTACCACTTTGTAGGTGAGCATCATGGCCAAAATGTGCCTGACTGGCTAATGCTGGAAAATGATGCAACTTCATAAGTGTGTTGATTTGTTTTGCTATGTAAACTGCTTTGTGAACTGCCGGTACTTTTTTGTTGCTGACAAGTGGCATATACCATATTAATACATGCATCGAAGCAGCTGTGAAATCTAAAAATCCTATACAACGAATTTTTATTTGGCAGCTGACATACTAAGTCTGTATTATCTCTTTCTATTCTGTCTGCTTCTTGCATAATGTGCATAGTAGGCTTTACAGAGTGACTCAGAGCAGAGGACTTTGAACAGATGGACAATACAGTGTCAATAATAAGGCAGCTCTTCTGAGACCAAGAATGATATCGTGCAATGCTGAAAGCAATGTAATGGGCAAGGCGACTATGAAAGAGTCTGACCGGGTCTGCACTCAGCAGATTTTCTTGATTCAGAGCTCTTTATTTGTAAAGCAGCATCGGTGCTAATAAGCTCAAAAATCAGATCCCTGACCTCAAGGAACTTACAATCTAAATGCAATGAGAGACTGGATGAACGGAAGTGTGGGAGAGCTAAGGATAATGAGAGCTGGATGTAATACATGAATACACCACACAAGTTATTTGACACTTCATATTTAAAGCCTAAATAAGGCTTTAAAAGTGGGCAATACATTGAAATAACTTTTCGGCAACCTAAATTGTTTCGGTCATATACATCCTAGGGATCACTTAGTTCATGCAATTCTACCCACCCAACAAGATTGTGCTGGGGGACAAGAGGCTTCGTTCCATAATCCCCCGGGCTGTGGAATTCCCTCCCCAGGAAGGTTTGTACTGCCCCATCTCTCCCACCCTCCAGACAGCTGCTGAAGATCTGTGCGTTCTGCTGCACAAACCAGCTCGGAAACAGAACGTGCAAGGAATCTGCAAGCCAGTTCACACAGTGATTGTGCAGCAGCAGCAGCATGGGCAATCGGAAATGTTGAACCAAAACCGGCCTTAAAAAAAAAAAAAATCTGCTGTGACCCACTAGACAAAGAGATCTAGAAAGATAAGATTTTGTGTAGTAATAATAAATATAATCATCATTTGTTCACCATTGGGGTCCTGTACTCCTGATGCTGCTAGAGACCTTATATTTTGTGTGTGTGTGTGTGTGTGTGTGTGTGTGTGTACATTTGCTAGAGACTCTCCCTAGAAATGGAGTTCCAGGACTGTTCCCCAAATCTTAAGTTATTCCAGGGTACCCAGAAGGCTGAATTGGAGAAAAAGGTATGCAGTTAAGGACTTCCAGGCCAGACAAATGACTGAAATCGGGTTCTCCTGTGATCTAAGGCATTTTAATTTGGGGGTAAGAAGATAGCCTCATACCCCAGGTGAGCATTCCAGCTAACAATTTTCTTTTGCAAACTGGACAAGGGTGCGTGCAACGTTCCCCTCCCCAATGTTTCAAAAACTTTGCGCAACCCGCCAAAAATTGGCTCGCAACCCACTGACTTAAATTATTAGTATGGTGTGTTTTGTTGTGAGTTACTGTACCTCCCCATGGTAGCCAATGAGACGGTCGAGCCAAGGAAATGCACAGCAAAATGGCTTCAGGATGAAGATTAAGATCCAGTACTAATTCTGGAGGGGATGTTTGGTGCAGGGCAGCATTTGGGGCTCTCCGTCTAGAAAAAAGGAGCCTAAGGGGGAACGTGAGATGTACAAAACTATGCATGGAATGAATACTTGATAGAGAGGTGTACTTCTCCCGCTCTCACAACACCAGAATCAGGGGACATCCACTAAAATTGAGTGTTGAGATAAAAGAAAATACATTTTACCCAGCTGGTAATTAATCTGTGGAACTCCTTGCCATAGGAGGTAGTGATGGCATTTGGCCTAGGTGCCTTTAAAAGAGGATTGGACAGATTTCTGGAAGAAAGGTCCATCATGCTAACTGGACAAGAGGCACTTTTTCAAGTGGTGCTCCTCTTATATTTAGCAGGGGGAGAGTAACTGTCCCTCTTCACCCCTGCACAGTCTTTCTAGTGGCTGTTGCTGGCGGTCTGCCTTTTTTTAGATAATGAGCCCTTTTGGGACAGGGAGCCATTTAACTTTATTATTATTACTATTTGCCTGTAAACCGCTTTGTGAACTTCGTGTTGAAAAGCGGTATATAAGTACCTTGGCTGATTGATTGATCATGGGCTTGTGTAACCTCCTTAGTAGTAGGCTACTTCAGAATGCCAGGTGCAAGGGAGTGGCAACAGAATGCAGGCATCATTTTGTCTCTTGTGCTCCCTGAGGCATCTGGTGTGCCATTGTGAGATAGAGGAAGCTGGACTAGATGGGCCTTTGGCCTGATCCAGCAGGGTGGTGCTTATGTTCTTATTTTTTGTAAGCAGACTTTTGTTCTTATAAATTCCCCCCGTTTCCCATAGGTAAACAACAAGGATGCTGAAGAGGCAGACATTGGAGAAAACATTTTGACATGCCTTTCTATCCCATTGAGGTTAGCTATGACCTCAAATGTAGAGGAAGGTTATGCAGATGTTTTTCTTAGACTCCCTGTTGAGTCCAGCTCTTAGACATGTTCCCATCCCGACGCTTGAGCATTTTCACTCTTGATCTGAAGCACTTGCTTAATTCCTCAGCCTGTATCCTTTACTCAGCTGGTCTCATTTACTCCTTGATCATACTGTTTAACCTCCTACTTTTAAGGCTCAAGAGTTTGAGAGACTGTAATTTTACAGCATGGGGAGAAAGAAGCAGGCATAAAAAGGGCCCTTAATGACTGCAGAACAGGGCATTCTTGTAATTTTGCTGTCCTCTTTTTGAAGAGGTGATGCTAATTCAATCGCTAATGTGTGTCTTTCCCTTTTGAGGGCACCTGGCAGGAGAAATGAATGATAAATTAATAGACGCCAAAAAGGCCATCAATTTGTTCCAATGCAAATTAAAGCGGTGTCTGGCGAAAGAGAAATTTTTGTACTGTGGACCAATTGCAAATTTTCACTTTCTGTGTGCAAGAGAGGCAAATAAAAAGATTTTTCCAAGGTTTTATTCGGTTTTATTCTGGCAAAAAGGAGATTTTGGTGCAGACTTGCAGCACTAGCTTACCACAGGGCTTGTCATCCTTTTTGTGTTGCTGTAAATCCCCTTTTTTTGCGAACTGCAGCCAACAGAAACAGCTGTTATGCACAGAATCAAGTGGATTGCCCCCAGTTGTCCCTGCAGCAAGGAAGAGGCTCCTGCCGTTGCTCCTGCCTCCTGATCTTCCTTCCGCATGATATTCCCCCTTGTCCAGTGGCTCCCAAACATGTTAGACTGGCAGCTCCCTTGACCTACTGCCCCATTGGCCCTGGCTCCCCATTAGGGCTACAATCCTATACATTGTATAGGGTGATGGTTTTTTCAATCAATCAATCAATCAACAGGTACTTATATACCGCTTTTCAACACGAAGTTCACAAAGCGGTTTACAGGCAAATAGTAATAATAATGTTTTTAATAATTTTAATAATAATAATGATGGTTTTTTGTGAGGATTCCGCAACTCCCCTGGCTGGTTTCCGCAGCTCCCCAGGGTGCCGTGCCTCACAGTTTGGGAACCACTGCCCTTGTCCAATCCCACCTTCTCTTGAAGGGTCAGGCCACTGCAGTGCCCTTTGTTGCTGCCTGTGCCCCATTGCCCCCACCATCTTCACATCTAGTTGGGTCAGCCCAGGTGGAGCAGTTCCATGCAGCCACTACTGCTCTGGAACTGATAGTACCACTCCTTGAAGGAATACTGTGTTGACTGTTGTCCGTGGGGGTGCTCAGGGCCAGAACTGTGCACAAACACAATCGGTGCACAGTCCTAACCTGGAGTGAAGCCAGCAAAGTTTGGCCGCCACAAGGGACACCGTAAAGCACATTTGGACCACTCTCAGAGTCGGGGGATGACACACATCTTTGTGCTGGCCTCTCTGACTCTGAGAGTGGTCCAAACATAGGTTACGGTGTCCCTTGTGCCAGCCAAACATTGCTGGCCTAACTCCAGGTCAGGATTGTGCTCTAAGCGACATTTCAGGCCTCTAAACAGAAAAATGTCAGGTTCTACGTTACCTGTTGGAAGAGTAAGCATCTTCACTGACAGATAATTCCAGATATAACGTGTTCGTCGTTTCAAACATACTTTTGTTTGGTAATATAGGACATGGTTCTCAGGTTTGGCAGAGTGTAAGGCCCCAGCATGGTTTACGTTAGCCCTGTATATATAGAGTGCTTGTTTTTTCTTTGTGTGTGTATGGGGGGGGGGGCGCAGGGGTATCCACTTGACCAGTGGTATTTAAACTTTTTAGACCAGGACCCACTTTTTAGAATGCCACTCGGGTCGGGTCCCACCAGAAATGAAGTCATTAACCTGAAAGGAAGTGACTTCAAACAGGAAGTGTTGTCATGGTAATATATAAAATGACACTCCTGAAATACAAATTGGCGTTCTTCGACTGCAGCAATGTAACATCAAGCAAGACAGAAAGCAAGATGATGACAAAATACGATATAAAAGCACTGAGCTAAAATTTAAAAAAACCCTCACTTGAAAATTCAAACTGTTAATACACAAAAGGAATATAGCAAGAGTAAGGTCTTCAGTTTCTAAGATGGCTGCTCCAGCTTTCCGCAACCTACCTGACATCACCTGACCCACCAAGTGGGTTTCGACCCACAGTTTGAATCACACTGCTCTTGACACTTTCAGATTGTTTATTATGACACACTGAAGTCTTTGCTGACGGTTGAGTTCAATTCACCAGCTTGATTTTGGCAAACTGAATGTGTTTCTAACCCGACACGTATGTTAACGTTTCCTGGAAGGGGATGTTTTTCCAACCTGGAAGCCAAGTGGAGAAATCCTTGAACTACTGCAGGACGCATTGCATGTGGACACTGAGAGCATCTAAAGGATTGATGAAGACAATTAAGAAGCAACAAGAGCAAGGGCAGTGGTGTCATCTAAATGATTTAATAACAGGTACTCACTTTTGATTGGCACATGTCGGGATCCGCCCACCGGAAGTGACGTCACAAGCCAGAAGTGATGTCGTGGCAGGAAGTGACATGAAAAAAGCCCTTTTTGAGCAAGGATCTTGAATAGCTGGATATGCCATGACGTCACAGACTTGAAGCCGTGGATTTACTAAAATGGCTGACTGAATCATTGCCGCGAACGACGAGGTTTGCCGCCGGAAGGGCTCTCTCGCTCGCTCGGCGTGCGTGTGAAAGTTAATTTTATGGGGGGGGGGGTGAGTGTAGAAGTTTAAAAAAATACTCTTAATAGCCTAGAAGTAAAAAAAGAATTACTCTCCTATTGACAACTACTTGTGTTATGAAGAGATTTTAATGTAATATAATTACGCGGAATTAAACCTTGGAATTGCATATTAACTCATAATATGGTTACCACTGATGTTTCTCCACGATCACACGTTGTTATTTTGGTAAGTTTTTACTTCAGGAGTAAATGATTAAGCGCTAAACATCATGCGAAAACCCATTGGAAATCATTGGAATGAGCAATGTTTTGGACATACTGTCATGGCCGCTAAGCCCGCCCCTAGGCTTCAACCTTCTGGTATCAATTATTAAAGCAGGGCCGGGCCCTGTTTTTGAGGCCTCAGATGATTTTAAACTGACCCAACAGTTGCAACAGTGTTCCACAGCACCCCCAGAACATGTTAAGGAGGCCTGGCATCATGTTAAAACCCCAGAGCAACTCATTTTTCAGTGGCAAGGAAAGGAAAGGCTCCGCTCGCTGCCTGCCTGCCTGGCTGGCTCTGAGAACATGCAGGCAACTCAAACATGCAGGAAATTCAAACGTTGCAGAGGGCGGAGTCGATGAGTGGGTGGGCGAATGGGCGGGGCCAGCTGTAATCCTAGAAACCAGTACTCGCGTACCCCCGCGTACCCCCTGCATGACATCACTGAGCAAGGGTATCTTATTTATTGATCCAGGTATTTATAGTCCACGTTACTATCTCCGAAGAGACTCCCAAGGTGGCTTGGAACATTAAAGTACAACACAGTAATAAAACTCCTAGGCCCCTACCGGTCTCTATAAGAGCTGGTGTTACAAGCACCCTTTCGTCTGGGCATCTTTTCTTCTTCCTTCCTTCATATTGCTATGAGTTCACTGTTTGTTGTGAACTGGCAGCTTCCACACCATACTTTATAAATGGGATACTTTTGAGTGACCTAGAAAATGTGGGCCCGATCCAAAGGGCCTTATCACCAGCGGGACATTTATACCACCGGCTAAGTGTTGCAAATTTGTTGAAAAGCATGTTCATGACACCCAGAGAGCACTGGCTCTGGGCTGATGCTAGTGAACACCCAGCCTCTGAGCCGATAGGGAGGCTGGTTGGAGCTTCAGCAGCGCTGGCCAATGGTAAGGAGATTCGAGGGGAGGGGAGGCAGGGAGGGGGCAGAACTGGGCAGGGGGACGGGAGGATCGGGTCTGCAAGGGAAGTGGGGGTGGCAGCAGCAGCTCCTCCCGCTGCATCCCAAACCCCCTCTGGAGCTGGGTGGCCCAACATGGATCTCCTTAGCTCAGCGCCTGAGCTTGAAAAGTAACTCAATGGAACATACTTCGAACAATTCATTTCACATGCTATACTTTATAGAGCCGCTTATGCTTCTTCGTTGCTCAAGAGCCACAGCGACTATTCCCTGATGCTGTGATATTTGCTCACATCCTTGAGGTGGATGTGGAAACGCGTCACCAAGTAGTAGCTGGGACCATGAGTAAAGCAACATTTGCACTGGCTCTGAGTAGGCTTTGAGGGAAGACAGATGTCACCTCTGAAGAGTGGTGGAGTCACTTTGATGGCACTTTTGTTGCTCTGTTATCAAATATGTATGTTGCCTTCCTCACGGTGAGTTCTAGAAGAAGCAGTTCTGAGGGTTTTTGGAGTGGGTTGGCTTGAGGGAGAGAAATGAGAGAATACTGGCTAGCACCCGTATTACCAACCACCTCTCCATTCAATCCTCAGAAGACCGTTTTTAAAAATGTTTATGAAATTTGGGGTAGAAGATGAACATATATTCAAATAAGCTAATGTATGATGCTTGTAAAAACAAAGTTGGGTAGTTAGCACAGGAGGAAGGGACAAAGCTGGGGGCACTTCAAATACTTTGCCCTCAATTCTTTCTAAAAATAAATTCTGTGGAATTGTGGGGTGATCTGATGAAGCCAATGTGGGTTTCAGACTTCATTGGGGGATGGGGGTGGGAATAAACCTGTGCTATAGATATGAAGGTTTCTGATAGGCCTTTCTGAGGGTCAGCAGAAATGGTTGGTCATAACAGACTTCCAGAAAGTCTCTGCAATCAGCAGAGTTGAAGAACTATGTGTGCACTTCTGCTTTATAGTATGTCCTATTTATCATAGCTGAAGGCTGCAAAAAGAAATACAAAGAGGTCAACGGTGTAGTCCTAGGCGTATCTACTCAGAAGTAAGCCCCACTGAGTTCAATGGAATTTGCTCCCAGGCAAGTGTGTACAGGATTGCAGAACACTGCTTTGGAGTCAAGTTCCCTTTTTTCCAGTTTATTGTCAGTAGGTGGCACTATTGCTACACTGGGTAGCTCTTGACTGAACACTCGAGGTAAAGGAGCCTCTGCCCTGATTCTTAAGAAGCATCCCCTATAGGGGCAGCTTCCAAAACAGGTGGGTTAAAATAAACTAGCATTGTGATGTTCTAGTATAAGTAGTCTATACAGAGCCATGGGAAGAGGGTTAGAGGCACAAATTTCTATGAGTGGGGCTGGAGGCAGGGTGAGCCGAAGTCATTTTGCTGGATGAAGCAAATAATATGATGAGCCCTCCCCAGCAAACAAACAAACAAACAAACAAACAAACAAACAAACAAACAAACAAACAAACAAACAAACAAACAAACAAA
>JAJKFI010000089.1:6227627-6239762 GCA_029204185.1 Lerista edwardsae
TTCTTTCTTTCTTTCTTTCTTTCTTTCTTTCTTTCTTTCTTTCTTTCCAAATGTACAGTATTTACTGAATCCAGACGTACCTTTAACAGTGTGGTTCTCTGCTCTGGCTGTGTGCCATCGAGCTTCAGCAGGCAATTGCAAGTCAAGCCTGGACAGGTCCTCAAGGTTGTATTCTGTTCTTTTCCCGGCTGGGCTTCTTACACACTCCCCCGCAACTCTCACTTGCAGTGACTAATTGGCTCATCAGCAACTCCATCCTGCCATAATGTGCACAGCAGCTTGTCACAGCCTGACATTTTGTCTCCCATCCAAAAACAAAACCATGGATTCTCCTGCTTAGCTTTAGGTAGCACTGGCAGCTCAACAATCAGTCCACACCTCCTGCCTATCTGGATTAACTTCTGGTTCTGGGGAGATTGAGGGCACAATCCAAACTGTGCCCTGGGCTGATGCATGCTACTTATAGCGGCTGAGGGTTGTCACAAATGTGCCGTAAGGCAGAATGGGGAGGGTAAAGGGAGGGCGGCCCCACAGGTGGGGGGATATGCCAGATCCTAACCCCCATCCTTGGGCCATGTGGCCCCACTCCAGGCTGCTTGGATTTGCACCTGCTAAATAGCAGGTGCAGGCAGTGGTGTCATTCAAATGATTTAGGAACAGGAACTCACTTTTGATTGGCACTTGTCGGGAACCCGGAACCAGCCACGGAGCCCGTTAGGATCCGGAATGCCCGTTCTGGTCCGTTCCCCCTGAATGACATCACTGCCTTCGCCCCCCCCCTAGGAATCCGGAGTCGCTCTCTTTGAGTGCCGGCCAACCAAGAAGAAAAGCTCTTTGCAGAGGAATTGGGAGGGGGAGGAGGGAGAGTGAAGTGGGCGGAGTCAGCCCTAATTTTAACTAGTGGAACTGAGTTTCCCTGCGTTCCCCCTGCATGACATCACTGGGTGCAGGTCAAAGCAGCCCCATTGCCCCACGGTGAGCTCCAGCTGCCTTCTCCCTTGCATTGGATGTAGCGCAGGCCAGCTCTTGCCTTAGGCTCCTGCCTCTTTGACAACGTTAGGATTGCACTGTCAAATGTCTTTTTATGACTTCAGTTTATCCCATGATCAATTAACGTGTAAATATTTCCGAATACTTTAGCTATTAATTGATCATTGGCCAAGGGAAGAACAGTCAACACTTCCAAGGCCCCCTGATAGAACCTTGGAAATAATTGCTTTCCAATACATACATATTCTAGTTAGTTGCAAATTCTATGAAAGAAACTTTCTGCCTGTCTTAAACTAGCATCTAATGAATGTCCTGAAAGGAACTGAGCATCTTTGTAATACAAGGAACATGCAGAAAAGAAACAGCTGAGCTTCTGCCCAATGGAAGAGCACTCAGGAACTGAAAAGTCAATTAGGTGCTGCATACGGAACCCATCAGAGGAAAACAATATCCTGCCTCTCCCTTTAATGTATCCAGATCAAAGGGTTGTCTTATGTCTGGAGCCCTTTATTTTATTTTCTCTTGCTATAGGCTGGCGTGTGACTCGCTTGGAGGCAGTGCGGCACACTCTGATTTCTGCCGTGACCTAGATCAGCCTGATCCCTTTTTGTTGCTAATCTTAATGCGCCGGTTGCTTTGTGCATCTAAAGGTAAGCTGAAGTGCAATGAAAGCCTTTTTGTACTTGCCCTTTTTGCTCTTTTCTAATGGATGTGAGACAGCCTCCAGCTTCAGGATTGCTCCAACAGCTATTGTGCAGTTTGGATTTCAAGAACGTGGCCTCCTTTGCTCTCTTTCCAGTGCAAGATTATCGCTGGATACTTGCAAAAGTATATTTATTTACATTTTTCGTATCCCACCTTTCTACCCCATTGTGGGATAGCACATGTGAGCCACCTTGTGGGGCAAAGTGGCTCACAACATTAAAAGATACAAGCACCAATAAAAGATGAAAACAATACAAGATACAGATTAAAACACGGCATGCAACAGTTAAAAACAAGCAGACCCCAATGGAATTCCACAAGTATAAAATACAATCATTAAACATGCCAGCCCAGCAGGTCAGTAGCTAAACGCTTCCTTAAATAAAAAAACAACTTAAGGCCCTGCTGAAAGATCACCAGAGAGGGAGCTGTTCTTAATTCCAAGGGCAGGGAATTCCACAACCATGGAGCCACCACCGAGAAGGCCCTGTTCCTGGCTGCCATCCCCCTCACCTCACCTGGCGGCACAGTCAGAAGGGCCCTCTCAGATTACCTGAGAGTATGGGTAGGGTTACATGGAAGGATGTGGTCCCTCAGTTATCCTGATCCTGAGCCATATAGGGCTTTAAAAGTAAAAACTAGCACTTTGAATTGCTACTTGCGTTTAGGGACCTGATAGAGGAAATGTGGAATGCCCCCCCCCAAATGCTATCCTGGTTTTGAAATCTCTCCATCCCCAGTTGCACCATGCAGAAAAATTTACTTGCTGCCATGTTAAGAACACAAGAAGAGCCCTGCTGGATCAGGCCAAAGGCCCATCTAGTCCAGCTTCCCGTATCTCACAGCAGCCCACCAGGTGCCCCAGGGAGGCACGAGACAACAAGATGCTTGCATCCTGTTGCCACTCCCTTGCACCCGGTACTCTGAAGTAGCCTACTACTAATGTAAGGAGGTTGCACAATCCATTATTGCCTATGACCCAGGATGGACCTTTCCTCCAGAAATCCGTCCAATCCCCTCTTAAAGGCATCCAGACCAGATGCCATCACCACCTCCTGTGGCAGAGAGTTCCATAGATTAACTACCCGCTGGGTAAAAAAGTACTTCCTTTTATGTGTTTTAACTCTCCCAACCCTCAGTTTTAGCGGATGCCCCCTGGTTCTGGTGTTTTGAGAGAGGGAAAAGAACATCCCTCTATCGACTCGATCCCTTACGTGCATAATTTTGTATGTCTCAATCATGCCCCCCCTCAGGCGTCTTTTTTCTAGGCTGAAGAGCCCCAAACGCTGCAGTCTTTCTTTATAAGGGAGGTGCCCCAGCCCCGTAATAATTTTGTCGCTCTCTTCTGCACCTTTTCCAGCTCCATTATGTCCTTTTTGAACTGTACACAGTATTCCAGGTGCGGCCTTACCATCAATTTGTACAATGGCATGATAATATTGGCTGTTTTATTCTCAACCCCTTTTTTAATTACCCCAAGCATAGAATTGGCCGTCTTAATTGCTGCTGCACACCGCACGATACCTTCATTGAATTGTCCACCAGTACCCCAAGATCTCTCTCTTGAGCTGTCACAGACAGCTCAGAACCCATAAGCCTATATAATAGGTGAAATTTTGGTTTTTTGCCCCAATGTGCATCACTTTACACTTGTCTATGTTGAAATGCATCTGCCATTTGGCTGCCCATTCCCCCAACTTGGAGAGATCCTTCTGGAGCTCTTCACAATCCTGTTCACCACCTGGAAAAGTTTTGTGTCATCCGCAAACTTGGCCACCTCGCTGCTTATCCCTGTCTCCAGGTCATTTATGAACAAGTTGAAAAGCACTGGCCCCAAGACAGATCCCTGGGGCACTCCGCTTTTCACCTCTCTCCATTGTGAAAATTGCCCATTGACCCCCACTCTCTGTTTCCTGGCCCTCAACTAATTCTGAATCCATAAGAGGACCTGCCCTCTTATTTCCTTCACAGTCAGGGAATAAGCGGGCAGGTCCTCTTATGGATGACACAATGTCATGCATTTCCTTGCTTCTGCTCCTCATCATTGGCTGCTGTTTGTTGGGAACTGGAAATAGGACAAACAACCTGACATCAGGACATGGTTTAAGTTTTTCTACATTATTGTGTGAGAACTCAATCCTAACCTAAAGCGTATTTGGACCACTCTTGGAGTCAGGGAGGATGGCTCACATCTGTGTGCTGGCCTCTCTGACTCCGAGAGTGGTCCAAACATACTTTACAATGTCCCTTGTGTCGGCCAAACTTAGAACCTGAGATTCTCATTTTAGCAGTTTCTTGTAGTTCTACCCAATGGCTTTGTACTGAGTGTCAGGTTTTAAACAGATTTTAAAACATCCTTTCCTCCATGTTTGCTAGAAATCAAATTGGAAATCTGAGCCATTCATGCAATTCACTTGTTTGGGTATCCTTCTCATGGGAACAGGCTACCTAGTGCCTATTACAAGGATTTTAATTGGGTTTTGGCCGTGTGTTTCGTGCTTGCTTTGAAATCTATTTAAACCGGGTCTGTGCCAGACACTAATGCTTCTCTTAGGGTCAACCATAACCATGAAACCATGAATGGTATTTTGAGTGTCGCATCACTCTTCCTTAGGCATAGCGCCAAACAGGAGCAAGAAATGGGGTGGGTGGGAATATTTTTTCCTGGTGGTGGGCATGGCAAAAATCCTATGTGCAGTATGTTACAAACTCAAGATGGCCGTTCAGGAAGCTATTTGCAGACTAGCTAGGTTGTCCCCAGTGTCAAATTTCCCAGGCCGTACCAAAGCATTCTGGGAAAAGAGGCAGTGGCTGCTCTCCCTTTGAGTATTCGTTGTTACTGAAGTGAGACTTTATTGAAGAGGTCTGTAATGTGCATCCGTGGAGGTGAATGGGCCCTAACGGAACAATTATACCTACAAAAATAGAAGACCAAACGCAGAGGCAATATTCTACCCATAATGCTTAGTGGTAAAAGTGCTGCTGCCTCCCGGGGCTTTGGGCCAATGAGGGGCAATCTAGGTATCTGATGCTGGAAAACTGTGATAAGCAGATCCAACAGTGTTATCTTTAAATAAAAGCAGCTGCACAGAGTGGGGAGCATTTGGCTCTCAGCCACAATCCTGAGGGTGGGTTTCTAATCCTTTCATCCAGTGCTGTTTCTCTGATTGAAATCCCCCCCAAACTATTTTTAAACTGCAGAGGGGAGAAAAAGACATGTATATTAATTGTGCCTATGTTTTACCTCCCCCTGAATAGCTAGCTGTAGATTGAGAACTAGCCCATTTGGGAAAAGGGTGCAGGGGAAAGAGTAACTCCGCTTTCCTGCAGCATTGCAGCCCTGATCCAATTTGTCTGGTTCTCTATGACTGCTTTTAGTGAAAACGAGATCCATTCACAAATCTCCCGCATTACATTTAGTTTTATTCCGCCATTCAGAGGAAATCCTAGGAACAGGGCTGGTTCATCTATGAGGCCAACTAAAGCAGCTGCCTCAGGGAGCAGACTGATGGGGAGGCAGCTCTGTCTGCCTATTTGCCTCCATTGCCCTCCTCTCTGGATGGGAAAAGGAAGACGGTTCTAGAGCAGTGAGGCAGTCTGGAGGGGAGGAAAGTGAGGAGCTAGCACATTGGGGGGTGGGGGTGGGAGGAACAGTGGCTGGCCCATTATTAGGCAAAGAGGTGGTGTGGAGCTTGGCTTGGGAGGCGAAGCCTCCTGCCCAATTTGCCGGGCACCAGAGAGAGAATAGCAGATCTGCCTGCCCAGGCTCATAGCAAAATGGATAGGAGGCTTTGTCTCCCAAGCTGAGCCTCCACATGGGTGGACTTTGTGTGTCAGGCCTGATGCTGCCAATGGGCTGGAGGTTTACGACCCCTGTTGTAAAGCTTAATAGCTAAGACAAGACTGGCTCTAACATACTGCAGGGTAAAGCAAGTTGTTGCAGGCAGTGGATGTGGAGCAAAGGCAGATTTTGAGGCATGCCTGCTTGCTTCGTAGAGGATACCCTCTAGCCCAGCCTCATAGATGGAAACCTCATAGGTTTCCCTCCTCTTATCCCTCCTTTGGCTATACTCTTTTCCAATGAGCAGGAGGAAGAGGAAATGTCAGAATGTGGCCATTTACCCACCTGTTGACTGGGTATGGAGGTCACTTCTGCCACTGTTGGGCTGCAGCTGCAGGTTCCGAGACCTGCCTTTGGCTGTCACAGGTGGGGATGGCAGAGTTCTAACCTTTGCTTGCCATCAGTGTCACAGTAGGAGCCACAACAGTGTGCTGAGAAGTCATTGCCACCTGTTGTTCAGCCACCTAGGCCCAGCAGTTGCCCAACTTGTCGACCCAAACAGCCAGGAAATTGAGTGGAGGACAAGTGTACACAGAGTATGAATGTGTCTGAGGTACACATGAACGTGGGGAAGTGGTCTGTGTGAGTGATTTGGGGCAGCAAACTCTCCTGAGCAACATGCCTGAAGGAAGTACAACCTGGAGTTCAACAAAAGGGAATAAAACCCAAAGAGCCCAAGAAGTTCAATTGTTGCTCTTTTGCACACAGAAGGGAAGCAGCTGGGAGTACAGCAGGCCGAGGCCTTCACCAGTTGTGGATGTCTCCATGGTAACAGGCTGTGATTAATGATGACACTGTCACTGGCATAGAATAGGAAAAAGTTTTCACTGCTGCAGAAGTTTGTTTAGAGCATATTTTGATAGCGGAACGCCCTGTTGAAAAACTCCTAATCCACATTTTTGATTTACCACTCATTGACGTCCGGCGTGAGAAGGGAAATGTTGGTGCAACAAATTATGGACTTGATGAACAGGAGGAGGATTTAACATTTTGCTGAGGATTAAAATAAATGAGGATGAGTTTTTTTTTTAAACAAAGAAGCATTAAAGAAAAGAATAAGAGGCTGGATAAGAGACACCATTTTTAATTTGAGCAATTATCAATATTTTGTAGAGAATGTAAGGAATTTAGATGTATTACTCCACGCTTGCTTTATATGTTCTAAATTTAGTTTTTTATTTGTTTATTTTTTATGTAGTTGTGAATCGGTGTGTTTGTCTTGTTGAAATAAAAAAAAAAGGAAAAAAAAATTCCTAATCTAATAAATACAAGATTTGGAATGACAAATCTACGGGGAGTTTGGCTGCTTTAGATTCCCCCTGGATCCCTCTGCAGCATTCAATATTTTTCTGGGCAAATGGGCGGGGAGAAGGCTGGGTGATAGTTCCACTTGTTCCTGTAGGGTGTTTGCTATTTGTGACTATTTTCGGACCACAGTGATCCCTCTCTTCTCTACTTCTTGCTGTGGCACCATTTCCGCCCCTCATCCTGCATCAGTAGCCAAATCTGATTGGAGGTGGGGAGCCCCTTGTCTCTGGGTAAGGTCATTTCAACCTCTTCCTTCTTTGTTCCGCTTCTGGAATGTCCCACTGCCCACATCCAGAGAAATGTTTTTTTTCAGGAATCACTGGAGAGTAGTATGTGCAGCACCAGGTTTTGGGATAACATTACAAGGCAGAATATTGCCAATCCGGGGCCGGCTCCAAGAGCTGAGGGGCCCAATGCAGGGCATTCCCACGTGGGCCCCTACCCTCCCTACAAGGCCCCCTCCACTCACTATTGTGGTGCCACATGCAAAGCGTTGCCCTTGGAAATAGTTGGTGGTGATATGATGACATCATAGTCAATTGCTTTCAGGAGGCCCACTTTGGGCCATTGGGAGGCAGGGGCAGGTGGAGGGCCCAAGGTGAAGCTGCTCCGCTCTCCCCACTGACTTACAGCCCAGAGAGATCCCCAACTGCAGCAGCAGGCAATATGCTTGCTGTGCTGGCTCACGGGCTCCCAAAGCGTGGGGCCCAATGTGACGACATTGGTCACATCAGCTTAAGGCTGGCCCTGTGCCAATCACTTGCTTAACAATATTTTTACCGTTGCAGTGCCATTGTGGATTTTCTGAGGCTCCCAAATCTTGTTGGGGTGTCTCTGAGCAACCGCAGTTTTGGAATCACTGAATCTGAAAGATAAAGTTAATTAAATTGACATTCTACCGCTTAGCTGAAAATAAACACTGACATCCCCCAAGATCCAAATTCAAGTCTGCTGTGAGTCTCAATCTGAACAGGTAGATCTTCCCCTTATCCCGACTATTCTGGAGTCTGGACATTTTTGTCCAAGACTTGTTTTCTATAGCGTGAACGTTAGAAGGTCTTGTGCTCATTCCCATATACAGGCTGTAAGTTCTATTCTCTGCTCGGTGGTATGTACTTGTACAGATGTGTTGAAAAATGTCAAAGATGCCAGAAAACACCTGTATGGATAATAGTGAAAAGAGTAAGAAGAAGCCTTTCTCATTGTATTTATGCAATTATTCCAAAATCCAGAAAAATCTGAAATTCAGACATCTTCTCATCCCAAGCAGCCCATATAAAGGATAATCAACCAGTATTTGAATCAAATATGTGTATTCCTTCATGAGGTGGGTGATGTATAAATCCCCTCCCTCATGAAGGGAAGCCATTTAGCAGTCCACCTCTTTTGCTTCCCCCCCCCCCCAGCAAGCCAGCTTGGTTAGTTTCTCCCTCCCTGGGAGCAAAAAACAATTCCCACCCTTGCAGCAGAAGGTAAGCTACGATGGCAAGGCCTCAGTTTTGTTAAAGCACGCTTGATATCTATAATTTTAACGGTGATCGGTTGTGCATTCTTCTCAATTTGTTTCTTTTTATGCAAATTATGGTATCTTTCAACATAATTAGTGTGGGAAATCACTAATTGCTGGTTCCATCCTTTCCCCATTTTTATATGTGTATTCAGTTTTTCAGTAATTGTATCTTTCTCTTTCTAACTTTGTATTATGAAATTAAATGAGATCACCCTCCATAGCAATGGGTAGCAGGTGCTGTGAGTAATTTGGTTAACTCTCAAAACCTCGGCGCAGCGACTTGAGTTCTTGTGCGTGAAAGCCACCGCCCCCTCTCATGCACCCATCTGGGGACTAGGCTGTGTACTGTGAGGTCAGCAGAAAAAATGGACAGAATGTGTTACTGGATGCAGAATTCAGCTTGTTAATAGTTCGGCTATGATTTTCTCTAACGAGGGCATGCTTTAAGGTCTCATAGCTGTGAAGATGTAATTAGGAGTGCCAACATCTTAGAAAAGGGGGGGAACCTTGTGGGATTTCCAGTTGCCCTGTGCCCCTCCCTATTAGTAAAACAAGAATAAATTATGAAAACTTATACAAAAGCTGCAGAGTCAACATTTTATTCACATGTGCTTACTTTGCCTAATTTCTACACAAGCCTGGCCCAAGATCCCTTCCTAGGCCTAAGGGAAGGACTTACTTTGCCAGCTGTGTTCTCTTCCCCATTTCCCTCACATGTGCTCACACTTGCTCATCTCTAGATTGACTGAAATTCCGCCTCTCATGCAAACTGCCCCTCTTTCTTTACAATGAGGATGTCACGCCAGGAATGGGAACAGGGCATGCTTGTATCTGTTGCGCATCACAGACGGGTGAGGCCAGTTCAGAAGTGCCGTCCAAATTAATTTTAAGCAAGGCATGGTGAATGGATGGGACTATGCTGATAAAGCTGGTTTTGGTGGTCGGTTGCTCTCTTTATGGGGCTTACAGCTCACACCTGGGCTTCTCTACTTAGAAGTAAGACCTGTTGAGTTGAATGGGGCTTACTCTTAGAGCATAATCCTAACCTGGAGTTAGGCTGGCACAGTTTGGCTGGCGTGAGTAACACCACAGTTTGGACCACTCTCTGAGTCAGAGAGACCAGCACAGAAATGTGCGCCATCCTTACTGACTTTGAGAGTGGTCCGAACACACTTTATGGTGGCTCTTGTGCTGGCCAAACTTTGTTGGCCTTCATTGGTTTAATGCCAGGTTAGGATTGTGCTCTCAGGCAGGTGTGCATAGGATTGTAGCTTGAACAAATGGGTTTCAATCAGCAAGATTCTACCAAGTGGTAAAGAACCTTTTTCCTCCATACACACAAACACAAAATGGGATAATCAGGGATGTATCAGGGATATCTCTTTTTCCATTAAGGGAATGACTTCTATATAGTCCCTCAGGAAAAAAACAAACATCCTGCACTTGGATACTATTCTGGTTTGGGCAAATCCACACAGGGCTCCTGTCACTGAGGAATCTATCTGCCACTGAGAGGAACCCCACATGGTCACAGTGTACCTCTGTACTCAGTGCATAGCGATGCATTGTAGCCCCTCTCCTCTCCCCGACCTATTGTCACGATGGGCATTTTGCTAGCTGAACAATGAAAATCTGTTGGAATGAAATCTAGCAGAACGGCCTGCAATCTGACAGCTCATTTTGAAATGAAGTTTGCCACTATGTATCCGGATGCCTTTGATCTTGATCAGCGGATGATTCTTCTGAACCAGAGCCTCTCGAAATGATTAGTCTGTTTCTGGAGTGGAGGTTTTAATGTTGTTGAAAAATTGAAAACTCAGAATCATTAAATTGCATTTCACTTAAATTTTATATAATGGGAGCTGACTTTGGGAAGATTAACTTTAATATGTTTCCCCTTTGATCTCTCTTCTGAGTTTCATATTTTTATTTCTCATTTAATGTTACTTTTTTTAAACGTTCATAACATAGTCTCCAAAAGCCTGTCTGGAACTTGGCAATTGGGAGCATATTATTCATAACCATGTCAACACCAGCTGATAAACAGTAGGTGTTTTAAAAGTTAGCAAGTCCAGTGGTGGGTTGCATTAAAAATCAGTGCAGATCAGTGCAGTTCTATAAACAGAACAGTGGCAGGAAACTTATAATTAAAATTTAAAAAGGAGAATGGTGATTGGGAGTTAGTAGACTGGGATGATCTGTGGCTAGTAACATGATTCTAAAAGGTGTATGAAGCTTCAGGTTACATGGATGGAAAGACCAGTCAGATTGACTCCACACACTGTCTCCTGCTCCAGTAGAAAGGCAAGCAGGAAAGGTATTCATCTCTGTGTGAAAAGGCTCTAATAGTGCTCCCCTTGTGTATTTCTGTTACTCATTCCTGTTTTCCTATGTCAGTGCTCATTCAAGGAACATCACACAGGGAGGAAAGGAAGCAGGCCAAAGAGTGCTTGCCTGCTCCGTGGAGCGACCAGCTAAACAGCATTCTGAGAGCGCAATCCTAACCTGGAGTTAGTCAGCAAAGTTTGGCAGGCACAAGGGACACTTGTAAAGCACATTTGGACCACTCGTGGAGTCAGAGAGGCCAGCACACAGGCATGTGCTATCCTCCCTCACTCAGAGAGTGGTCCAAATGCACTTTCAGGTGGCCCTAGTGCCAGCCAAACTTTGCTGGCCTAACTGTGCCAGCCTAACTGTGCCAGCCTAACTCCTGGTTAGGACTGCATCTTAAAGGTGAGAACAATGATTTGGTTAAAACTTCAGATAAATAATAGGGCAGCGTTTGTGGAGTACATGAATGGCCTCCCAAACTCTGCCCAAATCTCTGCTGCTCTTTGTGCTATAGAAGTCAGCAATGTCCAAATTAGAGGGCCAGGGATGGGATGCTGTGAATATTTTAATGAAATCCACAAGCCCTGCAATCTGCTGCAGTCTCCTCCTCCACAATCACTGCTGCTCAGCAGAGGAAGTGGAAGTGGGAGAGAGGAGAGTGGTGGGTTGGAGTATCTCCTAGGAGATTCTGCAGTCCTTCTGCTCCATACCTTCTCATCTGATCCATTTCCCCCCTTCTGTTTTAAAGTGAGGGAAAGTAGGAGTAGGACAATGGTGGAGGATGAGTACGGGACTGGTCTACATGTGTACTGAGGCACCACTGGTCACATCACTGGCTAAAGAGACCAGTTTTGCACAAAGGAAGGAGCCAGGCCGGCTCTGGCTTTCTGTAATCCATGCACCACAGGAGAAGCTGTTCAAGAGCTCTGTGTCCATGTCTTGCTTTCTCAGGACTGCTTTCTTTGTTGGGTGAAAGAACCCAACATGAACTTCCGGCCCAATCCTATTGAAGTATGATGCTGATGGAACACTCATTCCGCCAGTGTAAACTCCTTTACAGCAAACACAATTAGGCTAGTGCGTGTGGACTGACCGCCACTGCAAGCAGTGAGCACTTGACAGACATTGAACACCTGTCAAGAGGAGGTGAGCTGGCACAGGGGATTAGAGGGAGCGGTAGAGGTGGTTGAATGGGATGGGGGGGAGAATGGAATGGGAGGGGGGTGGGCAGAACGGGGCAGTGATGGGGGCATGGAGGAGGGTGGGTCAGGCCCAGGAGGAGGGCAGGATCGCGAAGGTGCAAGCTGAATCTCAAGCCCCTTCCTGGATTTGATGTGCCTTCATGGAGCAACATGGACTTGCACCAGCAATTGAGCAGGCAATCAATCAATCAATCAATCAATCAATCAATCAATCAATCAATCAATCAATCAATCAATCAATCAATCAA